>JAFEMH010004514.1:0-120000 GCA_022495995.1 Adenophora triphylla var. japonica | reverse complement strand
TTTTTATTATTATTATTTTTATTTATTATTATTATTTATTTATGATTATTATTATTATTTTATTATTTATTATTATTATTATTACTATTATTTTATTATTTTTATTTTTATTTTTATTTATTTATTTATTTTTATTTTTATTAATATTATTATTATTATTATTATTATTATTATTATTATTATTATTATTATTATTATGATCATGATCATGATCATCGATCATGATAAAAATCATGATCATGATCATGATCATGATCTCATGATCATGATCATGATTATGATCTTGATTATGATTTTTATCATGATTATGATTTTTATCAAGATTATGATTATGAGAATGAGGAAGTAGAATGTTGTACCTTGTGAAATATGAGTTGTACATGAAGGGCACCATTTTTCGAAAAATGTTTTACTTAGAGCATCCACAATGGTAAAAGCTTTTTCCCTAGCTTTTTTGTAATTTCAATATGCCACATCATTTACAACTCAATAATAAAAACCTCCAAGCTTTTTTCACAATGGTAGGACTTTTTTATCAACTTTTTTGTTCCCCCAAATCCAACAATATTAAACTTTTTTTCTAGCATTTTTCTATAATATTTAATGATCAATATGGGGAAGTGGTCAAAATTAATGGAAAGAGCTCCTTGAGAGAGCTCTTTGTAGAAGGAGCTGCTCCTTAGTAAGGAGCTTTTCAACTTGTTCCACAATGGCAAAAAGCTTTAAAGAGCTTTTTCATAAAAACAAAAAGCTCCCAAAAACCTCCCATTGTGGATGCTCTTAGGACAAGGTCAGTAAGTCATTTTACTTAAAAAGGGCGTAAAATGTTTTCCGGAAAACGTTTTCTCCATTTTCCGGAAAACAACCAAACACCGGAAAACGAGTTATTTTACGGAAAATATTTTTCGGAAAACAACCAAACACCGGAAAACGAGTTATTTCACGGAAAACATTTTCCGGAAAACGACCAAACAACGGAAAATGTTATACGTTTTTCCGGAAAACAACCAAACAACGGAAAACGAGTTATTTTACGAAAAACATTTTCCGGAAAATGTTTTACGGTGAAACAAACGGGGTATGGTCATTAAAATATCTGATGTCTTTCATTTTATTTTTATTTATGAGTGATGGTTGGGGGGGGGGGAGTAGGGAGCATGATGGCCTTGTAAGAGAGTGAGAGAGAACTTCTAGCAATACTTTACAAGTAGCGAATTGGTGCACATACGTTTTTAGTCGAGACCCATAAAATTGGAGCTAATATCTTCGTCAATAATTATAAAAAAGGATGAATGAAAGCAAAATGGAACAATGTTCCTTTTATGTCTTGAATTAACAGTCTAACTTTAGTTTCAAGGGACTTCTTAAGTAATCCTTTTATGTTTTTGATGAACAGCTAAGAGATGACCTGATGACGATGCTTATTGCTGGCCATGAAGCAACAGCCGCCGTTCTTACGTTGTCCGTTTTCCTTCTAGCACAAGTATGGTTTATTAACATACAGTGTTAATTGACATATTCAGATTCTTGGGTTAACATCGTGCTTTAAGATAGTACTCCCTCAATCCATAAATGAGTGTCTATTTTTCATTTAAGAGACATTCTGAAAAAAATTACATTTAATACTCCCTCCATCCCAAAACTCATTTTTCTTGTACATTTTAAAGAAACATGCTTTACTAGTTTGTACATTGCTTGTACAATGATAAAATTGCACTAAGTCTCTTTCCTTGTTATGAAATGAATGTCTCTTTAAATAAATGAATGTCTATTTTTCATTTAAGAGACATTCTGAAAAAAAATATTACATTTAATACTCCCTCCATTCCAAAACGCATTTTTCTTGGCAACGTTTTTAAGAAAGGTGCTTTACTAGCTTGTACAATGATACAATTGCACTAAGTCTCTTTCCTTATTAAAAAATGCAAATTTTATTTTGGGACAGACCAAAAAGGAAAGTGATGGGACAGAGGGACCAAATTTTTGTAGCAAAGATGCATTAATATCCTTGCTATCCATTTTCAAGCTTTTAGTTTTGCAAGTATGAATGCAATATGAAAAAACATTTGGTGAAAAATCATTTAGGGACAGTTTTGTAAAAAATAGACTTTCATTTTGGGACAAATTTTTCCCTTTCATTTCGAGACAGAGGTAGTATAAAGCTTTTATCTGGCCTAAGGTTCACTGAGGACTTCTTGCAAATTGGTGGGATTAACTGTTTTATGCAGCATCCCGACAAAATGAAGAAAGCCCAGGCAGAGGTTGATTCAGTGCTAGCTCAAGGGAAAGCAACCTTTGAGTCTCTTAAGAATCTAGAGTAAGCTATTGAATTCAGTTGAACCTCTTCTGCTAGTTAAGACAGCAAGCTCTATTTGAAACTTGCTTTTGCATGTTGCCTGCAGATGCATGCATTGTGTTATCAATGTATGCTGCAATTTTTCTTTGTACTAATTTTGGCGGTCTCGTGTGGAGATCAGCCATTTGCGTTGAGTTGTTATTTGATCAACATTAAGGAGTAGTTTATATGTGAGTCCTGCACTCCCGTCATAAAATTCAATTATTCTCTCTCCGATCCCAAAATGAATGTCTATTTTTTTCAAAAAAGTTGTCCCAAAATGAATGTGCATTTTTTTTTTTGAGACAAGTCACTAAATCATCCACCATAAGAAAACAAGTTCTAACTCACATTTAACACTCATGATGCAATAATGTGAGATCATTAAGGTTTATATGTACTTCAGCTACTAAGAATTTTTCTCAAAGTTAAAATTGGACACTCATTTTGGGACGGGGGAGTAAGATTTTAATAAGTCTGCCAGAAACCAACTATCTAAATGCTTTGAGTTGTTATAGAGAGAGTCAACAAAATGTGTATGGAGCCTTAACACTCATTAGCACTTGAAGGGATCAATAAGTGCTTCAGTGCTTCAAAAACCAAACTTAGTCTCAACTTATGCACTAACCCTACCTTGGGAAGGACATGAACATGGACAGCTCGATCATAAAGCCAGGGAATCTCTTGCTTTAGGCCCACATATTTTGAAGGCCGCAAAAAAAAAACTTTATATTATATAATATCATTATTAGGTTTTAAAGCTTTCTTAGAGTTAGAAAAAGGCACAACTTTCTTGTAATACTTAATGCACGCTCACACATATATTTAATAGAATAAATGATGGTTAGACGAAGTCAGTTCATACATGGGAGAACGAGAATTGTTTCTTGTAATACTTAATGCACGCACACACATATATTTAATAGAATAAATGATGGTTAGACGAAGTCAGTTCATACATGGGAGAAAGAGAATTGTTATGAACACTCAATTTTATTAATAACAAGAGATAAATATTTATACAAGAGGCGAAGTGCTTCCCAAGCTATTATAGATACATCAAATGAGGAAACTATATAACAGTAATCCTATTAGGAAAGTAACTAGTACAATATCTAGGAGAATCTTTTAACAATAAAATATATACAAATATATTCCTTATGCGCCTCCGCAAGATGGACGATCATTGGAGAAATCCACTCTTGAAGAGTGATGTGATGAACCGGGCTCTAGCGAGTGGGTGGAGTGGGATATATATCCGGTGTGTCTTTAGGAGAGGCATAAGTTTTGTTGCAGAGTGTAGATGTAGCAGTAGATGCGAGACTGAGCAGGTTGTGAGGTAAGTTGTGCAGGTTGTGAGGTAAGTTGTGAGATAGGTTGGGAGGTAGGTTGTGAGACACGTTGTGAGACAAGTGCTGAGGCAGGTTGTGTGGTAAGGGTGAGACAGGTGGGTGAGCAGGTGTTTGAATAAGGGGTTAATCATGTGGTGTAACAGGTTGTTGAATAGGTGGTGAGTCGAGACCATAATAGGCCAAGGGTAGTGATGTACCTTGGGTTGAGGCTAGATGATGCCAAGGGTGGTGGTGCTAGGGTGTTGCGGCAAATAGGGTTGTCTCATCAATAAATAGGGCTGTTGCCATTGGAGGCAGTGTTGCCATTAGAGGCGCCATAATAGGCTAAGGTTGGTGATGAAACTTGACTATTGGGGTTGTGTCAAGGGTGGTGAGCACCGGATGGAAGCCATAAATGGCGAAAGGTGATGGTGCTTACAGGTGGGGGGCAAAAAGTGTGTGTCGTCAATAAATAAAGTTATTGCCATTGAAGGCGGTGTTTCCATTGGAGGCGCTATAAGAGGCCAAGGTTGGTGAAGGAATTTGACTATTGGGGTTGCGCCAAGGGCGGTGAGCACCAAATGGAAACCATAAATGGCGAAGGGTGGTGGTGCTTTGTGGTGGGGCGGCCGAAAAAGACCTAGAATAGGGGTTTTGAAGAGTTAATGGAGTCAGGGTGGGGCGGCAAATAAGGTTGTCGTAAGGGTTTTGGTGAAGAATAGAGGGCTAGTAATGTCGTCGGAAGAGAAGAGGTTTTGGTAATTGGGTGTTGCCGATGATGGTGTTGCTAGAGAAAGAAGGTTTTAACTGAGAATTATTATAGGGTTCACTATTGGGTTATGCCGAGTGTAGTTGTGTTTGGGTGTAGGCTAAAAGACGTTATGAGGGGTGTATTGTTGATCTGCCTATTTAGAAGGGTGGTGGCGACGTTTGTGAAGATGTGTTTGTGTGAATGAGTTTCGGCTAAGGGTGGTTGAGCCGAGGGTGGTGTGGTTTAGAATGATAGAGTTTTGATGGTGAGTGGCAGAAGCAAGTTGTGGTGTTAAAGTTTTCGACTTTGAGACCAAAGAAGGCCAAGGGTGGGGCGGGGCAGGTTGTGTAACAGGTTGGTGAGCAGTTTATTTGAATAGGTTGTCGATTAAGTGGTGTGGAGGTCATAAGATGCCAAAGGTGGGGTTAATCGGTGAGTTTCGGCATATGACGAGAGTGGTATAATTTAAAAGGATGGAGTTTTGATGGTGGGTGGCAGAAGCAAGTTGTGGTGTTAAGATTTTCGACTTTGAGGCCAAAGAATGCCAAAAGTGGGGCGAGCAGGTTGTGTAACAGGTTGGTGAGCAGTTTGTTTGAACAGGTTGTCGATTAAGTGGTGTGGAGGTCATAAGATGCCAATGATGATGTTAGTCAGTGTATGTCGAGGGTGGTATCATTTAAGAGGATGGAGTTTTGATGTTGGGTGGTTATGCAGGAGAGGTGGATGTATAATTAGGGTTTGGGGTATAGAGAGGGTGGAAAAGGGTTTTCGGCTCTAGGTTGTGCCGAAGGTGGAGGGTTAGAGGAGAGACTTTTGATGGTGGCGGAAACAAGGAGTTTCAACAAGGAGGGTTTGCCGAGGGTTATGTTTTTGAGATGGAGTTTGGAGAAGGAGTTTCGGCTAGGGTGGTGGTCTTTGTTTGACGAGAAGGAGGTTGGAGAAGGAGAGGTTTCGGCTTAGGGTTTAGGCCGATGGTAGTGGTGATTTAGGGATAGAGTTTTGATGTTAGGTGGCAAACTAAGGGTTTCGGCCAAGGAGGGTTGAGTCGATGGTGATGTTGGAGGTGGAGAGGCGAAAGTGGTTGGTTGTGTTTAGGGTAGGTTTTGACTTAGGGTTTTTGCAAACAGTGGTGAAATTTAGGGGGTAAGGTTTTGATTGTGGATGGTAGAAGCGTATGGTGATAAGGTGGGGCGGCTTACGGTTTTGTCGCAGGTTATGACGAAGAAGAACCATTATGGTTCTGATACCATAATAGAGTAAATGATGGTTAGATAAAGTTAATTCATACACGAGAGAAAGAAAATTGTTATAAATGACTCAATTTTATTAATAACAAGAGGTACATTTTTATAAAAGAGGAGGAGTGATTCCCAGGTTATTATAGATACATTAAATAAGGAAACTATACATTAGTAATCATATTAGGAAAGTAACTAATAAAAGATGTAGGAGAATCTTTTAGTAATAAAATATATACAAATATATTCCTTATAATATACTCCCTCCGTCCCATTAATACCTTCACTTTTTGCCAAAACGGGTGTCCCGTTTAAAACTTCACCTTTCCTAAAATGGCAAAGAATCTTTACTATTCCACCCACTCATTCTCTATCCTATTTTACTATTACACTCACAACATTTTTCAAATTTACTATTTCCTCCACTCATTCTCTCTCCTATTTTACTATTACACTCACAATTTTTTCTCCACTCACCAATTTCTTTAATTTGCGTGCCCACCCCAAAAGGGTGAAACAATTATCGGGACGGAGGGAGTATATATATATATATATATACATATATATATATATATACATATATATATGTATATATATATACATATATACATATATATATATATATATACATATATATATACATATATATATATATATACACGCATATATATATACACACACATATATATATATATATATATATATATATATATATATATATATATATATATATATATATATATCAATTGGTTACACCTTTATTGTAGCTAACTAAATATGTTTAAATCATACTTAATAGAGAAAATATATTGAGAAGATACAAAATATTCAGGGTAAAAAAATAAAAAAAAACACCTTAGGATGCAATTCCTTTGAATGATTCTGTACAACACGTTTCGAAATCAATGTCTCCAATATAAACTTTTCCAAAGTTTGTCCATTTTCCAAAAGTGAAACAATTTTTTACCTTAGATTCCTACTATACTCCTCATTTACCTATGTCAACTTAATTTTTTGAATGTGGTTACTCAGAATTGCTAAAACAAAAAACAAGCATTGAATCTCGAATTATATCAAGGGGATTTAGATAAACTTGTAAAAAAAAAATTATGCAAGTATGAGGTACTTTCATAGAGTGCTAGTTACCAAATGGCCTGATTCTAGCATTTTTCTCAAGGCCCACAGATACCTAGTGCCGCCACTGGACATGCAAACAGGGAGACGACCCAAACCCAGGATGTTATGTACCAGTGCCGATGTAAAGTTAGCAATTGATTTAAAAGCTTGTACTATCGGAGAGACAACCCAAAGATGTATATCGCCTTAAGAAAAGTTAAGAAGAGAAGATATTTTTACTTTGTAAGAATGTTTAGAGCCAACCTTTATATTAATGGGTCACTGTGGCGGAGATGCGTATGATAGGTGGATGCGTGATCATATAAGAAAGGATTAGTGAAGAATGAGGTGATTAGTGAGAAGTAGAAGTTGCAGTTATTGAAGATTAGATGACGGAGAATCACCTTAGTTGGTTTGACCATGTGAGACAGAGACCAAGTACTGCACCGATTAGGAGGTCTCAAGAGAGGAGACTTGTTAATTCCTAATGTGGGTTAAGTGTTTCAACACACCCCCTCACACGTATGAAGATCCTGCTTTGATACCATGAGAAAGTCTGGGGTTCCATCTCGAAACCAATTGACTTTGAGAGAAGTAGCTCGGGATCTTTATATCATGAATCCAAGGCTTGTGAATTTCCGATGTGGGATAATGCTTCAACTAGGGAAGGCCCAAAAAAACAAGGATAAGAGTGATTGAAAGCGATATGAGTCTAATTGAAATCGAAGAAAATATGACGTTAGAGAGAGTGGAGTGGAGAGAAAAAAAAATTATGTGGATGATGGAGTTTGACCTTTTTTCTCTCTCTATCTCTGTCTATATCTTTTTTATTTGGTTACCTTTCCAAATATTTTTGTATTCCTGTTTGTTTCTCTTGACTTTTATTCACTTATTTCTCCTTTTAAACATCTTCTTAGCTTTCACAATTTTTAATTCATATTTTTACCGCCACTCCTCTTTTTCATTGTTTCCTCACCTCTTCATTAATGAGTCCATACGTCTTTTCAGTTTTCATATTAGCAGAATATGCTAGTTTAGTATTGCCTAGCCTTGTCTTTAAGTTCATATAATTAATTGGTATGTTCACATTTTAGAGTCTACTTACAGTAAAAACGGACAGTGTTCAAGGTATTATTCATGAGCATTGATTTTACCAACTGATGAAATTTAATTTACTTTCCCCTTCTTTTCCTTGATCTTCCTATTGATTCTGATGCTATGGTTTCTGAGTCTAACCTGTTCTTTGTTACATTAACCTTGGACATCTTATTTCTTACGAGTACTTTTCCAATCCTCTATGCTTACAGGTACATAAGGCTTATCATTGCGGAGTCTCTCCGCTTGTATCCTCAGCCTCCATTGCTAATAAGGCGTTCTCTTAAATCAGACCTTTTACCAGGTAATAATTATGTTAATATGTGTTAGACAATTATCCCACATCAACTAAAGAGAGAAATATGGACCGACATATAGATTTGAGTAGCTACTTCCTTTATCACCGATTGGTTTTAAAGTGAAACTTCCAATATAGTCTGTGATCGGTCCAATCCAGCCCGTACTCACATTTGGGCCTCTCTACTTCTTCTTACCCAATCTCTAATTCTAAGAATATGGCAAAGTAGTCCTATTTTCCCGTTCATTGGGTTCCGGCTTGTTTTTTGCCAGTTTTAGAAAAATGCTCTTTCCATTGCTCATTGGGTGGAAGAGAAGCCAGTTCATTGGCCCATACCAAATTCGTTGTTCTGCTGGAATTTCTAATTATAGACGTTAGTTGAATCCTGGAACTTGTTTTAATTTGCAGGAGGTTACAAGGGTGATAATGAGGGTTATGCCATTCCTGCTGGGACAGATATCTTTATTTCAGTGAGTTGTCACCTATTCTCAACCTCTTCATTTCAGCTTGCAGATCGTTCATTATAGATCATTCAATTAACTGTCCCCTTTATGATATTATCTGTAAAAATCAAATACCAATGGATTGATTACTTAAGGTACCTAACTTGGTGTTGGAGATGAAGAGAATTTTTCTATTGAGAAAATAAAAGTTGAGAAATGGAACTGAAGTTCATGACTGACCAAACTTTGGTTGTCGAATCAGATATATAACCTCCATAGATCTCCGTACATTTGGGACAAACCTGATGATTTTGAACCTGAAAGGTTTTTAGTGCCCAGAAAGAATGACAACATCGAAGGATGGAGTGGTTTTGATCCGTCTCGAAACCCAGGGGCATTATACCCAAACGAGGTCACTTGTTTATTTCTCCCACTGAATCTCTGCTTATAGTACATTAATTCATTATCTATATGCTTACTTTTATGTGTAATACACTGCCTGTTATGATTGACCAGGTCATATCAGATTTTGCCTTCTTGGCATTTGGGGGAGGGCCAAGAAGATGTGTTGGAGATCAGTTTGCACTCATGGAATCGACGCTAGCATTAGCAATGTTGTTACAAAAGTTTGATGTGGAGCTAAAAGGGTCTCCAGAATCTGTTGAACTAGTTACCGGGGCAGCAATTCATACCAAAGGTGGATTGTTTTGCAAACTAAAGAAGAGATCCGGTGTTAATTAAAAGAGGAGTGAGTGTATATGTGCAAAATTTACTAACCATACCCTCTCGCTAACCAACAAAATACCCGTTAGACAATAGGACCCACTTGTTATACTCATAATAAAAACTCCATATCCCACCTTTTTTCTCCTACTTTAATTTTCATGCTCACAACACTTACTTTTTCCTTAATTCCCGTATATTCACATTTAGTCTCTTTTATGTTTGGACGGATGGAGTTTATGAGTAGAAGAATTCTTTTCAAGGTATGCAATACAAATAATATGATGAAAGCAGCATTTTTCTCACCATCTTTATTCAGTTTTTCTTGTTCTTGAATGGTTTTCTTTTGTGCAACTATTTCAAACTAAAAGTGAACCTTTGACTTGTATGAAACAATCATCCGCAAGCATTAATATTTTCACTTGTCTAATAAGAGTCAATAATCATGAAAATTGACAATAGTTTGTTTACAAAGTCTCAAATTTTTTGAGATTGTCATTCATCAACAAACATCATTAAATTAAATGATTGTTGTTATCAAACGCCACCTTAGTCTAGTCTAGTCTCGTCTCCTCTTCTTATGCCTCTAGGCAGCAAAAATGCCTCTAGTCAGCAAAAACTATGTACTAGTTCCCTTCGACTATCCATATTAAGTACTCTTGGTCTATAAAATTTTATAATAAGTACTCACTCGTCCCACAATAAATCGGAATAAGGTGGCGGAGCAGCGGTGTAGAGTCATATTACAAAGATAATGCTTCTTTCCTCTAAAGACTTTTTCGGGAGTTATTTGAAAGGCTGCTAAAGTATTTGTTTCGGGCTTGCTTAAGTAAAACGGGAGATAGTGATGCATATAGTAGAGCCGTCAATGTCAATACGGGATAATGGGATGGGACGGGACGGCACTATGTTATCCCGCGACTAATGCGGAACGGGACGAATTTTCGCGGGACTAAAATATTCCGTCCCGTCCCAAATCTACTGCGGGACGTGGAACAATGCGGGACAAGAAGACTTTAAATATTTCAACATGTTTGTGTTAGATTAGCTCAAGCTTAAGTATACAGCATATGTGGCCAAACAATTAGCACTGCTTAGGCACATTCATATCTTATAAGACCCATTTTTCAGGGAACCATATAAGATACTAGCAATCTGCAAGGCTTTTGGCTCAATACAGAAGCTATAACCCCAGTCTGTGGCCACAGAAGGGGACAGTCACATGTATAATGTAATCTGTCACATTATAGAACAATTTCCATAATTGATCATATTCCATTATACCCCTAAACATCAGCTGATTAAAACATTCAAGCACATAATAGTTACTTGAAAATCCACCAAAGGGATAATAAAATAACAACATGGTCTTCATACTCACGTTTAAACTAAAACAATAGTGCAACATACATTTCATACACTAATTGCATCACAAACCATGGAGATGTAATCAAGTAAGGCCACCATGTATAACCAACAAGCCCTACATGTTCAATATACAACAATTAATAACCTCTATAAAGGTTCAAATTCAAATTACCAAGTTTGAATAACTTTGGTTAAGTTGCAAATCAAGCCTGCCAACCATTTTCCGAACAATATTTAAATCCCTTCCTCAAATCCATTTTGACCAAATAAGATACCATTGGATAGCTAAAGTGTTGTACTTTAATTATAGTCAAAGATGGTTCAATTATAGACTAGGTAGATTAGGTTTCTGTTGCTTGAAAAATGGTTCAGAGGTGATAGGGCAGGGCACGACTCGTGCCACCTTGACACCCACTCAGATACAGTCGTCCCAAGGGGCACGACTCTTCCAACCTTCAAGGGACGACTCGTGCTACAGGACACGACTCGTTCCACAGGACACGACTCGTGCCCTTTACCCAGAAATCAGATTTGAGCTGCAAACATCAGCAGCCAAAGTCCCATTTGCCATATACCAAGTTACTCTGTTTTGAAGTCATAAAATAGTTACTAAACATCCCCATAACTCATACCAAACCATCCCATACTCATTTCAACCCAAGTCTAATGTACCATCATCATTTTACAACCTTCCAAATCAAGAAAATTGGGCCAACTAACCATGCACATTCATTTTACCCATAATTCAACCATTACCTTTAATTTACATTAACATTTCAACCTAGACAATACTACCATTACCAAGTCTCACTTCAAATCCTTCCATGACCATTCCAACTCAAGAAAAATAGTTTCAAAAATACCAAAACTCATTTATAAAACATCAATAACAACCATAATCATTGAATGAACAAGTTTTTGAGAGAAATCATAATAACTTACCGGAATAATTTGAAAATAAGTAATTCTTTTTCGGATAGATACGCTCCCCTCGGCTTCACGAACAATAATACGCGAACGGATTCAAAAAACGAAAAGGAATTGAATTTGCTAGAATTTTTGGAAGAAAGGTTAGGGTTCTTTTCTTTCTTTTGAACAGAGGAAGAAATGAAGTGTTGTTAAAATGACTTTTCCATGGAGAGAAAATGGAGTTGGTCTTATAAAAAACTAGTTTTTTCTTAAGATAAGGAAAAACGTGTTTTCAAAATAAACGGTGGCAATTTTGTAATTACTGGCAACCATGTTCAAAATAAATGGTGGCATTTTCGTAATTAATGGTTCCCACGTTTATGCCAGTGCCTGTTTAACAAACTGCCAGTGTGACAAAGTGCCAGTGCATATGTAACAAAGTGCCAGCGAAAAAAGTGCCAGTACCAGTTTAACAAAGTGCCAGTGTAAACTGGTACTGGCACTTTGTTAAACTGAAACTGGCACTTTTTACACGGGCACTTTTAAATACATGAACTGGCACTCTTCACACTGGCACTCTGTTACACTAACACTCGCACTTTGTTACACTAATATTTTTGTTGGATCTAAAAAATACAAGCACTGGCATTCAAAAATACATGGACTGGCATTTGAAAACACATTTACTGGCACTCGAAAATGCATATACTGGAACTCAAAAACACTGATAATTATTTTTGCTGATATTCAAAAAAACATGAACTGGCATTCAAAAAAACATGGACTGGCATTCAAAATTACAAGAACTGGCATTCAAAAAATACATTAACACTCAATTACACACTTACTGGCACTCTATTATACACTAACTGGCACTCCAAAATATATGGACTGGCACTCCAAAACACATACACTGGCATCTAATTACCCGGTCCACCAATGCATCAAATTTTCAAACTGGTATTCAAATACTTATAAACTGGCATTTCAAAACTAGAGAACTGGCATTCAAAAACCAAAGCACTGGCATCCAATTTAATGCTGTGGCCTTTCTCACAATTCCTTCGTCCTTCCACAACATACCAGATCAAATCCCCCCATCCCCTTCGTCCTTCCACAACGCACCATTACCCTCACCGTTGCAACCTTCATCAACCCAATTCCTCAACCCCCATTACCGGTCCTCACCTCTCACCTCTCTTCAACCCGTTCCCCGGCGATCCTCAACCTCCTCACCGGTAGAAGCTCAATTCCCCTCAATCGCCCATCTCTGTGTTTCTCATCATTCCGGAAGAGAGGTATTTTCCTAATTTAATCCTGTATTTGTTGATGGTTCCATTGCTTGATAATTGTTAATTTTCGAACTGATTGCTCCAAATTACGATGGATTTGATAATTGGTGTTGTTGAGGAGAGGCACGGTGGTGGCTGTTGTGGTTGTAACCGGAGAAGACGGTGGGGAGGTCGCCGGTGAGGGAAAATTAGATGAAGAAGATGACAGGGGCGGATTGAGGAAGAAGACGCGCAATTGCGTCTAGAGAGAGAGGATAGAGAGAGAGGGTCTGCGTTGCGTTGTGTGTGTGACTGTGCGTGGATTATGTGAGAGAGAAGACGGTAAAACACGTTTTTTGTTAAGTTAACAAAAAACGCGTTTTTTACAAGTTTTTGGCGAGAAAATGAGGTAAACATTAACAAATTACACCTTAGCTCCTCAAGGCTTGAACCATTATAACTAACAACCCTAACTATCAACTTTGACACTAAAGCACCTCAACATTTTATAATCTTTTTCATTTAAAATTTCAAATATTATACTTTCACCACAACATTTCATTTTTATTTCATTTAGTCATTATATAATTAAAATTAATTCATTAATATCCTAAAATTACATAAGTTGTCAAAACATAAAATAAACACATAAAAACCAACAAGTAGCATGAAAGGCATAATTAATAAACTACAACCCCAACCCCACATGCTCAACATGTGCTAAAATGATGAAACTAGCAAGCAGAGCATAAAGATAAAAAGCCAAGCTCGAAGGCCGCGAATATTACATTGTTTTAAGGCGCACAGGCCCAAATAAAGAAAGCAAATTGTTTTAGCCACCAAGGCAAGTTACAAAAGTTGATCAAAAGAGGCTAAGGGGCTTTTTGTTTTTTCATTTTACCTCTTATTAAGAGGTAAATCACTTAATTCTAAGAGGTAAAACACTTTAAGTGTGTTTGTTTTTTTTTTTTTTTTTTCAGCCTTAATGCCTCTTAAAAGCCACCGATTTTTAAGAGGTAAAAATGGTCTTGAAAGCCTCTTAAAACGCACTTTATTCATGCTTGGTTTATGTTAATTTTTTTAAACCGTTTCTTCATTCCGCATTTACGTTTGGGTTTTTTTATTTTTTTTTATTTTTTATTTTTTTAACTGTTTGAGATAATGAATTCAGATACAAAATCAAATAACTTATCCAATTCGAATTCGGTTTTCGATTCTTGCCTCTTAATCATTCAGCCATTTTCAGAACTGAAATCAGATTTCAGCACTTATCACTTAAAAAAAACAAAAACCCCCTAAGTACTAAAGCAGAATCAAGTTGAAGCATTTGGTTCATCAGTGGGCGCGGGTTGAGTGGAGCTTGAGGCCGCAAGTGCGCGAGCCTTTGCCTCATCCAAGAGTTGATGTTTATGTTCCAATTGATTATTCCATAAAGTAAGAACATTTGGAACTCGATGAGGAGTGGGAGTCCAAGGCGACTTGCCTAATAGTGCATCTTCTTCCGCCAGATCTTGGAGTTCATCAGAGGAGTAGGGAACCATAGGATGACCAATGCGGCATATATCACTGAAGATTGGCTCTGAACCCAACTTTGCAAGTCGTTCGATAGTGATGGAAGGTATTTCAATAGAGTTAGCAGCTGTAGCTCGCATAACTTGGAGAGAGGTTTGATCGCCAATGTCCATAAGATCGTCTTTGAGCTTGGCCACGTCAGCATTGAGAGCGGTGATTTCAGCGACTTTGCCCATCATCTCTTCTCGCAATTTGGCTATCTCGCCCTGAAAGAATTGAGCGTCAGCGGCATGAGTCTCTTTTAAAGTCTCATGCTCGCTCAGAAGTTTGGCGGCATTTTCCTTGGCAGAAGTAAGTTCAGCAGTAGCATTGTCGAGGTCAGTCTTGGCGACATTAAGTTTGGCGTTGACAGTCTCGAGCTGATTTGGGAAGCGACTAAGTCAGTCTTCAATTTATCTCGCTCCCATTCCAAATTTGAAATGGTGGCCTCTCGCCTCCCGACTCTACCTCGAAGGATATCCTTATCGCGCCTCAAAATTTGGTTTGCAGCCTTCAAGCTCGTTGCTTCATTATTAAGAATGGTGTTTTTCTCGCTAATACTGTAAGTACCCCAATCTGGATCACCCCCTTTCAAACACACGGGAAGCACCGCAGACTCATCAACGCAGTCTCGACGACCTCTGGCACTCAAAACCCTCTCAAAACCCCCCATCCAAACCAAGGGAGGAGCCTTTCTGGGATAAAAAGGGACAAAAGGACCTTTTGGGAATTTTCAGGAAATTGGAAAAGCAATAATGGTCCGTACGGACCTCTTTGCTTTAATAATTACTGAATCCCCTTAAAGTCCACCATATTCCCTCAAATCCCGGAAGTAATCATCACTCCCATACATGGTTGGTCCGTACGGACCTATTTGCAGCCTAGTTGGTCCGTACGGACCTTCTTGCAAGGGGACACCATAATTACAGAATATTCACCATCATCACATATTCCCTCAAATCGAGGAAAACCAAGATTCTGGTTTACCTAGAAGGTCCGTACGGACCTTCTTGCACGAAAATTTTTACTATAAATAGAGGGCTCCCCCTCCTCATTTTCACACATCTCCCACTTCTCTCTTCCTCCCTAAGCCTTCAGGCTTCCCCTCTAAGTCCTCTCGAGGCACTCCCGGCCCCTTTCGGATCCTTCCGAGGCCTTCCGAGCTCCCTTGTGGTGCTCCGAAGCCTCCCCGAGCACTCCCGCGATGCTCCCGCGACGCTCCCGCGCTGCCCCGAGGCACTCTCGAGGTATTCTGAGGCCCCTCGTGGTACTCCGAGGCCTTGCCTGGTCTTTCCACGGTGTCCCGGCTCTTTCTGAGTCAAACCGGCGATCCCAAACCACGCCGAACCTCTGCCCGAATCCAGCCAACGATTCCAACGCACGCCGAACCTCTGCCCAAGTGATCCCGACGATCCCCACGCACAGAACCTCTGCCCGACGCAGCCTACAACCTCAACTCACGCCGAACTGCGTCGCGGACAAGCGGCATCTCCCAAGCAATCCCGATCCGTCAAACACGCTACTCCGACCTCAAACACTATTCCTCAGCGGAAGACAGATACGAACCAACATTGGTAAGGCTTCCTTCCTACACTATTTCAATACATTTCAATACGTAGTGCACAATGTAGACATCCGATACAACATGCATTTTTAAAAGCACACACACACACACAACATTTAAAGAATATTAGGGGTATCCGAAAGACTCGTTTTTACGAGGCGACTCGGGTGTGCTCTAAGATTCTAATATTCTCTTTCCGAGGAGTCATCTGACCTCCGAACTCAAAATCTCATCACACAAAAACAGGTTTATTATTATCTTTAAGCGATGCCCTTTTTCAATGTTTTGGGCTTAATAATAAAAACGGCGTGGCGACTCTACAAAGCAAAACACGACGAGACACCTCCAACTAATGCTAAAGCGGAATAAAGCCAGATGCCGGGGCGCGAACGCGCTGCCTCTCGGATCCGGGCGAACATTCCCGAAAAGCGACGAAATGCGAGATGCTTCGTGGGCCTCCGCGCGCGAGCCGGATCCCGGGTAATTTCAGTTGGCGACTCCGCTGGGGAATTTTTTTGTTTTAAAATCTTTTTAAACAAAACAAAAGATTTTTAAAACGATGATGAGGGTCAAACTTTCATTTTACCCCTTCCTTTAACTGTTGTGTGTGTGTGCACGTGCTTCGTTTTTATTTTACAAAAAAAATAAAAATACAAAAAAAAATGCATCAATATACATCTGTGCATACATTTAAAATTCTTCAAAAAAAAAAACTTCTGTTTTACTCAGAAAAAGAATTTTAGAGACCGCACACTACGCGCACTGCTGCCTCGGTTACACCGCACACTACGCACCTTCTTTGCCTCGGTTACACCGCACGCTACGCGCCTTCTTGCCTCGGATACAGCTGCACACTACAACCCTTAACCCGGAGTGATCTCGGTTGCGATCCGTTTGGTCTTCCTAGGCCTCTTGGACGCGCACGGGATCATTCCAAACATCCCATCCTAGCCAAGCGTCAACCACACGTTTGAGTCTTGAGTCACACTCTGTCCAGGACTCGGTTGGTTTTACCCGGTCCGTGTCATACGGCTGGATACATATACCATGCCGGCCATTTTACGAGTCAAGGCTCGGAACTCAAGATCCCTTGCGCAAGCAAAGCGATGAAAGGTCATGCTAAAATCTTGACTGATCTTGATTTCGAAGCTACACCCGGACGATGTTCCATCCAGGATATACATCCATGCTCACATGACACCATGTCATCACGCCTTTGATACGTCGGCCATGACAATATGACCCGGCCAACGCCTAACGTCACGAGATCCCTTGCGCAAGCAAGGTAAAGAGAGGTCATGCCGAACTCTTGACACGATCTTGACTCGGTGGCGGCTCGGTTCACTATTCACATGGCTAACGCATCAAAACGAACATGATAGGCTCGGTTCTTAGGTTCGATTTTCTTTTAGGCCGGTGGAAACCGCTTGCCCTATAGGACCCTCGCCGGGTGTCCACCTGGGATGTCGAAATACAGGTGCAAAACGAGGGGCTTATAGCCGCACAGATGGTCTCCACTGACCCAGGATCTAGCATAGTTGCGAAAAAGAAGAGCAATCTTTTCCAACCTACCTAGGATTCTGAGAAAATACTGTTTTAAGTAAATTAAAACAACAAAAAAAGAAATCATGAATAAGAGAAACGGAAACCGCATGCCACGTGAGCTTTCCCCCTCTTATCCCGTAAGGCCATTCTTGTGTCTAAACCTTGCCCGTCACCCCTCCAGCGAACCGAGAGTGGTTGAGAATACCCGGGAGCCGCCTTTTCAGTATCGAGGTCACAAGGTCCGATAGCCCTTCCAGTTCAACGGTCTGCACCGTCCGCTACTCTCCCATGACGGGATCAATAGATAACAGTGAGGGAAACGGAACCCCGCCACTAAGGAACCTCCAGACAATGGAGGAGGTGCTGCGAGCCTTCGAAACCATTAAGAAGCGCCAAGAGGAACAGCAAGCCTGGATCGTAGACACCCTGCGTCTTCGAGGAACAGTTGCAGTTCCTCAGCCTGACGGGACCTTTGTTCTCATAGAGGACGAAGACATACCGGCTCCCCCGGTTTCTCAAAGCTATCAGCAAGTTCCGCCTCCGCCAAGCTACGAGATCCCAGCAAAGCGGCTCTCGCTCAAAGCTCCCCTCGGGCGTCGGTCAGCGGCTCCGACATGCCCGCCTCGGCACGATCGGTTCCCGGCTGCGCACATCAAGCTCGGTACCAACGGCACACATACGTGCTGCTCCGTCGAGATCCCAATGCATCTCGGTATCCCCAGGATTCAATCCTTTGCCTCTATACGAGCCTCGCAACCACAATCAAAAGTCCCCATGCTTACCGGGGACGGGCATCCGAGCGGATATCCCGACATCTCAAGCTTGCCACTGCTAGTACGCGATTGGGGCTAACGAATCATTTCCCCAGTTCCCAAACACAACCCTTAGCGGACCTGGCAATCACGCCCTCAACTTGACACCCCGGGGTATGGGTTGGTATACACTCAACTACCTCCCCAAGACTCCCGAATGGCGATCCCATCGGCCAATCCACCCCATCTTCGGTTTAGTCCACCGAAAACGGTAACCCGCCTCGGACAGTGATCCTCATGGCTTGGGCGATCGAACAAATGAAAGACATGCAAGGCAAGCTAGCTAGTTCTCGGAAGGACTCCCTCACGCCTGCCGATCCGAGCAAAGTGGTCCCTCTCCCTCAGAAGTTCGGGATGCGGAAATGGAAAAGTTTGACGGGACGAGAATGCCCAAAACCCACATCGACACCTATGTCACGGGTATGAGAGCCAAAGGGCAACCCCTCAACAAATGGCGGATCACTTTCGGCATTCCCTCAAATCCACAGGCACTAAGGTGGTTCCTCGATGTGAAGGCGAGAAAACCGCTCCACGTGGGATCGAGATCGGTGAAATCTTCTGGAGAAGTACCGCGCCAACCTTGAATGGGAGACAAACCGCCATGACACCGCAAGCCACCGAACAAAGGATGACGAACCGGTGGGCGAGTTCTACAAAAGATGGGCTGGAAGCTAAGCGAGATAATGGATCCACTTTCCAAAGAAGAGCGAGATGGACATCTTCCATTCACGCCTCGAAGCCATCTTTGAGGACCTTGATCGGCCACCATTTCTATCCAGGATCTCCGTGCCATGGTCAATGCCGGGACGAAGTTTGAAAAAGACTACGAGTCTTCAAAAGGCAACGGCAACCTGCCTCGTCTTACCGTTATCGAACAAACCTGGCAACTTCAACTCTGCCCCGACGAAAGGAAAAGAAGCGTAGGAGCAGTACACTACATTCGGAACGGAGCTCAAGTAAACCGCGATCAAGCGGCCCCAAAGAATAACAATCCCCCTCGCTTCCCACGGTTCCGGCATTTAGACAACCTTGAAATGCCCTTGGGTCAAGTATTTGAAGCTTTGGTGAAACGAAATCTTCTCAAGCCGCTCGAGAATTTCCAACCGAAGACTCCCAGGCCCAACATGGATATGAGCAAGCCTGCGCCTTCCACAACTACCCGGCCACACCACCAGGCAATTGCTTCGTGCTCAGCGGGTGGTCCGAGGGCTCATTGAGGAGGGAAAATTGGAACGCCCTCGTGGTCCCGAATACCATCGGAAATCCATTCCCGGAACGACGGGGGTAAACTCAATAGCCTTTGACGAAACTCCAAGCGAGAGCGGACCCTGCAATTTCCGAAACCGTCGGCATCTTTGTCCCGCTATATTGGGAGCGTGAAACCCGAGTCAAAAGGTCTCGTGGCCAGGGAATTCGAGACAAGAACGCCCGAGGGCAAGCTGTCTCCCTACGATCTTTGCCCCAACCAAGGCATACAAATGGATGGATCGAACGTTCCCCGAGAAGGGCGAGTCAAACGGTAGCACGGGAAGCGGTTTAGCCTTCGCGAGACGATGACTTGCCGATATGTGAGAATCGGCACATGAAGCCCTCCTCATCCTCATAAAAATAGAGATGTTCTTCCTCCCGAACGTCTTGATTGATAACGGCTCCGCGATCAACATCATCGCTTTGAGCACATTGAAACGACTCCGCATCGACCGCTCCACGATAAGGCCTTCACCTCGGGTAATCAGAGCCTACGATTCCTTTGCACGACCAATCGTAGGAGTCATCAATACGAGGATCCAATTC
Source organism: Adenophora triphylla var. japonica (assembly GCA_022495995.1). NCBI lineage: Eukaryota > Viridiplantae > Streptophyta > Magnoliopsida > Asterales > Campanulaceae > Adenophora > Adenophora triphylla. The sequence continues at coordinate 99,856 of JAFEMH010004514.1, read as the reverse complement.
GACGTACAAGCTGGAGTCGGTAGAGTTCCAAGTCGTGGAAATCAAACCAACCTTCTGCTTTCTTTGGGACGACCTTGGATACATCGGATGAAAGCGGTATCATCTACTCTTCACCAATGCGTGAAATTCATCAATGCCCGATGGAGTGATCGAAGTGATCCGCGGAAGCGGTGCAATGGCAAGTGCTTGGCCGGCAAGCTACGACCCGGAAGAAGGTCCCGACATGACCGAATACTCTTCTCCCGAGATGAGTCTCCTACCCTGTCCCGCTACGAAGTGGATCCTTACATCCACGCTCTAAGCGCATGACAGTGGAAATCGAAGAGCTCATGGGTCAAGATGACAACTACGATATATGCGGTTTGTGAAGAATGCTTAAGAGAGGATCAAGAGATGGATGCCACGATGGAGATTGATCGAGGAGTAGACCCTTACTTCGCCGAAAACCCTCTTGCAAGCGGCTCATCACCGATCCCCGTACAAGACAACCCTCTGGCCGACACTCTCGGATCTTACGGGGACGGCCATCACGGCTTAGTTCAATTCAACATTCGGTGTCAGGCCTGGATGAGCAGTGGCGCAACCTCCTCCAAGGCTTAATCGGGGAAGGAGATATAGCATGCCCCCTCGAATCGGACATTGTAAATGTCGTCCAAGCAAAGATCCCGGATAAAGGCGGATTCTATGAAAGTGATCAACATCGGCAAGAATCAACTCCGAGATCGGCGAATGCTTCGCCCTCTTAGAAGTAGCCCTCGGCGACTTCTATCATCAAAAACCCCCAGGGGTGGTGGCAACACTAATGGAGGGACATCATCGGGGAGCAACCAAAAACCTCCGCGATACGGTTTGAAATCGAACCGCATGCAAGCTATTTTCCGGGACTCGTACCAAGGGAAGATTGGCCACTGAACCGGCCACCACTCCTGCAGAGCTACGGCCCGTAGAGTAATGAAGCCTGGTCCAATCCCTCGTCGCCTATAGTCTAGCTTCGAGTCTTGTTGTACGTGAATTCACATCTTTTGAGTCTTTTGACGGCTTTACGCCCAACGATTGTGAGTCTTTGATCAACAATGTACGGTCTTCACGCTTTCAATAAAGGTCCGACCTTTCTAAAAAATCATTTCATTGCATCTTTAACAAATGATGATGTTAACTAATCAAAGCAGGTTAATAACAATTCATCTATACAAAAGGCAAACACATTAATTGAATAAATGCATCAAGCAAACATTTAAGCATGTTGTCAAACGAGAGAAAAACCGGGCCCAAGCTGAGAAGGTTTTAATCACAACGATTTGCAAGATTCTTTGAAGAGCGAAGAGACGCAAGTCAGACGCCATTTCCGGCCTGAGACGGATCTTCCAATACCTCGAAGCGGAAATCACCTTCATGAACAAGGAAGGCCCACACACGAAGGGGTCAAAACCAAGAGCATCATGGCCCTAAAACGCCTCGCCTCTCACTTCGTCATCCTCGGGGACATGCTATACAAGAAACGCTACCATGGACCACTCTCTGCTGCATCGGCCCGGGAAGAAGCAAACAAGTTCATGAGCAGAAGTCCACAATGGGGCTTGCGGTCCCAGCATGAACGCGAGCCACGATGCAAATCATTCTCGGGATGGGCTACTCTTGGATCTCCATGGAGGCGGTGCATCCACTTTGTCAGAAGGCTGCGACAAGTGTCAACGGTTCTCCAACCTCGATCATCTGCCGCCCCACGATCTCTCTTGCATGACTACACCTGGCCATTTGCCACTTGGGAATTGACGTCATCGGGAAAATCGCTCCGCCGGGCGGCAACGGTCACGAGTTCATCTTAGTAGCCATCGACTACTTCACGAAATGGGTCGAAGCGAAGTCCTACAAGGTACTCGCCTCCAAGAAGGTCGCGCATTTCCTCAAGGAAAACATCATCTGCCGATACGGCATCCCAAATGAGGTCATATCGAGACAATGGTTCACACTTCGAGGGGAATTCGACAGGCTGGCTGAATTCAAGATCACACGCCACAAATCTTCTCCCTACCGGCCACAAACAAACGGCGCCGTGGAAGCGGCAAACAAAACCCTCGAACGGATCATCAGAAAAATGACCACCCGAGGACGAGATTGGCAGAAGCTGCACCTTGCACTTTGGGGCTACCGCACATCGGTCGGAAACGACCACGGGAGAAACCCCATTCGCCACGACATACGGGATGGAAGCAGTCCTTCCCGTTGAGCTGGAAATTCCCTCGCTCAGAGTCTTTGCTGGAAAATGACATCAACGAAGTTGAATGGCTCGAAGCCGACATGATGAATTGGCTCACGCTAGACGAGCGACGACTAAAGGCCATGGAACACGTCAGAGCCTATCAGCGGGATGGCTAGAGCTTTCGACAAGAAAGTCAAGTCCCGAGACATCGGGGAAGGCGACCTTGTACTCAAAGAAAAGCCTCCCGCTCGAACGACCAGCTGGGAAAATGGGAACCCACATGGATCGGCCCTTTCGTGGTTGAAAGATCTTCTCAGGAGGTGCCATGAAGGCGACAGGACCTAGACGGCAATCCCTTCATGAATCCGGTCAACGGAAGCAAACTTCGCGAGATACTTCGCTGAAGAAGAACAAGCTGTGCATCTCTTGGCACTCCATGTAGTGTCGAACTACGCGGACTGAGCCCTCTAGTCAGGAGACGTAGGCAACCTTAATTGGTCCGGTCTAAAAATACACAAAAAAGTCAAATGTTTGAATGTCAATCAAGACCTCCATCAAGCTACGCACTTTTCAAGAACACGCCCCAGCGTCACCTTGACCAAGTCAAACGACGGCGGCAACATCAAAGGACATCAGGGTCGCTCGGCATCAAACGGTGGCTCGTATGCGCTTCCAAGCCGGGGGCTTGTCTTCGCCTTCACGCGCTTCAAAAAAAAAAAGAGCTCGACGAGGGCTCACAAAAAAAAAAAAAAAAAAAGAGCTCGAGCAAGGGCTCACAAAAAAAAACAATAAAAAAAAAGAAGCTCGAAGCGAAGCTACAAAAAAGAGGTCGAGCCCGAGCGCCGAACAAGAGGCAAGGAAGCTACGAAAAAGACCGTCAAAACGACTTGTCGGGGATCATTCAACCTCTCGGCCAAGCCTGAAAGCCTAAGCAAAGGGATTGCCGTCATGGCCCAGCCTACTTGGTCCGCAAATGCAACGAGAAAGTTCAAAGATGGGACGCCACAAGGTGCACAAAAAAGACACAAAGGCAAACGAAAGATCTTGCGTCTCGACAAAGCTTTAAAAGTAAATCACAAATCACTAACGGTTACAACATTTCTTGATGAGTTCAAGCACGGTCTACTCTCAAGTTCACAACATGCTAAAAGACAGCTTAATACATTTAACAAATAATGTGTTTGCAATGCAATGAATGGATACCTAGGAGGTCATTCCGCGCCGTCTGCGCTTGTCCCCTCGCCATTCTTCCCTTTCTTCCCTCGTCCCCGGCGAGTCTTCTTTCGCTCCACGTGAACCAACTCTGCGTCTCTCAGTCAGAGATCGGGGTCCTCCCAGTAGAGTCAAACAATCCGGCGGCTCTCGGGGCTTCATTCGCCGTGCTTCGGCTCGGATCTCCTCCCTGCCCAGTGCGTAAAGAGGACCTCTCCCCGTCGGTCGGTCAACTCTAGTCTCGTAGTCAAACAAAGTGTCTCCGTCACATCTGAAGGGTCGGACCGGGCTTCGGCACTCCTAAGGCAATAGCTACTACGGCAGCGGGTCCCAGGAATCGCTACACGCTTTGCTCTCCAAGCCACTTGGGGCTGCCCGACCTGTTGCTCATACCGGGCCAGTGCGAGTCGTCAATACGACACTCCCAGACGTCTAAGGAGTACCGCGGGAGGGAAGCGGAATACTTCCATACCCTCGGAAAATACAAGAAGGCACTGAAGGCGCCATACAAAGAGGAACTACCTCCGCGTAGCAAGGTCATCCCGGCCAAACAAAGGCTCTGCTTCATCCCAAGCTGGCAGGAAACAAGCGACGGAATATAGAAGGAGGACCAAGACAAACTGGAACTACGACGACGTAGGACCCTTCTGAAAGACCCTCCTAGTCTCGATCCTCCCGGTGCGGAACCCACCGGCGGATCGATGCGTACCAAGTGTGCCATCCATCTCTCCCGGGCGGGTGATCCATATCCAACACAAGAGGTCGGCGAGCAAATGACCACGGGCTAAACGACGTCGGAGCCTCGGGCATGGCTGAAGTCTCTCTCGCGGCCACAAGGTGAGCAAGCGGGGCTTCCCCTCTCATGAAACGATCCCCGGTCGCCGGACGGTCGATACCATGAAGAGTCTCCCCCGGCACCAACGGGACAATATCCTCTCCGGCTCTGCGGTGCCCAACCACATCTAGCAAGCACCATCGCAAATGCCAAGGAGGCGACCGGGAAAAGCGTCGCCGTCACGCCTGAGGCAAATGCGTCCCAAGAGACATCACTCTCATCATCGGCCATGAACCGCTCAGGCGGCTCGAAATGTCAATATGACCCGAATCAAGGATCATGCCACTGCACTTCTTCCAACGAAGTACGAAGAAAGCAGCAAGCTTCACGCTCGCGGACGCCACCAATCGAAAGGAAGCGAGATGGCCTCCACCTCAGGTCCTCCAATCAAGCCCGAAAATCCTCAAAAGTGGGCACCATTTCATTGTAGGAGAAACAGTACACATGCCTCCTAACATCCCGAACTTCGCGGCGGCCCGCATGACAAATCCCAATCGGGAACCAACTCCTTAAAAGACCAAATCGAGCAAAGACGAAACCTTACCTCGAAAGCCCGTCTACGATGCCTCATACGGCGCCGCATCCACGTTTTGTTGCTCAAGGAAGTGTGCTTGCCTCTCTGCGAAAGCCTCGGCAAAATTCTAGGGACGTACGAAGAATCCATGGCAAAAATGGAGGTTCCTAGAGAAAATGGGAAAGAAAGCTCGAAAATGGCTGCAAATGGGGAAATGGGGAAAAGTCCGGACCTTTGGAAAGCATTTATGTCCTTCCCAAAGCAAGGGTGGTCCGTACGGACCTCTTTGCATGCTAAGTCTGTCCGTACGGACCTCTTTGCAATCGGAACCCATTTCCCGACAAACGGTACAACAACCATTGTTCTCAGCAGGACCTTGCTCCAAACTGCCCAAACACTGGCCAAAGCCATTTCCGGCAAACATACACTACCCACAAACGCACTCTCAGCTCACGTGGCATGCACAAAAAAAAATAATAATAGCAACAATTTCTAGGACAAATCCCGGGAATCACAAAAACGACATTACATCTTAAAATAGAATACTTTTGCCATGCAAATACAAGTGTTTTATTACAGGTACCCATAAATGTCTGTTGCTAAACAAAAAAAAAAAGAGAAGATATGGAAAGAGGGAAAGCAAATGAATACTAATCAGACTCCTCAGCATCATCATCCTCGCCAAGGTCCTCGAGAGAGAAGTCGGGCATCCGGTGAACTCGCCGTCACGTCCTCGTCGTCGAGTGCCGAGCCCCGCCGGAGGCTGCCACTCAAAGTAATCCGAAGGATCAAATCCGGCGAAAGGATCAAAGAAAGAAGGCTACGAGGATCCCTCACCTGTGCGTCTGCGGAGGAAGAGCGATAAAAGAGCTCTTTGCCTCGGAGCTCAGAAGGCGTCCGGCATCCATGCTATGCCGCCCCCTCGAAGGTCCCTCCTGCTGTGGCTCCGGCTCGGCTCTCGGTGGTGGCCGGATCATTAAAAAACTCGAAGGCATAGGCTGGTACGCCGGCACGCATCGCGAAGACCGGCAAGACATCTTCGACGCCATCTTCTTCGCGAAGGACCTCGTCGCCACATAACGGCGAGTCGGCATATCATAGGCTCTCCCAGGGACTGCTGAAGCAAGCGGACGAAACGCTCGGCAATACGGTTATACTCGACAACAAAAAAGAAAAATACGAAAAGATGCCAAGATGGAAAAAGAGTAAGCACACTCACCGATCTATCGGGATCCGCTCGGTATGCGGCGGGAGCACTGCTCGGGAGCAGGTACGAGACACCCTCCTCCTCGATCCGTCCCCACGGACATACGTGAAATCCGGCCCAGGCATCGGAACCTGCAGGGGAACTGCGGGCCGGCCTCTCTCTCCCTCGCCCGATACCTGCGGGCGTCCTCGGCTTCCTCCTCACGAAGGCCCCATACTCCTCTCCATACAAAATAAACTCCTCGGCACCCACGCGCGAGGTACCTCTCAAAGTCCAACACATCCATATCCAGGGAATCAAGCATCCCAAAGGAGGGTCCCTCGGAGCCACGGGAAGCACACACAGGCCATCTTTGCCCGAGAAGACCCGCTCTCCCGGATACATGACATCACAAGTCGAGCCCCGCGGCATCTTCCATGGCTGTCACCTCGGGAGCCCCCTCGAACTCATCGGCCTCATCACAGGAGCCCACGGAAACAAAACAAACCCCTCCGGGCTACCTCTCTCCAGACGCTCCTGCACATCCCCGTAGGCGATGGTGAGCTTCCCTCTGCTGGTCCTCCTCTTCCTCGCCGAGCGGGCCCAGCCCAACATAGCGGGATACGCTGCTACGGCCCCAGGATCTCTATCCCACGGGAAGCACTGAAAGATCTCGTAGAACCACACCTGTGACAAAAACAGAAAAGGCTCAGTGCACAAGAAGATGGAGAAACGACAAGTTGCTAAATCAAAAACGACAATAAACTCGTACCTCCAAGCAAAGTCAAAACAGGCCAAAGAGCTGGCGCCCAGGCTAAACCGGTCCAAGGAGAAGTAGAGCTCGGCGAGGCCCGCCTCGCCCCAAGCGATATCACAAACTCTCTCCAGATCAATCAAGCTCTCCAACAGAGCAAAAGGAGCCGCTGTCGCGTGGTTCGAGAACAAAGTCTCGGAAAGTGCAAACCACAAAAAGGAGCGCGCCAGCTGCTCCGCCGTCACCCCGAACATAGGCCCCGATACTGGCCGTGATCCTCAGTTCCACATCACTGTACAATATGCCCAGGCCCCTGCGTGGACGAGGCTCAAAGCCCAGCGGCTCGGTCAACACATCATCGGATATCATATCTCTCCGCATGGCTGGCCCTCCTTTGAAGGAAAGCCGTGTCGCGGCAAAGTCGGTAGGCGTCACTGTCACCTCTCCCCGGCTCGGATGGAAGGTGTGGGTGGTATCCACCAATACTCGAAAGGCCAAGGAAGACGCTCTTGTTCTTCCTCGTGTCGAAACCCCGGCCGGGTTCTCTACGAACACACCCGAGCCGAAGCGTAGACCGGCCTCACGGGACTCGGCCTACCATCCACGAAATATCGGGCATCATTGCCACGGCTTCAACAACGGCCTCGAGCGATCCCCGAGTCTTCATCTTCTTGGCCTTCCCAGCCATGAGCCCCTCATCCTGCAGGTAAACACAGCAAAGGTACGTCATTCGCAGTACTTAATGCAAAAGAAAATCAAAGCATATATATCCCGTCACGAAACACGGCACATATTGCACATAATTTTTACATGCAACTCAAAACATGACATGCATTATACATATAATTTTTCCCATGCAGTCCGTCACAAAAACACGACACACACTGTACACATTTTCTCAAAAAAGGGATTAATCCCTACACGACACATTTTCAAAAAAGTCCGTCCCAACACGGCAAAAGCACATATAACCCGCCACAAAAACACGGCACATATTGCACATATTTTCCCAACAAAGTCCGTCACCCAAAAACACGACATGACACATCTGCATCACAAAAATCCGTCCCTACACGACACACACTTTCAGACAAAACCCGTCACGAAACACGGCACATGTCACATCTTTTCACAAAATTTGTCACTACACGACAAACTTTTCTCATAATGTACATACATAAATAGCATACGGTACAAAACACCAAAGCATGCATTTCATTAGAGAGGCACTTTATTTTCACAAATAAAAGCTAATCTACACATTTACGCACAAAATACACATATTCCACAATTTTTACATGTCCATTTTCAACAATTCATCAAGAATTTCACAAAAGCATGAAAAATAACAAAAACCCCAAAAAATGCGAAAAACTAAAACCTAGTTCTAGCATTCAAAATCTCGACGAGGGAATCGAAACGGAAAGGATTTCTTACCTCCCAGACGTTCCTAGAGCGACGATTGTGCACCTCCGGATTCGGATACAATACATCGGGTTCTTCGAAAGATGGAACAAACGAGATCCAATTTCTTTGGAGCTCCATCCGTTGCTCGACCACTTCTTGGCTGCGTTGTCGACGATCCCTTCGAGATCCTTCCGCCATTGCAAGCGATTCAAGCGAAAAATGGAAGATTTTGGTGTAAAAATGGAGGTTTTCTCTCTCTCTCTCTCTCTCTCTCGGATGCACGGGCGAAGAAGAAGAAGTGAAGGGGGCCTCGGCTTTTTAACCCGGTCAAAATGCAGGAAGCTGTAAAAAATCAACTTGGTCCGTACGGACCTCTTTGCATCCCGAGGTTGGTCCGTACGGACCTTCTTGCAAGGGAGGGCCAAATTACTTTCTGCCCTTATAATCTTTGCCCCAGGTGTCCTAAGGCCTTTTCGGCAAATCCAGTGCGAGAATGGTCCCTAACCCTTCAATTCAAGCACCGGCCGTCAATGTAAGCCCGGACCTCGCCCACTCCAACGGCAATTCAACCACCGGCGGTCGGTGTAAGACCGGTCCTCGCCCGCTCAACGGCAATTCAACCACCGGCCGTCGGCGTAAGCCGGACCTCGCCCGCTCCAACGGCAATTCAAGAACCGGCCGTCAGTGTAAGACCGGTCCTCGCCCACTCAACGGCAATTCAACCACCGGCCGTCAGTGTAAGACCGGTCCTCGCCCACTCAACGACAATTCAACCACCGGCAGTCAATGTAAGCCCGAACTTTCGCCCACTCCAACGGCAATTCAACCACCGACCGTCAGTATAAGACCGGACCTCGCCCACTCCAACGGCAAATCAAGAACCGGCCGTCAGCATAAGCCCGAACCTCGCCCACTCCAACGGCAATTCAAGAACCGGCCGTCGCGCCAAGCCGAACCTCGCCCGCTCAGCGGCAATTCAAGAACCGGCCGTCGGTGTAAGACCGGTCCTCGTCCGCTCAGCGGCAATTCAAGAACCGGTCGTCAGTGTAAGACCGGTCCTCGCTCACTCAACGGCAATTGACCACCGGCCGTCGGTGTAAGGCCGGTCCCCGCCCGCTCAGCGGCAAAACAAACGCAAGAAGGAGCCGACACCTCCCATCACAAATATCAAGGCATAAGACGCCTCCAAGAAACATTCAGCGGCAACTCGACCACCGGCCCTTAAAAACGAGGTCCGAAGACACTTTCTGAAAAAAAGCCCCTACAAGGCCACATATCCCAGCGGATGAACACCGGCCATCAAAGTAAGCCGAGCTCCTTCCCTGACAAGTCAAGGGAATCCTTGCAAGCCCCTACAAGGCCATTATAATCCCCAACGGATGAACATCGGCAGTCATCGTAAGTCCAACCTTCTCCCCAGCGGGCAAAGCACGAGGCATCTACACCTCTCGCAATCAAAGCTCAAGGCAGCCATGCCTCATGGCCATGACCCGAAGACGATTCAAAGTCCTCGCATGGCAAACCACGACGGAAGACGATTCAAAGTCCTCACGCATGGCAAACCGCGATCGAGAAGACGACTCAAGTTTTCATACATGACACAACCGCGGCCCGGAAGACGATTGAAGTCCTCGCGCGTGGCAAGCCGCGGCCCGGAAGACGATTCAAAGTCCTCACGCATGGCAAAACCGCAGCCGAGAAAGACGATTGAAAGTCCTCGCGCATGGCACCAACCGCGGCCGAAGACGATTCAAAGTCCTCGCGCATGGCGCAACCGCAGCGAGAAGACGATTCAAAGTCCTCGCGCGTGGCACGACCGCGGCCGGAAGACGATTGAAAGTCCTCATGCATGGCGCAATCGCAATCGAAGACGATTCAAGTCCTCGTACAATCTCCGGCCCGGAAGGCTTTAAACCACTCGGTCAGAAAGACCGTATAAACCTCCACCATCACTATCTCCGGCCGGGAAGGCTTTAAACCACTCGGTCAGGAGGCTGTATAAGTCGGCCAAACCACTATCTCCGGCCCGAAAGGCTTTAAATCACTCGGTCCGGAAGACCGTATAAACCTCCCAAATCATTATCTCAGGCCGGAAGGCCTTAAACCACCCGATTAGGAAAATCGTAAAATTTCCATCCCGGGACACCACCGCGTCCTCACAATTGACCTCGGCGGTCACCACATCTTAGGACACCACCACGTCCCTGGCCCGACCTCGGCGGTCACCTGACACTTCGGGCACCACCACGCCGCACTCGCGGATTCACGACCTACGAACTACGACCGGGCTTGATTCCCGCCGGGGATACGTAGGAATCCTATCACGGGGTCCGGCCATTCGACCTATGCGGTCACCCGGGACACCACGCGTCCTTACCAGCGACCTCGGCGGTCACGCGACACTTCGAGGGCACCACCGCGCCCGCATTCACAAAACACTCACCCCACACCCGAACTACGACCAGGGCTTGATTCCCGCCGAGGATACGTAGGAATCCTATCGCGGGGTCCGGCCCTGCGGCCTAAACGGTCACCTGATAGGACACCACCACGTCCTCTGCGGACCTCCCGGTCACTTTATCTCCCGGCCACGCGATCCAGTTAGGACCACTTATCTTATCGGCGACCCCACTTCTTTCATAAGTGACGTCGTCGAGGGCTTGTAAGTACCCCAATCTGGATCACCCCTTTTAAGCACACGGGAAGCACCGCGAGACTCATCAACGCGGTCTCGACGACCTCTGGCACTCAAAACCCTCTCAAAACCCCCGGCCAAACCAAGGGAGGAGCCTTTGCAGGATAAAAAGGGACAAAAGGACCTTTTGGGAATTTTCGGGAAATTGGAAAAGCAATAATGGTCCGTACGGACCTCTTTGCTTTAATAATTCTTGAATCCCCTTAAAGTCCACAATATTCCCTCAAATCTCGGAAGTAATCATCACTCCCATACATGGTTGGTCCGTACGGACCTATTTGCGGCCTAGTTGGTCCGTACGGACCTTCTTGCAAGGGGACACCATAATTACGAGAATATTCACCATCATCACATATTCCCTCAAATCGAGGAAAACCAAAATTACTGGTTTACCTAGAAGGTCCGTACGGACCTTCTTGCCTGAAAATTTTTACTATAAATAGAGGGCTCCCCCTCCTCATTTCCACAGACCTCCCACTTCTCTCTTCCTCCCTAAGCCTTCGGGCTTCCCCTCTAAGTCCTCTCGAGGCACTCCCGGCCCCTTTCGGATCCTTAGAGGCCTTTCGAGCTCCCTCGTGGTGCTCAGAAGCCTCAGAGCGCTCCGCGACGCTCCGCGCTGCCCGAGGCACTCTCGAGGTACTCTGAGGCCCTCGTGGTACTCAGAGGCCTTGCACAGGTCTTTCCACGGTGTCCGGCTCTTTCCGAGTCAAACCGGCAATCCCAAACCACGCCCGACCTCTGCCGAGTGATCCAGCCAACGATTCCAACGCACGCCGAACCTGCTGCGAGTGATCCCGGCGATCCCGCGCACGCCGAACCTGCGCCCCGAACGGCACACTGCAGCCTCAACTCACGCCGAAACTACTGTCGCGGACAACCGGCATCTCCGAAGCAATCCCGATCCGTGCCAGGAACGCTACTCCGACCTCAAACACTATTCCTCGGCGGAAGACGGATACGAACCAACATTGGTAAGGCTTCCTTCCTACATTATTTCAATGCATTTTAATACATAGTACACAATGTAGACATCCGATCTGACATGCATTTTTAAAAGCACACACACACACACAACATTTTAAAGGATATTAGGGGTATCAGAAAGACTCGTTTTACGAGGCGACTCGGAGTGAGCTCTAATATTCTAATATTCTCTTCCGAGGACTCATCGACCTCCGAACTCAAAATCTCATCACACAAAAAACAGGTTTAAAATTATCTTTAAGCGATGCCCTTTTCAATGTTTTGGGCTTAATAAAAACGGCGTGGCGACTCTACAAATGCGAAAACAAACGGCGAGACACCTCAGCGAAATGATGCCGGATCTTGCGGGCGCGGCCTTGTGCCTCTCGGATCCGGGTAATTTCGGCAAGGTGCATATCGGACACATCTCTAGCAATGTTATCCACCATGTTCACTTCACGAGCCTTCTTAGGAGCCTTACATGCCTCGGCGCACTTGTGGCCTTCGCCACCACAATTGTAACAAGTTCTGTGAACCTCTTCTTGGAAATCCCACCTTGAGGCTTCAAGTTGAGCGACCTTCTAGTTGTTTCAACCTTAGCTTTACCCTTGCCTTTGCCTTTGCCTTTGGAGCTTTGGCCATGCTCCACCACATTAGCTTTAGCCACACTTGGGTTAAACTTTTTCTCGGCAACTCTATTGCCTTCCTCAATGCTAAGCCGAAGAGTGAGCCCTTCAAGATTCATCTCCTTTCGCTTATGCTTCAAGTAGTTCTTAAAATCATTCCAAGATGGAGGAAACTTTTCAATCATTGCAGCCACTTGAAAACTCTCACTAAGAACCATGCCCTCGGCATCAATCTCATGATAAATTGTTTGCAACTCGTCAACTTGAGTTTTCACGGTCTTAGAGTCCACCATCTTAAAATCAAGGAAACGGGCAACAATAAACTTCTTTGTTCCCGCATCCTCAATTTTATACTTGTGTTCCAAGGACTCCCATAATTCCTTAGCATTCTTCTTTCCCCTATACACATTATAGAGAGAATCAGACAAGCCATTAAGAACATAGTTCTTGCAAAGGAATTCCCCATGTTTCCAAGCATCAACCGCAGCCACGGTTGTCACATCCGTCTTATTCTCAGCCACAACTGGCATATCTTCTTTCGAGATACTTTGCCAAATTCGAGTGGTCAAGTAGAAAAAAAAATTTTGTTGCCACCTCTTAAAGTCGTAGCCAACAAATTTTTCAGGCTTTTCAGCATGGGGGTTGAGATGTGCCTTTGTTTGAGGATTAGTCACAATAGAAGTGCCTTGAGAACCAGAGCCATTTCCGGTTCCGGTTTGGGTCACGATCCACGGTTTCGGTTCCAACTTTATTAGTCTCGGTTGCCATTTAAAACGAAGCAAATTATTAGTACGAATATTTTACGTAACTCGTTCCCTTACGTAAGGAATAAGTCTTAAGATTGTTAGCAAAGTTGCAATTACGAAGAAAATAAATTACAAATAAAATTACAGAACGAGAAAATATAAGCGTAACGAGAACTATAAGCTGGAAATGAAGAAATAAGATAGCGGCAACAAATCGGTTGTGCACGAGCCACTGATGAACCGGTCTCCTTAAGACTTATTCGTCCCCACATCAATAGTGCTTGAGGCTTGCCTTGGACGCTTGAGTCTCCCGAGGATAGAACGTGCGGACCGGGGCACTTTGCACCTAAAGTTCCGGCGGGTTGGCAGTGTGCCTAGACAGTATCACCACGATGCAGTATGCAAGGAGGCCAAATGAAGATTGAACAATATGCAGCAAAGAGAAAGTGAGAGAAGCTGCAGGAAAATTGGTTTGTAAAATGGTTTGTGAAGACTCCATTTTATAGCTGCCTTGAATCGAAACGCCAATCAACCATAATCACGAAATTATTACGGTAATAATTTCGTATTTGATTTTGATATAGGCATTACATGGAGGAAATTATAATCGAAAATTATTACAGTCATAATTTCGACATTAACTCAATTTCAGTTACAATGGGTAAATGGGAGTAAATTAAATTTTGAAATCAAAAATTCAAAATTTTAGCAAAAGGTTGGCTTGCGCGAATAGGCCATTTCGAAGCTACATTCGTGTCCGCAGGACGCGTACGCACATGAGTTCGGTAGCTCCAAGCCTATTTTGAACCATGATTTGCACTCCCCCTGCGCACCCGTGCGTGAGAGAGAGCCTCTATGCCACACACAATTACTCCTTACATAAAGTGTAGTAGTATTTAAACTATCTAACTTTCACATTCCCATTCAATGTGGGATAACTTCTTTTTCCCACTTTCAACCCATCATCTTTGAGCCTTAATATTTCATTCATCCATCAACCATCTTGAACAAATAAATATTCGATTTTAATGTTCTCATGAAGTAAAATACAAATCCATAATCAATTTGGTCATTTAACAAATAACGAATTTAAAAAATAATCTCAAATTTTCTTTACCCCCACTATTATTTCCAACATGAATTAAGGGGAATTTTTTTTTAGAAAATTGAGAGGTATGACTTGAAATGTGTGCTTAGATGAAGAGGTCATCAATCAAAGCTTAGACAGCTTAATGTATCATTTTATTGTGTGATGTAACTCACTGGTCGAGCCACATTGAAAGATAATTACTAAAAAAATTATTAGTGCAATTATTTTAAATTTTAAAAGTTTTAGTACAATTTACTAGAACTTGCCCCATTATTTAAAAATAAATAACACTATCTTTATAAGTAGATCTTATAAAAAATTAGGTTTTTCTAATACATAAGAAAAATAAGCTTTTAAAATGCAACGGTGTCATTTTCATAATTAGCTAGAACATTATTTAAAATGTGTCGGTGATATTTTTGTAATCAACTAGCACTTTTTCTATGTCAATTTTAGTATTAAAGAGTGCTATTGTTGCTGTTTTTCAGTATCAGTGTAGTGAAAAAGATTGTGTGCAATGATAGTGTTAAAAAGTGTCGCGTGCAGTGATAAAATGTGTCGATTTTATTGATAAGAGTGTCAGAGGTGTTAATAAGTTTCAATTATTTTCGAAAATGCCACCGCATAATTTAAAGAAGTTTAAGTTATTTACAAAAATGTCACTACACATTTTTAAAAAAGTGTCTGCTAAAAATGTTGTCGTACGTTTTAAATAAAGTTCCAATTAATTACGAAAATATCAATTAATTACGAAAATATCATCGCTTTTTTTTAAAAACTAGTTTTTTCAATTTGCTATTGGAACCTTTATTTTAACCCCCAACCCCTATTAATTATTGAAATCGTATTTCTCTAGTGAAAAATTAATATTAACCAAGAATTTATAAAAATTGCATATTCATCATAAAATTTCAAAACAAAAAATTATATCAATGCTTCATAGAAATACTATCAACCCTAACTATAACTATGGGTACAAGTGCTTCGGTTTAAACCGCGGTTCGAAATCGAATCAAATCAAATCATGCGATTTAGTTCGATTTTCAAGCAATAGTTGTTTGATTTGATTTCAAAAATTGTCAAATCGTGTGGTTCGATTTGGTCTACGGTTTGGACCCCCAAACCACGTTCGAGACCGCGAGACCGAACTACCAAACCGAACCAATAAATCAAACTACCAAACCCTTCAATATTAATCGTAGATATGTATATCTTTCATTTTCACCTTACATTTAGATTTGAAAACTCCTAATTCTATTCATGAGTTTTAGCGCATAACCCTTTTTTCTTTTGGTTAATATTCTTGTAATAATGTTAATTCACTCTTTAGTACATACCATTACAAGTACTCAAATGTCGTGTTGTTATCATAAACATTGAAGCACAATTTCATGTTTTGATTAAATACTGAATCTCTTATGTATGTTATGTTTGAAAAATTCAAACAATTAACATGACAATGAATTGTGTAGTTTGGAATCATGTTCTAATTAATGGTTTAAGCAATGTTCTATTTCATGGTTTGAATTGTGGTTTAAATCGCGGTTCGAATCGAAAAATCAAACCAACCGGTTCGAACCAAACCGAATCAAACCATGGCGGTTTGGTTCGATTCGGTTTGAATTTTTTCATGGTTCGATTCGATTTGAGATTTTTTCAAACCGATTACCGGTGATTCGATCCAAAAATTGGCTCAAACCGAATCAAACCGAACCATTTACACCCCTAACCCTAACTACTATTAACAACAAATTTAAAATTTTAGACTTTTGTTTTTTCTCTCGCAACTTGACAATTAAAATATATTTGTACGAATCTTAGAGTTTGCTCTTTCGAACGAAATATACTGTATGGACCTCGATTTCATTTAAGCTCTTGCGAACGAACCGCTTTGCATTACATTATTCTTTCGAGTAGGTTCTGCTGAGAAACGCATTTCTCCATAACTATGGAGAAACGCGTTTTTAATAGCCGAAGCTATACATTTGATAACCGAAGAAAATTTACGGATATCGGTCTCAAAGGGTTACGGATATCCGAAGCTTTGGAACGGATATCCGAAGCCTTTGGACGGATATCAGAAAAATAGATTTGAAGCCAAATTCAAGGCCAAGACCAGGAAATTGCTTATTGAAGGTTTCTCGGATATCCGAGAAACCTTCAAATGTATATCGAAACCATCAAATGAATATCCGAAACATTTTGAAAGTTTATGGATATTCATTTTGAAGGTTTTCGGATATCGAAAACCTTCAAATGTATATCCAGAAATCATCAAATGAATATCGAAATATTTTGAAAGTTTACGGATATCATTTTTGAAGGTTTCTGGATATCACTTTCATAAGCTTCGGATATCCTTTCAAAGGGTTACGGATATCAGAACCTTTGAGACTGATATCCAGAAGTAACCATGGGACAAGGTCATGGCCAATACAAAAAGTTTCTGGATATCCTTTCAAAAGGTTCTGGATACCCGTAACCCGTTTCTCCATAACTTATGGAGAAACGCGTTTCTCCCTAGATTTTACGTATTCTTTCGCACATTGTGCTACATATTCCATTTTTAAATCATCCTTCCCTTAACAAATGGTATATTTTTGAATTTGCTCCAGTCTCAAGAAAGCGGTAGAAAATGAGGAGCAAATCCAAATTCGAGAAATACCCAGATTAAGTAGTGGCCACTGCTATTAAATCTTGGAGCCAAAATGTGATGGGTAAGGCCAGTGTTCAATATAGATGCATTTGATTTGCTGATGGATGGTGGTACTAGTTGTTGGAAAAAATAGTGGGTGTGAAGGAAATTTGAGATTATTTTTTAAATGGGTTATTTGTTAAATGACCAAATTGATTATGGATTTGTATTCTACTTCATGAGAACATTAAAATCGAATATTTATTTGTCCAAGATGGTTGATGGATGAATGAAATATTAAGGCTCAAAGATGATGGGTTGGAAGTGGGAAAAAGAAGTTATCCCACATTGAATGAGAATGTGAAAGTTAGGTAGTTTAAATACTACTACACTTTATATAAGGAGTAATTGTGTGTGGTATAGAGGCTCTCTCTCGCGCACGGATGCGCAGGGGGGTGCAAATCATGGTTCAAAATAGGCGTGGAGCTACCGAAATCATGTGCGTACGCGTCCTGCGGACACGAATGTAGCTCCGAAATGGTTTCCTCCTTGTAACCGCCATATCAAAATTAAATACGAAATTATTACTGTAATAAATTTGTTTCGTGATTATGGTTGATTGGCAGTTTCGATTCAAGGAAGCTATAAAATGTAGTCTTCACAAACCATTTTACACACCAATTTTTCCTGCAACTGCTCTCACTCTCTCTTTGCTGCATATTGTCAATATTTGTTTGGCCTCCTTGCATACTGCATTGTGGTGATACTGTCTAGGCACATTGTCAATTCGCCGGGAACTTTAGGTGCAAAGTGCCCCCGGTCCGCACGTTCTATCCTGGGAGACTCGCGTCCAAGGCAGCCTCAAGCACTATTGGTGAGGGGACGAATAAGTCTTAAGGAGATCGATTCATCGTGGCTCGTGCACAACCCATTTATTCTTGCCATCTTATCTCTGTTCCGGTTTAATTACTTCTGTTCTGTAATTTTATTTGTAATTTCTTTTCTTCTGTAATTGCAAATTTTGCTAACAATCTTAAGACTTAACCGCTTTTTTGAGAAAGGATTACAGATTTGAGAAATACGATGGAAGAGACGGATGGAAAGAAATTCCAGCAAGGTTTTGCAATGACCAGCTGTGGTAAAATTGCAATTCTCAATTCTTTAACCGTTGGATCGAGCTGAAATTTGGTGTGTATGTTCACGACTCATAGGAGAAGATTCTGAACGGTGGAGATTGGAATCCATAATGTGAAAGTGAAGATAAAAATTTCGGACCAGAGCAGTTTCGTGAACTAAAACATTTTTTTAATTTCTGTTTAATGAGATTAATAAAGATGGAAAGATTGATGCTCCGTGACATCAAATATGGTACAATGATTGTATAAACCAATTGTGGCTAAGCCTCATGTAGTGGTTATACATCATGTAAAGAAATTGGAAAGTTAATTGAAACTAAGAACGTTGGAAGATTAAGTCTTTAACGTTTAGGTGACAAAGATAATAGGTTTTCTTACGAAGTTGTTAAAACCTATTAGTTGCATTGGTGACAAAGGTCACAAAGGTTAACATAATAGGGCTTCTTGAAATGAAAGAAGTTGTTAAATCCTATTATTGTTAATAGTGACAAAAGTCACAAAGATAAAAACAATAGAGCTTCTTGAAAGAAGTTGTTGAATTCTATTGTTGTGAACATTGAAAAATGTTACAAGAACAAAAATCATAGGGCTTCTTGAAAGAAGTTGTTAAAACCTATTGGGGGAATATGTGACTAACGTCATAAAGGTAAAAACAATAAGACTTCTTGAAGGAAATTGTTAAATTTTATTGTTGTTGATGATGACAAATAACACAAAATATTTAGAATGAGAACTTCTAAAAGAAATTGTGTATTTTGTAAATGAGAATGTGATTTTCTCTAAATTTAGAGGTGCTCCAAGATGAGACCTTTAAAGTTTTGAAATAATTAACCTTCAAGTATAATTCCATTAAGAAATTTAAAGGTTTAAAAATATGAGTGGTTATAAGAAATAAATTGTGTTAATTCTCCTATTGAATTATCAATTTATTCTTGGAGTTAATTCTCTAATTAAGTTAGAGAGTTATATTTTAACAACAAAGTTATATGGTTGGTTTGTGTAGAGACAAATCTCTAATGGAATGTGGTTGTTCCAAGTTTTCGGATCACCATAGTGAAAAGTTAGAAAATTTTGTTGGCCTTGACTTTAAGTGATGGCAACAAAATATGTTCTACTTGATCACCTTGAACTTAGAGAGGTTTCTTTTGGAAGATCCTACAAAGTTGGGTGAAAATGTGATGGATGTTCAAGCCGTGAGTGCGATTGAAGCATGTGAATTTTCTTTATCGGAACTATATACTTAATGAATTGTTGGATTCATTATAAAACGTATATAGTACGAAGAAAATTGCAAAATATTTGTGGGAGTCGGTGGACTATAAATATAAAATCGAGAATGCAGGTGCATTAAAAATCATCGTAATCCGCTTCCTTGATTTTAATAAGTGGACTCCATAAATGAAAAATCACATGGAAGAAGTGGAAATAGTCTTCCATGAAAAACCATGTCGAATAGATGGTGTTGAGTGAAATTCTCAAGTGATGACAATAATTGAGAAATTGCTTTTCACTTGAAAATATTTTAAAATCACCTCAAACATAATGAATGGAAATGAATGTTGAGGTGTTTGCTATTCGTCTTTGTGTTGGAAAAGAGAATAGAAATTTGGAGAAAAAGTTGTCTAACATTTCTTGTGGCGAAAGTTGTCTAACATTTCTTGTGATGAAGCATGCCGAAATGCTTAATACAAAAACAAAGTTAGTCAAACTTGTTTAAAATGTCAAAATCGTTTGAAAAGTCAAACGTGTTTAAAAAGCCAAACTTGTTTGAAAAGTTGAACATATACCTTATGTCGGAGAGACAAGCGTGATGTCATTCATGATGTTTAAATGAATGAAACGAAAGGGTGTTCAAGTGATCAATAATGATATTGAATCTCGTTATATGGTCAAAATAGATACAAACAAGACTCATCATATATGTGCTTGAAGTTATAATCAAGGCATACTGATTCTTGAGATGTGAATATTGATCAAGTGATCAATATTGAGATGTGAATATTATTCACATAGATGATGGTAAAATGTAATTTTTACCTTTAACTTTTCTTGCTAAAAAGAAAAATGATGAATCTTATCTCTTTAAAGAAAAAGTTGGAAATCAACTTAATAAAGAGGTAGTGATAAAACACAACTAAATGTAGTTTGTGTATATGTTACACTAAATACTATTGATTGCATATGGTTGGGTATGCTTACAATAGTTGTGATTATAGAATTCTTATGTATGAATTCAAGATTCAATAATGGAATCATGAAGCGCTTCTTTCTTTAAGAATATGTTTCCGTATAAATTAAGAGATGTGGAAAACTCATTTAAACGGATTCATGATTCAATAGAAGAATAAGAAACTTATCATGAGGAATGATAAAGAAGAGGCATGACCTCGACATAGCAAATGAGGTAGGATAAGAAAATTCTATGGCCCGGATTTTCTAACCTCCATGCTAGAAAATGAATCACAAAGTTATAAAGACATTGAGCTCTTTGGAAGGATCTTTGTGGAAAGAGGCTATTAAAAGTGAGATTGATTCCATCTTGAAAAATCACACTTGGAAACTAGTGGATTTACCTTCGAGTAGTAAATCACTAGCATATAAGTGAATTTTCAAAAAGAAAATGAAGACCGATGAAACAATCAATGAGTACAAGGCTAGACTTGTAATTGAGGATTACAAGGAAATGAAGAACTTGATTACTTTTATACTTATTCTCTCATCACGAGAATAAAGAGTTGTATTTGCAATTGCTGCATAACAGAATTTGAAATACATCAAATGGATGTAAATAACCTTTCTAAATGTCGATTTAGAAGAGAGAATTTACATAGAACAACCCGAGGGGTTTCTTGTACATGAACAATAAAACAAAGTGTCCACAATGTACACCATGATCAAATGATGTTAGTAATAAAAATTGGCATTATTGCTAATTTTGGGACTAACCCGAAAATGTGGGGGTGAGTATACTTTGGAAAATAATTACCTATTGGAAAGGTTTCCCCAAGAAAACAATGAGATGTCCATATGAAGTATGAAAACGTAGGCCTACGTACACTTGTTAATGTGAGGTGTTTCGCAAAGTAGCAAGTTCAATTACCAAAGAAATTGAATTTGGTTATTAAATGGTGGATTGTGTTTCAAGAGTTATGTTCATAATAATTGTGCATATTGGTTTGTTATATATGATTCAATAAGTTTGAATATATATAAAAATCAAAAGAAAATAAAATCAATGAAAATCAAGTATTGATGTCAAATTCATGAAAGTGAATAAATGATACTTTGAATGAAATAGATCAAAGTGTTGAAATGGTTCAAGAAATGAAACCTTAGAAGAAAATGTGCTAGTTTGTAAAGTCATTGTATGACTTGAGACAAGTACAAAGATAAAGACATCAAAGGTTTAATTGTGTGGATTTAAACAAGAGTGGCTACGTCACTTTGTATATTAAATCCAAAAACGATATGTTAACTAAGGAAAATTCTAGTCAATTTGATCCGTTGATTCAAATTCAAGGAAAACTAATGGACTCGTGGTTAAACAAGTCATTAGGTGGATATTCTTGAATTATTTGAAAGGATCAATATGGAATAGCTGGGATTTAACTGAATCTGAGTTAACAATTATCAAATGGATAAATCTTGTTAGCAAGATGGTATATTGCTATAGTCAATTTATGATTGAAAAGACATATAGCAATGTGTGTAATGGTAGTCTAAACATATACGTCGTAGACATAATACCATAAGACAACTACTCTCAACTGGTACCATATCTATTGACTATGTGAAGTCAAAGGATAATTTAGCGGATCCATTAACGAAAGGGTTAACAAAAGAGATAGTTGAACGTTTGACATTAGGAATGGGACTAAAGCCTCTTTAGAAGTTAAACACAGCGAAAAACCCCACCTAGTTGACTGGAGATCCCAAGATCTAGGTTTTCAAAGGGACAACCTAACTGTTAAAAGACTTGTAGTGTCACTGTGGGGGAAATCATCCCCAAACCCATTCCTTAAGTGACATCCCGAAAGGAAAAGATTAAGCTTCTAGCTTTTAATGATTCTTACGCTTCGAAAAGTCGAGCGGAATAATACGGGTTAATTATAAGAATCACCTATGTGAGAGAGAAGTGTGGCCGCTTCGAGGAGAATTGCGTGAGGCTCAATTCTTAGACCCTCTCACAGAATCAGGCATTATGTTCAGGGCCGTGAATGAACATAGTCATGAGAATTGAAGTGTGTTAGGGAGATACCTGTGTAAAGTATATGATCGGCTACACAAAAAGCTGAACAGTTCAAGGACATTGTTGGGTCAAAATATATGTGGACTCCGAATTGCTTAATCCCAATCACATAGCTAGTTAGAGACCCCTAATTTAATTAGATTTTATTTTTGGATCTCTTACTGATGCCCTCCCAGTTAATTCAGCATGTTCTGCAGACTACTATCCTGCTGGTGGGATCTGCCTGGTAATCAGCAGAAGTTAACACTACTCAGCAACATACTTCAGCAGATAGGTGACTTAAATTTGGATGACTCCTTTCGTTTGAAATAAAATCTCAGTCACAACGGTCACATCTCTATCTCTTTCATCGTACTTGTTTGCTAAAAGTGGTTATATTTTCCTGCCAACACCATTCTGCCGGTTCTGACACAAGAGCTACTTTTAGCTCTACTTTGTCCTTTGTCTGCTGCTGCAGGTAACCGGTTGGGACAAAGGGGTTTTTACCCGCTGAACAATAGCAGAAATGTCTTATTCAAATCTCCCGCATTAATTGCAAAGATATGGCATTAAATGATCCTCAGCTACCAACCTCTTTCCGATTCTACCCTTCAAACGGCATCTTTAGTTCTTCTCTTCCTTTCTCTCCAAAGTATATATAGAAGACTTTGCTGCATTGAAGATGGTTGGTGATTGCATTGAAGAAGAGTGTGCTTGAAGCATTGAATGTGTTCAAGTCTTCAAATCCATAAAATCATTAGACTTTATTAGGGATATACACTCGTGCACTTCTCAATCCTACTTGTAAGCATTCTTCAACAAGACAATCATTAGAATGCATTGATTGAGATTCACACACACACCTGAGTGAGATAAGTCTAACTTGCCACTCAAAAACACACAGTCGAGTTCTTCATTTAAAGATCCATCGGTAGATCCTTGTATTCGGTCCTTGTAGCAGGCAAGGCCGCACTTGTAATAGACTAGGACATACCGATAGTAAACTTTTCTCAAAATCCAAGATCGACCAATCTTGGTAGAGGACGTAGCGGCATTCACGCTGTGAACCTCTCCAAATCGTGTCCTTGTCTTTACTTTACTTTCATCTTGCCACTCGTTCACCGTATCAAATCAGAACAGTTCATCCTGCTGAATCATAAGTATTTTCCTAAACCAAACAAGTTGCTTTCTGCATATATGATTCATATAAATACTTTGTGTTTAAAATCAAGCTCTAAACGACTTCTTGCTGATTTTGTGTGAGTTCAAACTTAGTCACTAATATTCATTGTGCTTCTTGATTATCTTACAACTTTACGATCGGTGACTATGACCATTAAGGTATTTTAATTAAAATTGCAAAAGGCTATTCACCCCCTCTAGCCAATTTCCTCGCCTATTGGGCCTAACAATTGGTATCGAGCTTGACATTTTTGAAAGAAATTTCCAAGCCTCACGGCTTGATTGCCGATACCATGGCGGGAAAAATTATGCGGAGCGTTTAACATCACTACCATACCGATGTTGAACATCAACGAGTTTGGTGTTTGGAAATCCCGAATGATAAAGTACATGAACTCCATAGATGAACGATTAATGAAAGTAGTGGAAGGTGGACCGATTACTCCCTTGAAAGTTCAAACAACCTACAAACCAATACCTTCCACTCCCCTAGCTGCGCATGCGACGCGACGATGAACAACAAACGGATGTTCAAGTTACGGAAACTCGGTTGAAAAACCAAGAGATGAATGGTCGACGAAGACAAGTTAACCTATGCTCTTGATGGGAAAGCCGGCCACATTATCTCTTGTGGTTTAGACGACAAACAAGTACAAGCTCATTGACTTGTGTTACACGGCACAAGAATGCTTTGGAACAAGCTCCTTGAATACTTCGAAGGAGATGCACGCACCAAGGACAACGAGGCTTTATGATGCTATTCTTTGAGTTCGAATCCTTCAAAAAATCGAGATGGCGAATCACTCGGAACGGCATATGATCGATTCGCGAGGTAAGTAATCTTTGTGCTTCTCTTGGTAAAGTATATACTATGAAAGACTGAATATACGATTTCTAAGTGCTTTAGGAAGTATATATCATACTAAGGTTCTTGTTCTTAGAGAAGCTAGAGATTTAAATACCACTTCTATTCAAAATATTGTGTCTAGTCTATTTTTGTATGAGAGAGAACTACAAAAACTTAATATTCTCGACAAAAACTTCAAATGCATGTCTCTCTCGGCCTGAGACTCGGATATCTCAAATGCCTACTCCTTATCCTCCCTGCGATCAATGCCAAAGCCCTTCTTTGTAGCAAAACCCTTGAAAGTCCTCCTGAGCCTCTTATGGAAGAAGAGGAATTTGCTTTGCATTGCCAGAAACTACCGAAAGTTCAAAAACTTCAAGAAAATGCAAAAAGACAGCAAACCAAATCAAAATAAACCATTTACTACTCCCTTCCATAGAACCACCGACAACCATAAGCCTTCTACCGGCCGCTGGCGATGGAAAGAAACGACAAAGGAGACTTGGTATGCTTTAGCGCCGAAAACACGGACATTTTGCATCTAAATGTCCCCAACCAAAATATGAATATGTCGGGGAAATCGGTAAACCAAAGACATCCAAAGTCCGAAGCTATGTTGCGAGATGACGGCGAGAAAGCTATGCCGGTGCGGTGTGGCCCGACTCGAGAAGGTGAAGGCGCCGATGACAATGAAGATGCTGATATAAGCTTTGTTGCCACGGATGCCGATGATGAAATAGCACTAGATTTACCTACTCCTATTCACCGGAATGCTTCTCCTCCAAGAACACCATCAAGGAGAGAAAGACCCGAAAGACATTCATTCAACGAAGTCAAAGTAAATGCAGTCAATCCTTATGGTTTCAAGGTCATTCAAGTTGGAAACTCAATTTATGGACAGTGTGGACCCATTGCCTCCCATGCAACCGAACCAAGTCCTCCACAATCCTGCGAAAAGAAGCTATCCTTTACCAAACTTCCAAGTATTTCAAGAAATCTTGCCAAACCCATTTCATCCCTACCCAACTTCTCTCACGAACCAAAGATCACTTTCGGCCAAAAGAAACATCAACGACCCTCTTCTGAGATATCTAAAGTGAGATGATAGAGACCATGGATGAACTTTTTGTTGATTATGAAAAGTTGAGTAGTGTTCATGAAATATTATTTGTTGATTTCAGGTTTAGTCTCTGTGAAGAGAATCACTCAAAGCCGAACTTGATTCTTTGAAAACAAAGCGAGTGAATTCGATCGGCTTCAAGCGAAAACACGGATCTCAAAAGCAGAGCAAAAGTATACATAGCACATATTAAAGATTTAGCTCAAAGAAATGATTCTCTTATGAAAACCATTGAAATCTTTTCTAAACCTAACGCTGCTAAAATGGCAATTAATGCAAGCCAAGCTTCTCCTAAAAATGCTCAACATGGGATAGGATTTGAAACTAGAAGCAGCAAGTGTACTAATGTCTCTCAGAATGGCGAGAAAAAGGATAAGAAGGCTGAGAACAACTCGATTAACCCATTGCATAAGGATACTAAGCTAAAATATAATGCTGTATCAATGAAGTATCCTCACTACAAGGAAATGGAGAAAGTCAGGTACGTACAAAAGGGAATTAAGATTGCGAAAATGATTACGCGGATGAAGATATTAAAAGTAAATGCATCGGCAAAGTGGTATTGCCAATCTTGATTCAGTTGCCAATGATCGATCTCCCCAAAGGTGGCGGCAAAGGCAAGCGAAAGGCAAGAAGGGCAAAACCAACACTTATAAAGACCCTAAGTTCGTACTGGCGATTCTTCTAAGCCTAATGATGCAATGACTAAATCTAGTGGTGCCTTGCCGACTACTCAGTCAATCAGCAAAGTGAAATGTGAAAATTGTTTGGATTATGGTCATCATGCTCATGAATGCCTCTTGAAAAGCCTCTCGGGACCCGCGGTGGCAAATGCCTCTAGTGGCGGCTTTGATATAGGCCGCCAAGAGGAACTAACCTCTTGGACCCGGTGAATAAGGGGGACCATAAGCATGTTTTACTTGCGGGAATGCTTTATGGCCTCGGCGATGCCGGCAAAGATGTATGGATTTTGGATAGTGGTGTTCGAGACACATGGCGCCGTCTTTGATCTCCTGGCGATATTGCGATGCATCGGTCCTCCTTTAGTTTTTGGTGACAATGGTAGAGGTAAAATAATTGGATGTGGTACCATCATTAGAGGTGCGATTCTTGTCTGAAGGTCTCTTTGGTGGATGGACTCAAACATAACCTTCTCTCCATATCACAATTCTGTGATAGAGGAATGCAATGTATCTTCACTACTTCAAGTTGCTACATAAAAGATATTGCCTCGAATGAAACTCTTCTCACTGTCAAAAGAAAAGGTAACATTTATGCGGTAGACTTAGGTGCTATTCTTGGTGTTACTAATATTTGTTTTGTAGCTAAGAACATCGGTGAGAACTCATGGCTATGGCACAAGAGACTCGATCACTTAAACTTCAAATCAATATCCAAGCTTGCCGATTCCGGATTGGCAAGCTGGTCTTCCAAAAGTGTCTGGCGATCATGGAAAGAAGTGCGAGCTTGCCGGTTGGGAAAACAACACAAATCCTCTTTCGAGACCAAGCCCCGCATGTCAACTTCTAGGTGCCTACAAATGTTACACATGGATCTATTTGGCCCCACAACCACGGCCCGGCCTTGGGGAAGTAGATATACCACAGGTCGTAGTAGATGATTATTCTCGATATACTTGGGTGGAAGCTTTCGGCAATAAAGATGACACATATCTTTGTTGCCACCAAGTTATTCGAGCGCTCTGAGACTCGAAGGAGAGCGATATCGTCGGCATGAGATCGTACAATGGGCCCGAATTTACAAATAACGGTATTGCTCGATATTGTGACGATCATGGTATAGACCATAATTTCTCTGCTGTGGTACACCTCAACAAAATGGTGTAGTTGAGAGAAAGAATAGGACGCTTATTGAAGCCGGTAAGACCATGATTTACGAAGCCGCCGAAATATTTACGGCGAAGCCATTCATACCGCACCTTCACTCGAGCAGATCTCTCATCAACAAATTCCATAATAAGACTCCTTATGAACTCTGTAGAGGCCGAGTACCAAATATTGGATTCTTCAAAATCTTCGGTGCAAATGTTATGTGCTTTACAACGGAAGAGAGCACCGAGGTAAATTTGATGAAAAAGGCGATGAAGGCATTTTTGTCGGCTACTCAAAGCACGATAAGGCCTTTCGAGTTTTCAATAAGAAACTTTTGAAAATTGTTGAATCTGTTCATGTAACTTTTGATGAATTTGATTTGTTAGAGTCGACCGGACTCCAAATAGTGCTAACCAATCTAGTGGTTTTGAGACAGGTGAATCTAGTAATACTAATCAATCTGCGAGATAATGCGCAAGATCCTTTTGTTGTTGCGAGAAGATCCGGCGAGACATCTTTCCATCCTCGGCAAGAAATCGTCCTGGCGATAATCCTCCAGACGTCTCTGCGATAGCCATTACGCCAATCCTTCTCATCCCGTACCAATGAATCCTAGCCCAAATCCAATCTCCGTAATTCATCCTCCTATACCAAATATTCCTCGATCAAATTCCAAATCCACTCAAAGTCCAAACCCTACTATCTCTCCTATTCCTTTAAATTTATCATCTTCCAAATCTGCTTCTTGATTACGAACCTCCTCTAGAATCCTTAAGACAAGAATCGGTAAGACAAGACCTTCCGAGAGAAGTTAGACCTCATCGTGACCATCCTCTTGAAAATGTCATTGGTGATATTTTTGGACCCAAGTGACCGAAATCCGAACAAGGATTTTGATGAGAATCACTTTTCTTCGGCTATGGTGTCGATATTGAGCCTCGGAAGGCGAAGAAGCCCTTGCTGATCCAAGTGGGTGGAAGCTATGCAAGAAGAGTTGAATCGGTTTGAAAGATGTAAAGTCTCGGGAGGCTGGTACCGAGACCTTCCTCTCAGCAAGTCATTGGAACGAAATGGGTATTCAGAAATAAGTTGGATGAATCAGGAAAGATTACAAGAAACAAAGCAAGATTAGTGGACAAAGGATACCGTCAAGAGGAAGGGATTGATTATGATCAAACTTTCGCACCAGTAGCAAGATTAGAAGCGATAAGACTGTTTCTTGCCTATGCTGCCTTCAAAGAATTCAAGCTATATCAAATGGACGTGAAAAGCACATTCCTAAATGGTGAACTTCAAGAACTGGTCTACGTTGAACAACCGCCAGGCTTTGAAGATCCTAAGAAACCAAATCATGTCTACCGATTGAAGAAAGCTCTCTATGGCTTGAAGCAAGCTCCTAGGGCCTGGTACGAAACCCTGTCCAAATTTCTACTTAGTGATGGCGTGGGATTTACAAGAGGAAAGATCGATACAACTCTATTTGTTACCAAGCACAAGGGTCATTCATTGTTTGTTCAAATATATGTGGACGACATCATCTTCGGTTCCACAAATGAAGCTCTATGCAAAAGATTTGAAAAGCTCATGCAAAGCAAGTTCGAAATGAGTATGATGGGTGAGCTTACCTATTTCCTTGGTCTACAAGTAAAGCAAACCAATGAAGGAATTTTTATACATCAAGCCAAATACACCAAGGAACTAATCAAGAAATTTGGTTTCGATAATGCTCATCCTCAAAGCACTCCAATGGCGACAAATGTGCATCTTGACAAAGACGAATCCGGCAAGAAAGTGGACATGACTCTTTACAGAGGAATGATTGGTTCACTGCTCTATCACTACTAGAAAAAGGTCGTTTACCGACGGAAATTTCCGTCGGTATTTCTACAAATCCGTCGCTAAATGGATATTATCGACGGAAATAGTCCGTCGGATTCCGTCGGAAATAATTGGTTGGTAATACCGACGGACAAATTCCGCCGGTATTTCCGTCGGATTATCCGCCGGAAAATAAAAAATTCCGCCGGAAAACGTCCGTCGGAAATGAGTTACGCCGGCCGGTTAACCGGAGCAATACTGGGAGGTTACCGATGGAATTATCCGTCGGAAATAAAATCATTACCGACGGTTATAACCGTCGGAAATCAAAAAATTTACCGTCGGATACGTCCGTCGGAATATAAACCACTGACGGATATGTCCGTCGGTATTTTGAGTATTATTTTTATTTTTTATTTTCCGACGGATATTTATGCCGGAAAAATAGAATTATTTATTTTTGTATTAATTTACCGACGGAAATTTCCGTCGGTAATCTCGCATTTTAAAAAAAAAAATTTGTTTTATTATTAAACCACTGTAAAAGGTCAGAACCTGTTCAAACAACTTTGTTTTAAACAACTACAAACTACAAACTACAAACACACACAAACAACCCAATTACAAACTACAAACACACACAAACAACTGTTTCGCTTGTACATCAAATAAAATATATATGTTTGTCCAAATCAGCGACAGGGAAGGGGAAAGGGAAACCGCCGGAAAGGGGAAAGGAGGAAAGGGAAAGGGAAACGGCGGGGAAAGGGGAAAAGGGAAGGGGAAACGGCCGGGGAAAGGCCGGGAAAAAGGAAAAGGAAAAAGAAACTACATATGTTTGTTTGTTTAATTACATGTCAATGAAAATTCATGTTTAACAACCACGAGCGCGCTGCCACTTCATTACCGCTACCACCACCATGCATGTATAAACCTATCAAGATATTAATTAAAAAACAATATATCAATATATATACAAATAAAAAGACAATAATAAAATGTAAACATTATAGATATGACATTTACTATTAAATGATACTTATCGCCCTTTGGGAGAGATAGATATTTCCATTTTTCCTTCCTCATTAATAATTGCGTCCAAATTAACCCGCTTGAATGGTTCACTACGCCCGTAACCGGAAGTAGATCCCTCCCTCCCGTCCTTGGTGAAACAAGACGATGGACAAAACCCGCAACCTTTCCTCTCTTTGAACGATTGCCACCTCGACCCGACATATCTAAACTAGTATATTATATATGTAGACAGAAAATATTATCAAGTAGAACAAAATTTAAATATTACATAGCATGCAAAGAGTAACCAAGTAAAATTGCAAATCATGGGATATAATATTACAGTGATAAGTGATATAAAATGTAAACATTATATACAAAATATTATCTGAATTAAAACTAAACTGATTCATTCACTACAATCTTGATCACTATCACTACAAAATTCAATTTCTTCTTCACTAGTTTCCTCGTCGTCGTCTTCTTCCTCATCTTCATCATCGGACCCAGATATATACCCTTCTCCTTCCTCATCCTCCACATTGTCATCATCGATTTCATTGAAAGTGACTTCCTCCCCTAGTGGACGGGTGTTTTCGGCCATTAATGCTTCATCCTCCTCGACATTATCATTCAAGTCAATAATCGGAGGTATAGGCATTTTCTCTTCCACGATAACAATCATGTAATGATGAATCAATATTTGAAGTAGACGTTGTTGCACGCAATGGTATATCAAAAGTGCTTCTTGCTTTTGTTTTCCATACGGCCCACCATCCGCTAGACTCTCTTCGTCGACGGGGGTAGGGGGTCATATACACTGTTGTGCTTGAGATGCAAGAATGAACACATCATCACCATTATGCCTAGAAGAATGCTTTAAGTCAACGAGATCAAAAGTGCCATGTTTATTAATGCCTCGCTCGGCGTCCCGCCACTCACAATTGAAAAGAACTACGAATTTCCAAGCAAGTACTCCAATTCAATAACTTCTTTCAATACGCCATAATAATCGAGGTTTCCCTTGAGATTGACCCCGCTATTCCAAGTTGATTTCGTTTGGCCATATTCTTCAGTGTGGAATACGTAGCCATTGACAAAATATCCCTTATATACATTCACTCTTAAGGACGGACCGTGTGCTAATGCTTGTAATCTCGCGGCTTTTGCATTTCCAAGATTGTTCAAAATCTAAATAAAAACACATAGATAATAAAAAACTCATACTTCAAATTCTATTAAAAACATTGAATTAATGAATTGGCATTTACATAATTATTAAACCGGGAGGGAAATTCGTTGTGCCGTCCTTATTGAAATCAATTCGGGCGCAATGTCTCCCGGCTGTTCTTCGAACATACGCATTCAAGGAGAACATAAAGTTGCTTAGTTCGTCTTAAAGTTATTAGGATTAACATTACTTAGTGACAAATGAAGAATGCTTACTTCAAGTAGTCCTCGACCTCGGCCACGGTTAAGGAGAATATAGAGTTTAGCCGCATCTAATTCTTTTTGCTTAGCATGCGCGTGCACTTTCTATTGCCAAGGAATCGACCGGGAGAAGAAAACTGAAATTTTTCCATCGGGATCGGTGACTCCCCCATCATAATTGCGTCCCACTTTATTGAACCTTGTCTCAATGTGCGGGTGAAAATATGTTGAAACAAACGACACAATTTCGTCGACAATCACCGATTCGAGACATAGATGCCTCAACTTTTGTTCTATTGCTCATTTTCTTTTTCAAACTCCCCAAAAATCGTTCAAATGGATACATCCATCTATCTTGAAACAGGTCCTCCAACTCTAGCTTCATAAGCTAGGTGAATTAGTAAATGCTCCATTGAATCAAAGAAAGATGGCGGAAATATCTTTTCAAGCTTGCATATTGTCACCACAATGCTCTCTTCGAGTCTTTTCATATCCTCAACACGAAGAGTCTTTGGAAGTCAATGCTCGAAGAATTCACTCAATTACGTTAGGGCAACCCATATTTCATTAGGGAGAATGTCTCTAAATGCAATTGGTAGCAACCTATCCAATAATACGTGACAATCATGACTTTTCAACCCATATACCGTCCCTTCTTCCACATTCACACAGTTGCCAATATTAGATGCATACCCATCGGGAAGTTTCAAATCTTTCAACCAGCTGCAGAACACGTTGCTTATCCTCTCTGACGTAACAAAGGGAGCATTTGGTTTGAAATCTTTTCCATTAACTTTAGTAATGTTCGGATCTTTACGATTGCAAATCGCTTCAAGGTCTAGCCGACCCTTGTCTGTGTCCTTCGTTGAGGTCTTAAAACCAATCACTGTATTGAAAATATTGTCAAACACATTTTTCAATATGCATGACATCAAGGTTATGTCTTATCAAGTTCGTCTTCCAATACGGTAACTCCCAAAATATACTCTTTTTAATCCGGTTATGGTCTTTACCAAATCCGTCTGGTCTATCCTTTGAAAACATCTTTCCCCACCCGACATCGACACCTCGGACACTGCTCAAAAATATCCTCCCCACTCCCGGACGAGGAGGGGGCCCCGTTGCTCAACTCTATTTTTGGTGAAAGCATTCCTCTGTTTACGAAATGGATGGTCACTAGGAAGAAACCGTCTGTGGCAATCAAACCAACACCGCTTCTTGTAATCTTTGAAGTGTGAATGCATCTGTATTTTCCATACAATACGGACAGGCCAATCTCCCATGTGTGCTCCATCCCGACATCATACCATAAGCGGGAAAGTCATTAATTGTCCACATCACTGCAGCCCTCATGTTAAAATTTTGCAACTTGAAAGCATCCCATGTCTGGACACCATCATTCCATGTTTGTTTGAGTTCATCCATCGAGGTCGAAGATACACATCAATGTTTTTGCACGGATTCGAAGGGCCGGGAATGAACAAACTCAAATACATATAAGGATCGAGTCATACATAACCACGGGGAAGATTATACACTTTGTGACTATAACGAGGCCAACATGAATAAGATTTTGCCCCGGTCCAAATGGAGAAAACCCATCTGTACATATCCCCGGCCTTATGTTTCTAGGATCCGCAAAGCAAAATCGGGGTAAGTGGCATCAAAATGTTTCCATGCTTCACCGTCGAAGGATGAGTCATCACACCCTTTTCACGAGGACACTCTTTGTGCCAACGCATGGCTTCGAGCTTTCTTTCAATGCGTAAATTCGTTGCAACACAGGAATTAGCGGCATATAACGTAGCTGCGCCCGAGGCACGTTTTTCTTGTGCTTGGCACTACCACGGCGTTGTGGCTTATACCTACTAAGTCCACATATTGAACATGTATCGAGGCCCTCATTTTCTTTATAAAAAGCATGCACCGATTCTTGCAAGCATCAATTTTAACATACCCAAGACCGATCCGCCCCACCAACTTTTCGTCTCATAAAAATTGTGAACCATATTGTTTTCTTCGGGTAGCATCCGATGTCCCCATGACATTATATGATCGTAAGTATCTTTGGCTCATATTTGTATCGGCCTTAATATTTAGAAGCTCGAGTCACTTGCTCTAACACCGTAGCCTTTGCACCGGGATGAATTTTCTCATTTGCGAGTCCATTAAATCCATAAACTTCTTTGCAACGGGATTTGGTGCCTCTGTTGGATTAGGGTTCCAATCAAACTACGGGCCGGCCGCATTTCGAACCATATCATCCAAACCGACAGACGGCTCCTCTTCATCAATCAAATGTTCGGGTTCCCTTGGCGGACCACTTGATCTGATAGGATGATTGCGAACACTTGTTTCAACCACATAACGCTCCCCGTGCGCTATCCATACCTTGTAACCATCAACAAACCACGACTCTAAAACATGTTTCTTTACCCATCCAACACTCGAGATATTTTCTATTCTTACACTTTTTACAAGGACACCTAATCTTATCACCACGCATGCACCGGGGATGCGCTCTAGCAAACTCCACAAAATGTTCTAAACCTTCTAAGAATTGAGTTCGACACCCTTCTACCGGGATTACTACGATTATCCATCCAACTACGATCTTCTCCGGACATAATTAACTCCTGCATTTCATAATGTATTAACGGTTTAGATGTAATTAACGCATTACAATTCCCTAAATTTGGATTACAAACTTAAAAGCAACAAGACATGTTTCTTTAGGTTTAGAATTGGGGTTGGCTTCTATCGCACACCTTATTAAACATTTTTTTAATTATTAATATTTAATTCTTTGTTGTAAAGTATATCATTTCCTATGATGAAAGGACAATTCATGTCCATTAGGTTTAGAATTGGGTTGGCTTCTATCCCATCCCGAAATACACGTATGAATTGCAAATATCACCTTGTCTACTTGCTTTATAATCGAAAATCAAGAAATTTCGGCAGCATAACCCCATGGTCTCCAAGTGCACGACGTAGACTAGGTCAATCAAACACTATCGATTAGAATCGACAGTGTGTAATCAACCATATATGTCTAGTATACACTCAGAGAACAATAGGATTAATGCAACCGAAATATCTCAACTATCGACTATTCAAGCAATTTTAATAGACAATGATGATATTTACAAATCATATAATCGTGCATTTCAAGACTGTCCACACAGACAATTTAAGAATCGATGACTACATGTTGACCTCAACATGATAAGTTAAAGATTCTTAAACGGGTTTCTAAGCTTTTGTGTTTCAACCGTCACAACGTTACGTCGTAACATTAATTTTTATTCATTACCGTAAAATGCATAATTTTACAATAATGAATTAACACACACATATATCATATTTTTTAAATTATTAATATTGTGAATAATTTGAAATATTAATTCTTTATTGTAAAATTTGAAATTTTACAATGATGAATTAAATTAACATTTATAAACAAGATAAGAGTCGTTCTCATCCACAACTATCAAAACCCAATCTCATCTTGACCAAGGAAGACAGCAAACAAGTTCATTGCCGTTTGAGTAAAGGATTTTCTTAATAAGAGTTTTACGGTGAAACCGTAAAAACTCTTATTAAACAGAAAATCCTTGACTCAAACGGCAATGAACTTGTTTGCTCGTCTTCCTTGGTCAAAGAAGACGAATTTTGATAGTCAGGGTGAAAAAGGCTCTCATCTTATTTATATTTTAAATAGAGTTGTACCTCAATCTATTTAAAGCCTAATTAACTACCAATTAGGTATAATGAAGAGCCACTTCCAAAACCCAAAAACACCATGGCTTACTTTAGAAATAGATTAGGGTTTGTTCTTTTTATGACCTTCTAAAGTAAGTGAGATTAATTTGGGTGTTTATTTCAGCCGCCGAATAAGATGGAAAAGGCGAGAAGTTTCCGATGAGAGTGGATTTGGGAAGGAGAAGAAAGAGACAGATTTTCTTCCCAAAAACACCCTACCGACTAGTCTCGTAAATTTCTCGCCTTTTCCATCTTATTCCGGCGAAATAAACACCCAAATTAATCTCACTTACTTTAGAAGGTCATAAAAAGAACAAACCCTAATCTATTTCTTTGGAGGGTGAAAGAAATGATTGTTGGGAGGCCACATGAATGGGTGGATCGGGTAAAACCAGAACAAAAAAACCCATTTTTATATGGATTAGTTAATTCATTCTAGGGTTTTTCCCCGACCTCCCACTTCTTTGATTCCTCACCTCTCTATAGGTTATTCTCCAAATATTATGAAATTAAAGAGTCTCTATTCCTATTCGAAATGTTTTAACTAACCCTAATGTTGTTTTGGGGGAGAAGGGGGCAATATATGGGAAAAGTCGGTGAGGTACTAGGGTTAGTTCTTCGTAAGATGTTGATTAAGTATTCCCAAATCCATTTCAAACTAATCAATCCACCCCAAGAGGATCCCAAAGTTCCATTTGAGTTTCTCCACCACCCCACCCCAATTATATGTGTGTGTACAAATATAAATGCATATATATGAATGTGATAAAAACTATACGTAAACGAAACTAAGACTTTCCAAAGCATTTTCTAAATTTTTATCTATGACATTCCCTTATAAGTAAAGAAAATATGAAACCTTGTTCCCATTTAACACAAATATAGATAATAAAAAATTGCAATATTGCAAAGAGAAACATTTAAATCGGAACCACTTTCACATATAAAAACCATACAAGACACAAAAGCTACAAGGAAATGGGAGCAATTTGACAAAACTTACATTTTGAGCATACATGATTTCTCGAGTCACCCCCTATAAAATTCGAACATCTTCAATTATCGCACCAAACATGAATCACACAATCGTTTATATACATATGATATACATATGATCGAATTTGCATAGAACCGGTTTAGGGATGTAAAGGCTCGGAACCTTACCTCGATCGAATCGGCGACGGCGACGGCGAACGGGCCGTGACACTAATGAGAGAGAGAGAGAGAGAGAGAAAGCGAGTGAGAGAGAGAAATCGGTGAGAGAGAGAAAGCAATTGAGAGAAGAAAGCGAGAGAGAGAGATTCCTTACCGGCAACGGCGAGAACGGCGAACGGCGAGGATCGGCGACGGCGTTGTTCAGAGGTAGCTAGGGTTCGGCGTTCGTTGATTTCGTTTGTTTGCGAATTGTAAATTACTGAGGCGTAAATGGGTATATATATAACTTAGTTACCGACGGACGGGTCCGTCTGTATTACCGGTGGACATAGTCCGCCGGTAATACCGCCGGTAATACCGACGGATATTAAAAATTACCGACAGACAAAACGAAATTTTAAAAAATTAAATTCCCGGTAAAATAAAATAAATTTCCGTCGGTAAATGAAAAGTTTCCGTCTGTATTACCGACGGACTTCGTCCGTCGGTAATGCCCCTGTTTCTAGTAGTGTATCTAACAGCCAGCAGACCGGATATTATGTTTGCTGTTTGTGTCTGCGCCAGATTTCAAGCCGATCCTAGAGAATCCCATCTGCAAGCCATGAAAAGAATTATCAAATATCTAAGTGGCACTGCTAACCTTGGTCTATGGTATGCCAGAGATTCTTCATTCAATCTTATCGGTTACTCAGATGCTGACTATGCGGCTTGCCGAGTAACAAGGAAGAGCACCAGTGGAACTTGCCAGTTTCTTGGTGAGAGGCTAGTTTCTTGGTCATGCAAAAAGCAAACAGCAACCTCAACTTCCACAACTGAGGCGGAATACATTCTTTGCCGGTAGGCTGCCGCTCTCGGATTCTATGGATGAAGCAACAATTAGTAGACTATGAGATTCCTCCTCAAGTCCGCCCAATCTCTTGTGACAATCGATGCCCGCCATCTCGGTCTCGAAATAATCCAAGAATGCACTCCAAAACAAAGCACATTGACATAAAATACCATTTCTTGAAAGATCATGTTGAGAAAGGCAACGTTGTCTTGCCGAAAGTTCATACCGACTTTCGGAGAGCGATATCTTGACAAAGCCTCTTGATCGAAGAGATTTGAATTCCTTAGGAGTGAGTGGGTGTTATTGGTTATTACGGTTGATGCTTACATCTTCTTTGAGATCGCTATGCCCGCCGATCTGTCCTTCTGTGATTGATATTTCGCCGATTGCTTGCCGATGCTCTTTTCTGGCGATATTCTAAGTAGTGGTTGCCGCCTATCTATGTCTCCCATCGCAAGACTTCCCTTTAAATGTAAAGCTGAGTTCCCTGTCAGACCTATCAAATCAAGGACAGTTGGTCACACCCCTCTCTGACACGTGTGTGTACCGCCATTTCCGAAAATCGTGTCAAATGATTTATTCCAATTAATTTTGTGATAAATCTTAGGTAAACTGTATCATTTTAAATCTTAAACAGTTATGTTAATCCTTTTTTAACTGCTCAAATTCGGCGCTTTAAATGGAACTGCTGCCGCACGTATTTCAATGAAAATGAACAGTTTTCGTCTTTTGAAAACCCTTTTCAAATAAACCGTTCCCTCCAAACTCCATAACATATTTAAGCAAAGCTACTCTTTCAAAAACCTTTTCACATTCTCATCAAAATTCTATCTTGCTATCTCAAGTCTCCATATCTCAAACTTCTTCTTTGAATCTGGTAAGTCTATTTTAATATTTCAAATATCTGATTCTAACCTTGGTCTATTGTGTTTGAGTTTGTTTGATTGTTGAGTTTTGCAGAAATCATGAGTAATGAAAAGGATATCTATGGAGGTTACATAGACTCAAGCTTCTTCGATGATGCGTTGACGGACAATTTCTCGAGAGATCTCTTATCGGATGCTTCGTTCTTCCCTTTCGACTCCTTCGATAATTTTGGAGTTTATATTGATTCCGTCGAGAGAGTTCTTCGCAAATTACGTCGTTGAATATTCCGATGAAGATGACCCAGAATCCTTCTCTGCCATTTCTTCTCTTTTACGGTGTTCCAATCTCTGTCACCCCGAAAGTATATCCTCCATTTTTCCAACCCTAGGAAATTCGGCCCTAACTCTATGGATGCTTGACTCTGGATGAAGCACGGACTCTTATTAGAGGTGCTAATGCCGAGACCGAGACTCGGTGGAGACAAGCATTTTAAGGTTGATTATGTTAGGAGATTCTTCGCTTTGATAGAAATTATTGACGAGATGTCTAATTTGCCGATCTCGGCTCGCATAGCCATATTGCCGATCTCCGAGTTTGAGGGATTATTTGCAATAGTGCTAAGGATAAATTTCAGCGGGTGTGGATTCATTTTAGAGTGATTGCTCAAGCAACGGGAAGTATGTTGGCGATAGGCAAAAAGGTAAGGATTTCCCCGGCAAAGGATGTCACTATTGGTTCTTTGACGAGGATAATCGAGGTAACCTGTTTGTAGTTCTTGCTGACCCCAATGCTACCAGCATATCCAAACTCAAGTTGAAGCACCACAGTGAAGGTGATTGTAAAAGGATTAGCAGACAGTCTGCTGGTGGAGCCCCTGTTCCTGCTAATAGAGTTGTTGCTCCTGCTGAGAGTTCAACTACTACTCCTGCTGCTGAGAAAGAGAAGAAGAAGAAATCAAAGAAACCATCCCTAGCCCCTGCTAGTTCAAGGCCTTCAGTTATCTCATTGCTTCCTCATCCCTTTATTCTTTGTTGGCCTGTTACAAGAGCTAAGAAATCAGCCTCCATTCCTACTGCCCCATCCTCTGCTGAACCTAAGAAAAGAACCATGCCTGCATCTTCTGCCAAACCATCCAAGAAATCGAAATCTGTATCTGCCAAAGCTCCAGAATCCTTCACTATTCCTCCTTCTGATCCTAGAGTCAGAAAAATGTTGTTTGCTAAACCCGTTCTTGATGAGGCATCTCTTCTCCCCAAACCAATTTTCAGAAAGGTCATTAAAACCCCTGAGGAAATTAATCAAGAAATTTCTGAAAGAAGAAGGATGATTGAGCAAGATTTGAGGAGGAGGATTCCATTACAACCTCTTTTATTATCTTATCCTAACCTTCCAGATATACAACACACTGCCTCATCCGGAGTAGCCATTGAAGCAAGGACCAGAAAATGTGCTCCTATCAAGAACCCCACCTTCCACATCTATTTCAATAACCCTTGGTCCATGATCAACAAGATTGCTCCAAGCAACTGGGTATTTCCTATTGACCATCTCCAGCCGTTCATCAGAAGGCTTCTTCAGTTTCATGAAGAACAGAAAGATACTGTGCCTGCTGGACTATTGACTGACTATGTTGATAGGGCAAGACTGGACTTGAATGAGACCTTTGCTGAGAAGTTTCCTCCACTCTCCAAATATCAAAATTTCAGCAAGAGTGTGTTGATGCTGAATTTCAATCGATATTTTGATCTTCTGCCTCTCCTCTGGAATCAAGTCTATCTTTTTCAGGATCGGATTAGGCAAGATCTGATGGTCATCTCTGTTTGGATTGCATATGCCTCTGTCTACAAAACTCAGTTTGATTTTGAAGAAAATGATCCTATCGGCTAGGAAGAGTGAAAACGATGAAGATCGGGGATTCAAGTATTACGTCTTGAGACTCGACCGAGAGGTGCTCTTGCCACTCTGTTTATTGACAATGTTTTGAAGATGACTCAGGAGCTCATTACTTATTCTGAAGAAGCATTGAAAAGAAAAGTAGATAGTGCTTCTGATTTGAATGCTGATTCTAGCAAGGCTGATAAAGTTCCTTCTGCTGATTCCTCAAGTGACACTATTGAATCCAGCAGAACTATCTCTGATGATGACCAACAGTTTATCAGCCTTTGTGCTTCGAAAAATACTCCTACATCGATGCTCACTCTAGCCCATCTGCTAACCTTGCTCAATCTGCACCTATAGTGGTTACAGGAGGAGTCTTTCTTAATTCTGATCAAGCTCCCATCTTCTTTAATGTTCCTGCTGAACCATTTCAAGAGGTTGTTGAGTTGGGAGGAGGATCTACCTCAGACACTGACATTGCTGCTGATCTTCATACTCAGGAAGTTGATAATGCCTTCTCTGCAATCGTTGTCTACGACTCTGTTCAGGCACTTATTCATCAAGCTGCTGCTGATCTCTTGACCCATGATGACTCTCTTCCTGTTGCTGATGAAGACAGTCCAGATGAAATAGACCCAGAAGATTATGATGAGATCCCTGATAATGCTGAAGAAGATACCTCACCTCCATCTTGGTACAACTCTCTCTCTGATGACTGTAGGTTGATGATGTGCTCAAATTGGTATACCACCATCAAGTCCATTCCAAAGGACTCTTCTGGTAATCCTCTATTACCTCCTCATCAGAAACTCAAATGGAGATCTGGTACAAGGATAGTGAAGAATTCCTTCAAAAATTCTGTTCCTACTGAGGGTTCTACCAGCATGCCTCCTATTCTGCTGAAATGGAACAAGGATATCAAGCATGGCAAGAAGAAAACTCCTGCTGTTTCTCATGCCAAAGTCAAATCTCTCCCTCCAGCTACCAACCAACCTGGCTCCTTAAAAATTCGAGGTGAAATTTGTCCTGCTGGTGAATCTCCAATTGAAGTTTGCGTTTATTCTGGTGGAATGATGAGCAGGCGCTTAGTGATTAATGATCTTGTGGTTGAAACTCTTGACTATTCTCCTTATTCTGCTGTTGGTGTTTGGAAGATGGTGTATCAGCATGCCCTATCCATAACCTTACCATTCTATGCTTCCAGACCATTTCAGCAAGATCATTACGTGGACATTTGGCGAGGAATTCTAAGTCTTGGCATCATGCGAGATCTATTTGAACGGAAGAGCATTTACGAATTTTATGCTTGCACGCAAGTTGTCCTTGGAGAATAATGGTCAAATGTTTGCCGATCTTCCCATTATAATTCATCCAGTTTCCCTCTCCTTCTTGATCCCCCTGTTCCAAGATCTCGCGATGTTCCATTGATTGTCAGCACAGTCATTCCTTCTACCTTCCTGGTACCCTATGATCCTCCACCTGTTTACACTCTGTTTGGCTACTTTGCTAATGAGCATGGTCATCTTTCTGAAGCCTACAAACCCGTGCTTAGAGGTGACATTGGTGATTTGGGGATGTTTTCGAAGTGAAATTGAAGAGGTTAAGGATTTGTTGCTTAAGACCACTCGGGAGGAGGAGTTAGCAAACGAATCGCATCCAAAGTCTCGGCCAAAGTTTTACGCATCTATTTCCCAAGCCCTCGGCGGACCTCGGACCTCATCTCTCGGTAATCTTAGTGCCGCTGATTTTGATCGGCTCGGTGATCTCCTAGACGGCTCCACCCCGGGTTCGGAAAGTGGTGCTTGATGTTAACTTGAATCAAGATCGCACCATCAAGGAGTTGGAGCTAAAGCTTGAAGCTGCTGGAAGTAGGATTGCTGCTATTGAAGCTGAGCTTGCCGAAGCTAACCTGAAGATTGCCAAGCTTGAAGGGAAAAATGAAGTGCTAGTGGAGCGTTACAAGGCTAGCAAGAAGAGGAAAGGCCGAAAATTTGAAGCCAAGAAGCGAGAAAAAGTCCAAGCACATCGTTGTTGATTCCTCCACTTTAGCGATCTTGATCCTGGCGATCCCGCCGATCCTTGACTTGTCTCGTAACCAATGAAATAGATATCCTCGTGAAGCCCCAAAAACAAACTTTCTTTTACTAACAATTTGGTTTTTGACTTTATGGTTTTTGCTTAATATCTATCTAACTCTTCTGCAGGAACTTTATTAGTTTATCTTTTCAGTTATCACTTATCTTTTATCTATTTATATCCTTTTAAGTGATTCTGTTTAAAGGTGATTGGCCTTAAGCAATTAGGAGGAGATTGGTGGGTCAAAATATATGTGGACTCAGAATTGCTTAATCCCAATCACATAGCTAGTTAGAGACCCCTAATTTAATTAGATTTTATTTTTGGATCTCTTACTGATGCCCTCCCGATTAATTCGGCATGTTACGCAGACTACTATCTGGCTGGTGGGATGCACTGTAATCGGCGAAGTTAACACTTTTCAGCAACATACTTCAGCAGATAGGTGACTTAAATTTGGATGACTCCTTTCGTTTGAAATAAAATCTCAGTCACAACGGTCACATCTCTATCTCTTTCATCGTACTTGTTTGCTAAAAGTAGTTATATTTTCCTGCCAACACCATTCTGCCGGTTCTGACACAAGAGCTACTTTTAGCTCTACTTTGTCCTTTGTCTGCTGCTGCAGGTAACCGGTTGGGACAAAGGGGTTTTTACCCGCTGAACAATAGCAGAAATGTCTTATTCAAATCTCCCGCATTAATTGCAAAGATATGGCATTAAATGATCCTCACCTACCAACCTCTTTCCGATTCTACCCTTCAAACGGCATCTTTAGTTCTTCTCTTCCTTTCTCTCCAAAGTATATATAGAAGACTTTGCTGCATTGAAGATGGTTGGTGATTGCATTGAAGAAGAGTGTGCTTGAAGCATTGAATGTGTTCAAGTCTTCAAATCCATAAAATCATTAGACTTTATTAGGGATATACACTCGTGCACTTCTCAATCCTACTTGTAAGCATTCTCCAACAAGACAATCATTAGAATGCATTGATTGAGATTCACACACACACCTGAGTGAGATAAGTCTAACTTGCCACTCAAAAACACCTGGTCAGTTCTTCATTTAAAGATCCATCAGTAGATCCTTGTATTCAGTCCTTGTAACCGGCAAGGCCGCACTTGTAATAGACTAGGACATACTGATAGTAAACTTTTCTCAAAATCCAAGATCTGACCAATCTTGGTAGAGGACGTAGCAGCATTCACGCTGTGAACCTCTCCAAATACTGTGTCCTTGTCTTTACTTTACTTTCATCTTGCCACTCGTTCACCGTATCAAATCAGAACAGTTCATCCTGCTGAATCATAAGTATTTTCCTAAACCAAACAAGTTGCTCTGCATATATGATTCATATAAATACTTTGTGTTTAAAATCAAGCTCTAAATGACTTCTTGCTGATTTTGTGTGAGTTCAAACTTAGTCACTAATATTCCGCTGTGCTTACTGATTATCTTACAACTTTCTGATCAGTGACTATGACCATTAAGGTATTTCAATTAAAATTGCAAAAGGCTATTCACCCCCCTCTAGCCTATTTCCTCGCCTATTGGGCCTAACAATTGGTATCAGAGCTTGACATTTTTGAAAGAAATTTCCAAGCCTCACAGCTTGATTGCCGATACCATGGCGGGAAAAATTATGCAGACGTTTAACATCACTACCATACCGATGTTGAACATCAACGAGTTTGGTGTTTGGAAATCCCGAATGATAAAGTACATGAACTCCATAGATGAACGATTAATGAAAGTAGTGGAAGGTGGACCGATTACTCCCTTGAAAGTTCAAACCACCTACAAAG
Organism: Adenophora triphylla var. japonica; assembly: GCA_022495995.1. Classification (NCBI taxonomy): domain Eukaryota; kingdom Viridiplantae; phylum Streptophyta; class Magnoliopsida; order Asterales; family Campanulaceae; genus Adenophora; species Adenophora triphylla. The sequence goes on along the minus strand of JAFEMH010004514.1, from coordinate 56,009 downwards.
CAATACCTTCCACTCCCTAGCTGCGCATGCCGACGGCGACGATGAACAACAAACGGATGTTCAAGTTACGGAAACTCGGTTGAAAAACCAAGAGATGAATGGACTGACGAAGACAAGTTAACCTATGCTCTTGATGGGAAAGCCGGCCACATTATCTCTTGTGGTTTAGACGACAAACATTACAAGCTCATTGACTTGTGTTACACGGCACAAGAATGCTTTGGAACAAGCTCCTTGAATACTTCGAAGGAGATGCACGCACCAAGGACAACAGGCTTTATGATGCTATTCTTTGAGTTCGAATCCTTCAAAAATCGGATGGCGAATCACTCGAACGGACATATGATCGATTACGCGAGGTAAGTAATCTTTGTGCTTCTCTTGGTAAAGTATATACTATGAAAGACCCGAATATACGATTTCTAAGTGCTTTAGGAAGTATATATCATACTAAGGTTCTTGTTCTTAGAGAAGCTAGAGATTTAAATACCACTTCTATTCAAAATATTGTGTCTAGTCTATTTTTGTATGAGAGAGAACTACAAAAACTTAATATTCTCGACAAAAACTTCAAATGCATGTCTCTCTCGGCCTGAGACTCGGATATCTCAAATGCCTACTCCTTATCCTCCCTTGATCAATGCCAAAGCCCTTCTTTGTAGCAAAACCCTTGAAAGTCCTCTGAGCCTCTTATGGAAGAAGAGGAATTTCTGCATTTGCCGAAACTACCGAAAGTTCAAAAACTTCAAGAAAATGCAAAAGACCAACAAACCAAATCAAAATAAACCATTTACTACTCCCTTCCATAGAACCACCGGCAACCATAAGCCTTCTACCAAAGGCTAGCCGATGGAAAGAACAGCAAAGGAGACTTGGTATGCTTTAACTGTCGAAAACCTGGACATTTTGCATCTAAATGTCCCCAACCAAAATATGAATATGTCAGGAAATCGGTAAACCAAAGACATCCAAAGTCCAGAAGCTATGTTGCAGATGACAGCACTGAGAAAGCTATGCCGGTGCGGTGTGGCCCGGCTCGAGAAGGTGAAGGCGGCTAGATGACAATGAAGATGCTGATATAAGCTTTGTTGCCCTGGATGCCGATGATGAAATAGCACTAGATTTACCTACTCCTATTCACCGGAATGCTTCTCCTCCAAGAACACCATCAAGGAGAGAAAGACCAGCAAGACATTCATTCCAAGAAGTCAAAGTCAATGCAGTCAATCCTTATGGTTTCAAGGTCATTCAAGTTGGAACCTCACTTTATGGACAGTGTGGACCCATTGCCTCCCATGCAACCGAACCAAGTCCTCCACAATCCTCTGAAAAGAAGCTATCCTTTACCAAACTTCCAAGTATTTCAAGAAATCTTGCCAAACCCATTTCATCCCTACCCAACTTCTCTCCTGAACCAAAAGATCACTCAGCCAAAAGAAACATCACTGACCCTCTTTCATCGTACTTGTTTGCTAAAAGTAGTTATATTTTCCTGCCAACACCATTCTGCCGGTTCTGACACAAGAGCTACTTTTAGCTCTACTTTGTCCTTTGTCTGCTGCTGCAGGTAACCGGTTGGGACAAAGGGGTTTTTACCCGCTGAACAATAGCAGAAATGTCTTATTCAAATCTCCCGCATTAATTGCAAAGATATGGCATTAAATGATCCTCACCTACCAACCTCTTTCCGATTCTACCCTTCAAATGGCATCTTTAGTTCTTCTCTTCCTTTCTCTCCAAAGTATATATAGAAGACTTTGCTGCATTGAAGATGGTTGGTGATTGCATTGAAGAAGAGTGTGCTTGAAGCATTGAATGTGTTCAAGTCTTCAAATCCATAAAATCATTAGACTTTATTAGGGATATACACTCGTGCACTTCTCAATCCTACTTGTAAGCATTCTCCAACAAGGCAATCATTAGAATGCATTGATTGAGATTCACACACACACCTGAGTGAGATAAGTCTAACTTGCCACTCAAAAACACACAGTCAGTTCTTCATTTAAAGATCCATCGGTAGATCCTTGTATTCGAGTCCTTGTAGCAGCAAGGCCGCACTTGTAATAGACTAGGACATACTGATAGTAAACTTTTCTCAAAATCCAAGATCCGACCAATCTTGGTAGAGGACGTAGCAGCATTCACGCTGTGAACCTCTCCAAATACTGTGTCCTTGTCTTTACTTTACTTTCATCTTGCCACTCGTTCACCGTATCAAATCAGAACAGTTCATCCTGCTGAATCATAAGTATTTTCCTAAACCAAACAAGTTGCTCTGCATATATGATTCATATAAATACTTTGTGTTTAAAATCAAGCTCTAAACGACTTCTTGCTGATTTTGTGTGAGTTCAAACTTAGTCACTAATATTCCGCTGTGCTTACTGATTATCTTACAACTTTCTGATCAGTGACTATGACCATTAAGGTATTTTAATTAAAATTGCAAAAAGGCTATTCACCCCCCCCCTCTAGCCTATTTCCTCGCCTATTGGGCCTAACAGACGTCGTGTCTACTGATTAGCGAGTAGAGTAAATATATTTTACAAGGGAAGGTTCAAAGGGCAAACCCCTATCTATCCTATGCAGGTGTCAACTGTCGGACTTTATCACCATTTCCTCATTATTTCCTTCATGTGGGGAATTGTTGGAAAAAATAGTGGGTGTGAAGGAAATTTGAGATTATTTCCTAAATGGGTTATTTGTTAAATGACCAAATTGATTATGGATTTGTATTCTACTCCATGAGAACATTAAAATTGAATATTTATTTGTCCAAGATGGTTGATGGATGAATGAAATATTAAGGCTCAAAGATGACGGGTTGGAAGTTGGAAAAAGAAGTTATCCCACATTGAATGGGAATGTGAAAGTTAGGTAGTTTAAATACTACTACACTTTATGTAAGGAGTAATTGTGTGTCGCATAGAGGCTCTCTCTCGCGCACGGGTGCGCAAGGGGGGTGCAAATCATGGTTCAAAATAGGCGTGGAGCTACCGAACTCATGTGCGTACGCGTCCTGCGGACACGAATGTAGCTCCGAAATGGCCTATTCGTGCAAGGCCACCTTTTGCTAAAATTTTGAATTTTTTATTTCAAAATTTAATTTACTCCCATTAACCCATTGTAACTGAAACGGATTTAATGTCGGAATTATGACTGCAATAATTTTCGATTTTAATTTCCTCCTTGTAACCGCCATATCAAAATTAAATACGAAATTATTACTGTAATAATTTCGTGATTATGGTTGATTGGCAGTTTCGATTCAAGGCAGCTATAAAATGGAGTCTTCACAAACCATTTTACACACCAATTTTTCCTGCAATTGCTCTCACTCTCTCTTTGCTGCATATTGTCAATATTCGTTTGGCCTCCTTGCATACTGCATTGTGGTGATACTGTCTAGGCACACTGTCAATTCGCCGGAAACTTTAGGTGCAAAGTGCCCCCGGTCCGCACGTTCTATCCTGGGAGACTCGCGTCCAAGGCAGCCTCAAGCACTATTGGTGAGGGGACGAATAAGTCTTAAAGAGACTGATTCATCAGGGCTCGTGCACAACCCATTTGTTACTGCCATCTTATCTCTGTTCCAGTTTAGTTACTTCTGTTCTGTAATTTTATTTGTAATTTCTTTTCTTCTGTAATTGCAAATTTTGCTAACACTAGTTGCTGTTTCATACTCCCTCAGTCGGCCGCCCCCCCCCCCCCCACCACCACCACCACACCCACCACCCACCCACCCCACAAAATAATTTTTCTCTCTTTATATCAAATGATATTTTCACTTTTTTTTTTTAATTACTACGAATAAATTTAGAGCAATTATTTTAAATTGATTTAATGAAAATATAAAGTTTGTTAGTGATAGTATTGTTGTTAGTATATCAATTAAATGCTTTAGATTTACATTAGAATAATTTTGTTAACTTATAACTACTGTTTAAATTAGTAATAATGAAAAAAAAAATAGGAAGATTATTTTGAAACGGAGGAACTAGTAGGAGTTAGGTTGTTGCTTGATTAGGCACGAGTTTACTTCTTTCCTTATTGGGCCAGGCCGATCTCTTATTATGGGCCATGGGTATATCCATTTTATAACAATTGCATGTCCTTTACACTGTTCAGCATTTTAAAGATGCACTTCTTTTCTAAAGAAAAGGCCAAACTTTATTTTTATTTTCAACCATTTACTTTTATCCAATTTTCATTTTAACCTTTCATTTTAACTGCTGTAATTTATATTAATATAATAATTATTGTACTTTGAAAAACCGATCATCTCGATAACAAATTTGTTTCATAATCCGTGCTCAATCCGTGCTCTAGGTTTTCCAAAATATAGTGATTTTTTGTTAATAAAAAAATATAATGGTTAAAGTGAAAGTTAGGCCTCTTTTAAAAGATATTTGGTTTCTGGAACATAGCCTCTTAATAAAGCATTTAATTTAATACCCTCTCTCGTTCCCAAATAAATATTCAAATTTCGTTTTAAATAACGCTTTAAAAATATACTGTCTTTAAATAATTTAATGGTAAAATATATAAATGAACGGAATAAAAGTGACGGAAAAGGTCCAACGTATGAAGCCCAACATTTCAATCATCACAAATACACGATTATTAAATGGGTCAATCCAATTGCTGCAACTACAACGACCCATAACAAAGATCAGTCGATCAATCTCATTGTCCGACCATTTTTGATCCCGAACTAGATTCGTCCGACATATGATCATCTACTTATGTAATCTATGCCAAGACCATGCACGAATTCATGTCGACCTCAAATACTCAGTCGACCTCGACCTACAAACACGTGCGACTACCCACGACTCACTCTATAACCGTCTGCTACAACCACGAATACCGTTATACCTACATTATCTTCACGATTTAAGGGATTTCTATCAGTCCTAAGGCACCACTATATATACCAGACTACATTCAACGTAAAAAGGTAATGTCATCTTGGCTATTTTGAGATTACGTCATTTCAATACAGTTTATATCATCATATAACTTGACATCACATCATCACGCCGGAGGGTCTTAGCCGGATACCACCCCGGCTAGTCGTTGTTCGTGTTTTCAGGTCCTAGTTGCTGGAGATCAACATATTGCTGGACTAATGCTGATCTGGATCGTTTCCTACATCATCAATTTGGTTTCATTGTCGGGAAACAGGAACATTAGACCTTGAAACCTTACGTAATCACAAACATGGTATCAGACGGACATACTGGTTCTGCCTCTAGTGAGCCAAATGCGCAAGAATGTTGAGGGAAACAATGATGCAGGTGTGGGGAATCGTATTGCCAACTTACCTCCTCCTCCACAAGGGCACCCCACTATGAGGGCCACTCGCTCCAACATCGTGGCTCATGGGATGGGGTTGCAAGATAGGCGGGGGGAGAAGAGGCCCATGCCTAATCAAGGAGTAAGCCAGCAAGCTAAACGGATCCAAACATGTCGAACAACTGCAGGCGACATGCCAGGTCCCTCAGTTTCTCACCTCAGTAGGAAGGAGATCTTGCTAGAGCGAGCTAAATTTCTGCAGAGCTTGCTCGAAGTGCAAAACGAATTGCTCGAGATACCTGAGTCTCCTAACAAGGATGACAGAAGATCGCAAAGGGTAGCCCCGTCCCTCACCTCTCATAGGCGTGCTAATGGAGGCCCTAGGCCGTCAGGAGAAGAAAAAGGAATAAAATGCCTCCCCCAACCCACATCTCAGTGGACAGGACTGGCGACCTGAGGGATAGGCTCAACTACCAGAGAGAGAGAGAGAGAGAGAGAGAGAGAGAGAGAGAGAGAGAGAGAGAGAGAGAGAGAGAGAGAGAGAGAGAGAGAGACTCGCCAGAAGGCCAAGCCGATAGGCTCGGTAGGTCGCCACCAAGGGGAGAGATATCACTTCACCGGCGAGAAAGGAGAGAAAGGACTCCACCAAGGGATGGGAGGTAAAGGACACTCTCTAGCAGGGAGAACCATCGTGAAAAGAGGAAAAAGTCCAATTCTATCTCCCACCAAAGAGGCGACCTAGACGTTAGTGTAAGTACCCAAATCTGGCTCATGCCTTCCGGTTAAGTTTCCCGGTAATTCCCCGGACTTTCCTAAAGTTCAGGGGTAATTCGGGAACTTTTCCAAACCTTCTGAGGGGCGAAGGACTTGCTAGGAATTAAAATTCCACGTAGTCCTTCGTTGGAAAAGCCCTTCTAGAAGGCCACCTTGCATGGTTCTAGAAATAAGCTGAGTCACAAAGGGATAAAATCGCACGGCCTCATTTGCCTTGGGGTTACAGCCGCACGGCTTCATTAGCTGCTGCCAGACTGCCTATAAATAGAGACCTCCTCTATTTATTTTAGGGGGGATTTTTCAATAGTGTTACTCTGCCAAAATACCACCACAAAATTCCAGAGAGCTGAGAGTGTCAAAAACCACCTCCCTCCTCTTCAAAACCTTTCAAAGTTGGTCCTTCCCTAGGCAAACTCCAAGGAGAAAGAGGGACACCACCATTGGTAACCTCTCCTCCCCTTTATCTTGCATTATACTTGTATTTATGTGATATATTGCTCATTGCTTTACATATTGCTATATACTTGCTTGATACTTGGTATATTGTCATTAAAGATCTTATCTTTAGGCATGTAAATCATGCCCCTTCCCCTTTTTGCATCCAAATAGCATCCTTTGCTCCTAAAATGATATCTTTATGCATCCTTTGCACTTAAAATATCATTCTTACATATAAAGTTGTATCCTTTGCATTAAAAATGTTATCTTGGCATCAAAATAGCATCCTTTGCACTTAAAACGCCATCTTTACATATAAAGTTGCATCCTTTGCATTAAAGATGTTATCTTATGCATAAAGTAGCATCCTTTGCACTTAAAATGCCATTTTTCCACACAAAGTTGCATCCTTTGCATTAAAAGTGTTATCTTTGCATCAAAGAAGCATCCTTTGTAACCAAGTAGCATCCTTTGCACTTAAAATGTCATCTTTATATATAAAATGTCATCTTTTTCCATAAAAATGTCATCTTTATGCATGCATGTCACTTCCCCCTTCCCATAGACCTTGTTTCTAAGGATTGTCCACCTAAAAGGGTTCATAAAGGACATAGGAAACCATAAAGGTCCTTCCTTTTTATTCCTATCCTTAGCTTGCATCATGTTCATTACATATGCTCACATAAAAATGTCATCTTTAGCTTAAACATGCATCCCCCATGTCCCTCATGGTTGGATCTCTCTCCTAGGATTGCCTAGTGATATTCTTAAGGCACAAAAAGGCATAGGATGAGTATAAAGATCCAATCTTTATACCCCTTCCCTAGTCCCCTTTGGTACTTGGAGCATCTCTTGGAGCGAGATGGTGTAAAGGTCCTATCTTTACATCATTTCTTCTATCTAAAGATGCCATAGACGGATTCTCCTTTAGAAAAGGATGAGCCCTAGCCACATATCTCCGATCATCACTTGAGACGAGCATAAATGTCCCGAAAAAGTCCAAATCGTCTCAAGATGTAGGATTGATAGGCAAAGGTCATTCCTTTCTAAAGAGTCTCATCCTTGGACTATAAAAACGGTGTCCCTATCTTGATCACGTGTGACCCAAGGTCTCATCATGATGATCATAAGTCCAAGATGAGAACGGGACCAAAGTCCCGAACACACAAAAATCCAAGGAATCCCGAGCGATAACCAACTCATGGTTTATACGTCCGGAAGACCACTTGGAACATTCCCTCCTTTTTCAAAGCACACATCCCACACACGAAAACACTAAGGCAATCATGAAAAGCGGATCCTGGAAGACTTGCTTTGGCAAGGTTCTTTGGGTGAAGGACGATCCGTTCTTCCCAAAGGGTAACTTAACCTCCGGACCCAAATCCCCTTTTTCAAAGTTTTGAGGAAATCAAAATGGCGTGGCGACTCCGTTTTTCAAATTAAACTGGACGTTTCCAAACTGATGTGAGGCGGTGATCCCCCTTACACGAGAAAGTGGTTCCAAAAAATAAATAAACAAAAAGGGAGCCGCTTATCTTGGGCACCACATTCACAGTTTGGCGACTCCGCTGGGGATATAAATCAAAGGAGAAAGCTTTCATTTTTAAAATAAAAAAATGATACCTGGTATATAGGTGGAAACCATTAACCTTCCTGTATCGCTTCCTAACCCGAGACCTGGGATAAACGATGGTCTAACAATCCCACGTACCGGTATCTCTTTTCGAAAAAAAAAAAGAAAGCTTTTTCCGAGTGGGTTAGCCTTCCGCCGCGGATCCGCTTCTCACGATTGCCTTACCTTTTTTGCATTGCATTGCATGCATTCATGGTTTTTGGGAATTGTGCATATTCTGAAACTAACAGGAAAGCATTCTGGAGCTGAAAAGGTGCCAATAAGGCCGGGGAAACAGTCTGCAGATCAAAAGAAATGGAACCTGGAAAGTTGCTTGATGCAGCCGTACGGCTTAATCCTCCCTGGATTCTGACCGGGCGGCTTCATTAAAAATTCCACCAGGACAAAAATTGAGGTTAATCTGGCAGCCTTGGCAGCTTGGGGCTATTCAGTTCCAAGACTGACCGGGGCTCCCAGAAAATTTACGTGCTTATTTGCTGCATTTCCCCCATCCCGAAAAATCATTCCTTTAAAACACATTTCTGAAAATTTCTGTTTTAACTCAAAAAGGAATATTTTTAGGAGGCCGCACACTACGCGCACCTTATATATCCTGTACACTTTGAACGCACGTCCCTTTAACCCGGGGTGGTTGTTAAGTTGCAGTCACAGACAGTATTACGATGCTCCCGGGCGCGCACGGAATCATCCCAAACTCCCCATGGCAGCCAGTGTCGACCAATGCACAGTCCGTGTCACACATTTTAAAACTGTGACTTTTGGTTGGTTTTTGGTCTAGTCCGTGTCATATAGCCCAGTTGCATACCCTCGTAAAGGTCAAACCTTAGCCCCTGTCGAGAGTCAAGATCTTTCGCGCAAGTGGAGCTCTGCCTAAATTCCGACAAGGAAAAATTGGCAAGATCTTGACCCCGGCATTGACTTTGACTTTGACCCGCACAGGATGCATAAGAGTCGAGACCGAGCCCATGCCAAAAAATCCAAAGATCTTTCGCGCAAGCGAAGCTCTGCCGAAATTCCGACGAGGAAAAATTGGCAAGATCTTGACCCGGCATTGACTTCGACTTTGACTCACGCACAGCGTATGCAACGAAGTTCAATGTGACACTGTGTCATCTGGATTTTACCGCCCGACCCATGCCTATTATCTTCTTGGACATTGCCCAAAAGTCAAAACGTCAGTCGCGCAAGCGAAACTCTGCCGAAATTCCATTAAGGCTGAAAGATGAGACTTTCCAGGCATTGCCTTGACTATAATCCGCATCGCGCGTGCGTTGAAAGTTCCTATGACCCACTAGACCCGTTAGGAGCGTTCTTCTATCTCGGTCGGTGGGATTCGCGTTCCCTATAGGACCCTCGCCCGGGGCTGTCCACCCTGTGAGGTCGAAATACAGGTGGAATACGAGGGGCTTATAGACGTAGTGACGGAACCCACTGATCCAGGCTCTAGAGTAGTTGCGAAAAAGAAGGGCAGAACCCCTTTTCCAACCAAATAGAGATTAATAAAAGACACTGTTTTAAGTAAACTGGAAGATTTTTAATTTTGCATATTGCTTGAGCCTTCAGCCTAAACACCTACCCCGAGTCTAAACCTCTCCTATCCCTTTCCCACAGCGAGAACGAAGTGGGTGAGAATACCGGGTCAGCGGCTTGTTAGCGCAGAATTCTCAGATAGTTCGGTAATCCTCGCTTTTGTCACCCGTAGAGTCAGAATGGCCGATTTGACAGAAAACAGCAGTGGTTTAGGTAACCAGATGACTAGGGAAGAAGAGCTAGCCTTAGCCTTGGAAAACAGTCGTAAGGTCCATGAGGAACAGCAAGCCATGCTCATTGATGCGCTTCGTCGTCATGGGGTTCAGATAGTGGTTGAGTCCAACGGTTCCCTGGTTATGGTAGAAGATGAGACTCCAGAAGTAGCCATCTCAGCTCCCCCAGCCTATAACCAATGCCCTCCTCCATCCACATATGATCCCTTACCAAGGACTACCCCTTTTCAGTCTTTTCCCACATCCCAGGCCATCAGGGTCCCGACGCCCTCGCCTCCTCAGATAAGACCCAGCTTTGTTCCCTACCAACAGAGAGCAAATGCCACAGCTATCCCAGTTACGCAGCCTCTGCATTACCCCACAGGATTCACTCCCCCTCCTCAGTATGGGCCATCTCAGACCATCTCCAGGCCTCAGAATCAACCCAATGATCTCTTTAACCTATGCCCTGCCACAGCAGATCTTCCACCCCCAGCCTTGCCAATAGTACCCCATGAGGTTCCGTATCCTTTTTCCTACCCTGGTAACTATGAGCCTAATTCCTATGCCTCCGGCCAGCTTCACGGAAACACGGGACCAGGCCAAGTCTACACTTACTTTCCCTCCAAGGATCCCCAAGCCATGGTACCAGCTACCACTGTGCCACCCACTGTCCTACCATCCAAATCCGATAAGCTTGCGTCAGAATCAAACAATCCTAAACCGTCACCTGACCCCAACATGACTTGGTTGATGGAACAAGTTAAGTCCATGCAAGAGAAGTTTGGGGAACTGAGCACTAAGAAGGCAGCGTACCAGATCACTGACCCCAGTAAAATTGTCCCTCTTCCTCCAAAATTTCGAATGCCCGAGATTGAGAAGTTCAATGGGACCGATTGTCCCCGGACTCACATTGAAAGTTATCTTCTTGCCATGAGAGCCAAAGATTGTACACATCAGCAGATGGCCGACCACTTTCAATTGTCATTGAAGGGTTCAGCTCTTAGGTGGTTCCTGCATGTGAGGCCAGAGGCCCGAGCCACGTGGGACCAGATCAAGGAAGCATTCCTGGAAAAGTATAAGGCTAATCTGAATTGGGAAACCAGCAGGAATGACCTACAAGGCACTCTGCAGCGCCCAGACGAGCCAGTAAGTGAATTCTACAAGAGATGGAATTGGAAGCTTAGTGAAATGATGACCCCGCTGAATGAAGAAGAACAGATGGAGATCTTCCAGTCTTGCTTGAAACCTCAGTTAAGGGTCCTGACCTTCGGGCAATGGTAAATGCCGGCACCAAGTTCGAAAATGCCTTCAATATGGCTCCGGCCACAGGAACAGGCAACTCCTACCGCTACAAAGCACCAGTCTCAAATGCCACAGCCGTCACTGTAAAGGGAAAAGAAACAGTTGGCGCTATCAATTATATCCAGAATGAGAAAGTTGGACAAAGTTCGGGTCAAGTCGATATAAAGCCAAGGCCTCGTTCCTATACTGCTGAAGATTTTGGGATGCCACTAGAGAAGGTCTTCGACGGTTTGGTAGCTGAAGGACTCATTAGACCTTTGGAAAATTGGAAACCAAAGAACCCTAGCGTCAGGATGGACGAAACCAATCATTGCCGCTTTCACAAGTACCATGGGCATAACACGAATGATTGTACTTACCTAAAGTTCCTGATCTCTCGCCTGATTGAAGAAGGCAAGCTGGAATCCCCTCGAGGTCTGATGTAAACGCAGCGGAATAGTAACGATAATTAGCCTAAACTAATTAACCTGCAAGGATTAAGAAATCCCAAGATAACAATTCAATGAATTCTACGAAGAAAACAAAGAACCTTTGATGAACTTGCAATTGCAATTCAAGAGAAAAATAATAATAATCAACGTGTCTAAAACTAAAACTAGGGAGGAGTATTTATAGATCATACTCTCCTAAATCCTTAAGGAAACATAAAAGAAAATATAGAAAATCCTAAAAGAAAATACTCTCCTAAATCCTTAAGGAAACATAAAAGAAAATATAAAAAATCCTAAAAGAAAAAGGAAAACAAAATACAAACGGAAAGAAGGAACTTAAAAACTGTTCTGAACACATAGGACATCATGCACCCCCGCTTTAAATGGATTCGTCCCCGAATCCACATCAACATACAGAGGCTCATCGGGGTGAAACTCAACCAAGTCCGAAACATTAAACGTGGGCGATATATTCCACCCGTCCGGCAAGTCCACAACATAAGCATTATTGTTAATCCTCCTCAATATCTTACACGGACCAATCCTCTTGGGATGAAGCTTATGATACGTACCCTGCGGAACACGCTCCTTGCGCAAATGCACCATCACCAAGTCACCAACATCAAATACTTCACACGACGCCTCTTATCCGCACGTGCTTTGTAACAAGCATTTGAAGCCTCGATATTTTGCTTTACCTCCTTCTGAACCTCCTCAACCAATTCCGCCAAATGCTCAGCCGCGATGCTATAACCCGGAATCTTCGGTAAAGGAACTAGATCAAGTGTATGTGTAGGAGGTCTTTGATACACAACCTCAAACGGAGTCTTCTTAGTAGTGCGGTTAGTCATGTTATTGAAAGCAAACTCCGCCGTGGATAAAGCAATATCCCACTTCTTTGGAAACTTACCGCATAAACATCGAATCATAGAACCCAACGTCCTATTAACCACCTCCGTTTGACCATCCGTCTGCGGATGAAAAGAACTACTAAAATTCAGCCCAGTCTCAAAAATATACCATAACGTACGCCAAAAGTGACTAAGGAACTTAGTATCACGATCCGAAGTAATGGTCTTTGGAACCCCATGAAGACGAACCACTTCTTTGAAGAAAAGACTTGCAATATGAGAAGCATCATAAGTCTTCCGACACGGAATGAAGTGTGCCATCTTGGAAAAACGATCCACCACCACAAAAACCGAATCATTGGACCTTTGCGTCCTAGGCAATCCAAGAACAAAATCCATAGAAACATCCACCCAAGGACCTTCCGGAATAGGCAATGGAGTATATAAACCCGTGTTCTCGCGAAGTACCTTTGTTGATTTGACATACCATGCACTTCTGAACATAGTTATGAGTATCCTTCCGGAGCCGAGGCCAATAATATTTCTTCGCCACTAACTCCACCGTCTTGTCTTGGCCATAATGTCCCGCTTTATGTATTTCCGCAATAAGACTCTCACGAACCGAGCCACGAGGAATGCACAACTTGTCTTTGTAGAATAAGAATCCCTCCTGCAACAAAAACAAACCAACTGGATCTCCATCCCTACACCTAGCCCAATCTTCAAAAAATCAACATCATGCTCATACAAGGCTTTCAAACAATCGAACCCCACCACAACATTTTGCATGGTTACCAAGAAAGTAGCTCTACGACTCAATGCATCCGCCACCTTATTATTTTGTCCACTTTTGTGTTTGATCACAAAAGTAAACCGGCCGCAAATAAGCCACCCAACGAGCATGCATTCTATTAAGGGGCTTCTTACCATTCATATACTTCAAGGCCTCATGATCCGTGTGAAGAATGAACTCCCGATGTAATAAGTATTGATCCCAATGCTTAATAGCTTGAACAACCGCATAGAACTCAAGCTCGTACGTTGTCCACTTCCGTTTTGCCTCCTCCAATTTCTGACTCATAAAAGCCACCGGTCGCTTCCCTTGCAACAAAACAGCTCCAATTCCAACCACACTAGCATCCGTCTCCAGCTCAAAAGGTTTGGAAAAGTCGGGTAATACGAGTAAAGGAGCACTAGTCAATTTCTCCTTGATTGAAGCAAAACTAGCTGTTGCATCCTCTCCCCAATCAAACTTGCCCTTCTTCATACATTCGGTTATGGGGGCCATAATAGTGCTAAAATTTTTAATAAAACGACGATAGAAAGTAGCAAGACCATGAAAGCTTCGTACCTCACTAACCGTCGTAGGCAATGGCCAATCACGAATAGCACGCACCTTGTCCTCGTCCACTTGAATGCCCTCCGATGAAACCACATAACCCAAGAATAGTAGTTTGTCAAGCATAAAACAACATTTCTTGAGGTTAATGAACAACTCATTATCCTTTAACGCCTGCAACACATCCCGCACATGTTCTAGATGCTCGTCCTCCGTCTTACTATAGATCAAGATGTCATCAAAGTATACTACAAGAAATTTACCATGAAAAGGTTTCAACACCTGATACATCAATCTCATAAATGTGCTCGGAGCATTAGACAACCCGAAGGGCATCACCAACCACTCATATAATCCCTCCTTCGTCTTGAAAGCCGTCTTCCATTCATCGCCCGGACGAACACGTACTTGATGATATCCGCTTTTCAAATCAATTTTGGAGAATATCTTGGAACCACGAAGCATGTCCAACATATCATCCAAACGAGGAATTGGGAACCTATATTTAACCGTGATTTTGTTGATGGCCCTACTATCCACACACATACGCCATGTACCATCTTTCTTGGGGACAAGTAATGCTGGAACCGCGCAAGGGCTCATGCTCTCCTGCACATATCCCTTCTTCAACAAGTCTTCCACTTGCTCCCTCAAGATCTCATGTTCGCCGGGCTCATTCTATAATGAGCAAGGTTAGGCAAAGACGCACTGAACCAAATCAATGTGATGCCGAATATCCCTCAAGGGAGGTAATCCCTGAGGCAAATCTTCTAGCATAATGTCACGGAACTCATCTAGTAACGATTGTAAGGAATTGGGCACCGAGACTAACCTTCCCCCAATGCCTTTACTCACTACCGCAAGTACATAAGGAGCATCCAAAAGATCCCCTGGTAAACTCATTAGCAAGACATAACGAAACTAAAGATTTTGCCTTCCCATTACCACTAGGTACAACTTCCTTCAAAGCATCCAAGTGAAAGATCTTTCCATCCTTTTTAAATCGAATGGCATTTTTCTTTCCATCATAAACAACACCAAGGTCAAATTGCCACGGTCGACCCAACAACACATGGCAAGCTGTCATCTCAACAACATCACATAAAACCTCATCCTTATAACCACCAATGGAAAAAGGGATAGAGCACTGTTCATGTACCTTGATATTGCCGATATTACTAATCCACCCCACGAAATACGGAGTAGGATGTTTCTTCACCTCAAGCTTCAGCTTATCAACCAATTCACGTGACACCAAATTTTCGCTGCTACCACTATCAACAATAAAAATAGACGAAAAGTTATGTACCTTCCCTTTGGTGCGAAAGATATTGTGTCGTTGTGGATCCTCATCAACCGTCGGGGTAGTCAACATAAGCTTACGCACTACCAAAGATTCATGATCCCCATTATCCTCCTCCTCGTCACCATTAGGATCTACGTAAATCACCTCACAACCCTCCTCATCGTCCTCGGTAAAATAGCCATCACGTTCTACCACATTAACCCTTCTCCCATTGGGGCACTTACTTGAGATGTGTCCCGGTTGACCACAACTATAACACTTATCCCCGTAGTTGCGAACATAAGGGTTCGAATTAGGCTGCCCGCTGTTGTGGGTGTTGGTGTTACGAGGTGGGTTTGATCTAGTAGCCACCGGTTGCTTACCACTGTCCTTCTTGGTACCTCCTGCGACCTGGGTTTTCTCACCATTGTCTTCCAAAGCAGCCACCGAAGACGGAACTTTGTTATTTGAAGAGGACGCATCACCGAACTTCTTGTAAGTCGTAGGAGCCCGATATGACGAAGCCAATTGACTCTCGACCTTTCTAGCCCTTGTAACCACATCATTAACAGCAAAAGAGGAAAATAATTCAACTTGATTACGAATGTTAGCCCGAAGGCCATTGGTAAAACGCGAAACCCGTTGAAGCTCCGTCTCGTACACATCAACCCTTGCCGTCAATGTATTAAAGTCATACAAATAATCATCCACTGACCTCGCACCCTGTTTGCAACCCATGAATTTTGCGTACATACTCTGTTCATAATCATCCGGTAAGAAGTGACTACGCAATTCCCTCTTCATATCACGCCATTCAACAATAGGGGGTTGTTGATTGCGCACCCTTTGTCTGACCAATTGATCCCACCAAGCATTAGCACCACTACGCAATTTGTAAGCGACATAGGGTACTTTCCTGTCATCTTCAATTTGCATCAACGCAAAGAATTTTTCGACCTCAGAAAGCCAATCCAAAAATTCTTCCATCTTCAACTCACCCGTAAAGAACGGAATATCCGCCCTAATTTTGGGTCGTTGTGCCACCGGAGGAGCTCCCATGTCCCCTTGACCACGAAAAGCCCGATATCTCCCATTAATCGGATCAACGTGATGGAGGTTTTCCTCACGAGGACCATCTCGATTATCGGGGTTGACACCATCTCCACCTACACACAACCCGACCAAAGCTGCCATGAGTTCCGTATGCTGTCGATCTTGGGCTGCCCTGTGCTCTCTAGCCTCTTGATCCAGACGGTCCATACGTTCCCTAGTTGCTTGATCCTGACGCTCCATACGCTCCAAGATTGCGGTAATAATGGTTTGGTTGTCTCTGTTGTCTCCACCGGAATTGGCCATCGTCCAAGGATCTCGCCTTTTCTGATACCAACTGATGTAAACGCAGCGGAATAGTAAAGATAATTAGCCTAAACTAATTAACCTGCAAGGATTAAGAAATCCCAAGATAACAATTCAATGAATTCTACGAAGAAAACAAAGAACCTTTGATGAACTTGCAATTGCAATTCAAGGGAAAAATAATAATAATCAACGTGTCTAAAACTAAAACTAGGGAGGAGTATTTATAGATCATACTCTCCTAAATCCTTAAGGAAACATAAAAGAAAATATAGAAAATCCTAAAAGAAAATACTCTCCTAAATCCTTAAGGAAACATAAAAGAAAATATAAAAAATCCTAAAAGAAAAAGGAAAACAAAATACAAACGGAAAGAAGGAACTTAAAAACTGTTCTGAACACATAGGACATCAAGGTCCCAATGTGGTCAAGAATCCTTTTCCTGCCAACAATCGAGTCAACATGATTGAGTTTGGTTAGACAAATGTAGCCGATTTTGGGAATCCAAAGATCATAGACATCCTGAAATTCAATGTTTGCAAGGAGAGTGGAAAGATCTGATTGATGCCTCCACCATGGAAGGACAATTTGGACCCATAATAGGAACCGATTTCGTTAATGTTGTCAAGGCCCGATCTCTCTTTTATGATATCGAACCAGTGACCATAGTCAAGATTACAGAAGAAAGGCTCACCTATGAAGATTGTGAGATTGAAGTAAGCCAAGCTATGATGATGAAAGTCTCTCCGGAACCACCCTTCATCACTCACGGTGAGCATAATGTGTTCGTGATGACTCTTACTGCTCATGAGGATCAGTCCCAACCCCCTGCTTGGAAGAATGTGGAAAGAAGAGTGAACGAGCCAGAAGACTTTTATGATGAAGAAAGCTGTCTCTCGGATGCTGAAAGTGCAACTGGTCCCATTGCCCCAGAGGTACAAATGGATACAGTCAGATTCGGAAAGGAGATTGCGCCAGATCAGTCAGACATCCCCCATGGGAATGGTGTCAACAAAGGCAATGACGGTTTGCAAGGTGTACAGCCAAATGGGAACGCTGACAAGACTGCTACACCCCAGGGCAAAAGCAGGAAAGAGTGAAACCCCAATCCAACCCGCGTCAAACACTTCGAGTCAATAAGTAGTGTAGGGTCCAGAGTCAGTAGGGTCAAGAGTCAGTTGAGTCAGGAATCTTTGAATTCCAGTCCTCCGAGTCATTCGAAGGCCTCACGCCTGAGGATTATGAATATGTAACCAATGTCATCTTTCCTCTTGCTTTGAATGAAATGACAGATCTTTCCGAGTATCCCCTTATTGCCAACTTAACAAATGATAAATTAACTCAAAACTTAACAACAGTTAATAATGAATAATTTGAACAAGATGCAAACACACTAAACGAACAATACATTAAAGAAATCTTTAAGCAGGTTACAGACAAAGAGGAAAACCGGGCCCAAGCTGCTGAGGAGGTTTTGACAAGTGTTAACTTGGGTACTGTCGAGGAACCTAAAGAGACACATATTGGAAACTTCTTCCAGAGGTTTGAACGGGACAGACTGATCAATCTGCTCAGAGAATACATGGACGTCTTTGCATGGTCATACAGGGATATGCCGGGGCTAGACAGTTCGATAGTAGAGCACAGAATCCCTCTAGCACCAGATGCTAAGCCTGTAAAACAGAAACTGAGGAAGATCAAACCAGAGTGGTCTCTACAGGTCAAAGAAGAGATTGAGAAGCTACAGCGGGTAGGATTCATCAGAGTTATCGATTATCCGACATGGTTATCCAACATTGTGACTGTGACTAAGGCCAATGGGAAGGTGCGCTGCTGTGTAGATTTTCGGGATCTGAACAAAGCCAGCCTCAAAGACGATTATCCTTTGCCAAACATAGACATTCTGGTGGACGCCACTGCCAACTACGAAGTCAAATCCTTCGTTGATGGTTTTGCTGGCTACAACCAGATCAAGATGGCCGAGGAGGATCAAGAAAAGACAGCCTTCACCACACCGTGGGGAACGTACTGCTATACAGTGATGCCATTTGGGCTTAAGAATGCCGGGCTACTTATCAGAGGGCAGCGACCGCACTCTTTCACGACATGATCCACAAGGAGATTGAGGTCTACGTCGACGACATGATAATCCACACCAAAGGCGAGGATGGGCAGCACTTTGTTGACCTGCGAAAGTTCTTTGAGAGGTTGAGACAGCATTCCATGAGACTAAACCCTGCCAAATGGACATTCGGAGTGACAAGGGGAAAAGTGCTTGGGTATATGGTCACAGAGCGAGGTATCGAAGTCGATCCCTGAAAGATCAAGGCCATTATGGACATGAGGCCACCTCGAACCCAGACAGAAGTCAAGAGCTTTATGGGCAAACTACAGTACATCAGCCGCTTTGTCAACCAGTTGACTACCATGTGCGAGCCTATCTTCAAGCTCATGAAGAAGAATGTAGACATAGAATGGATCGAGGAATGCCAGGATGCCTTTGACCAAATCAAGGCATACTTAGTACATCCTTCGGTACTATGCCCCCCACATAGACAGAAACCTCTTCTGCTCTATCTCACTGTCACTGATACGGCAGTTGGGGCTATGCTTGCTCAGGAAAAGAAAGAATCTCGGGTTGAGAATGCCATTTACTTTGTCAGCCGAAAGCTGCAGGGAAGTGAGCTCAATTACTCAGCGTGTGAAAAGACTTGTGCAGGACTGGTCTGGGTAGTCGATAAGCTGAAGCACTACATGCAAGCCCACTCTGTGAACTTGGTCTCGAAAATGGACCCCATCAAGTACATCTTCGATAAGCCTTCCCTCTCGATGCGTCTTGCAAAGTGGTCTTTCTTCTTAGCTGAGTATGACATCAACTATGTGACGAGAAAGGCTATCAAGGGTCAAGCGTTGTCAGACCATCTGGCAGACTTCCCTAGAAATGAGGACCGTGGGCCTGAACCCCAATTCCCAGATGAAGGGATCTTCGTAGTTGAGTCTGAGAACCGATGGCAGTTATTCTTTGACGGAGCTGCCAACAAGAGAGGAAATGGCGTAGGGATGCTACTGGTCGATCCGAAAGATGAGCACACGCCTATAGCCCTCAAGTTGAACTTCCCTGCCACGAACAATGTTGCCGAGTATAAAGCTTGCATTGCTGGTTTAGAGGCTGCCTTAGAAAGAAATGTCAAGGAGCTCGAAGTTTATGGAGACTCAGCCCTGATCATCAACCAGGTCTCCAATAAATGGAAGACTGTGGACCCTAATCTTCAGAGATATCATGCCTATATAGAGGAGTTGACTGAGCAGTTCAGAGAAGTGACCTTCCATTACCTGCCAAGGGAAAAGAACAGATTTGCAGATGCCTTAGCTACTCTAGCCTCACTGGTAGAGATCCCCGAGGGAAAGGCCGTAAAACCCTTCAGAGTGGGTAGAAGAGAAGCCCCAGCTTTCTGTTGTGAAGTAGACCTGGGACCTGAGCCTGTCAAGGAACCCTGATACAGTCAGATTTACCAGTTCCTCAAAGATAAAGAGTCAACTTTCAGAGACGAAGAAGGTAGACCAAAAGAAGGTATTAAGGCCAAGAGCTTGCAAGCCCTGAAACAGTTGGCCTCCCACTATATTATTTTATGGGGCGACCTGTACAAGAAACGGTACCATGGACCACTCCTCCTGTGTGTCACCCAAGAAGGGGCCAGAGAGTTGATGACCGAAGTCCACAATGGTCCTTGCGGTCCTCATATGAATGCCAGCGCATTGATGCAAGTGATCCTTAGAATGGGTTACTACTGGATCTCCATGGAGACAGACTGTGTCGAGCATGTCCGAGCGTGCGACAAATGCCAACGGTTTGCAAACCTTAACCATCTCCCGCCTCATGACCTGTACTGCATGACGACTCCTTGGCCGTTTGCAACTTGGGATATCGACGTGATAGGGAAGATAGCCCCGGCAGGAAGTAATGGGCATGAATTCGTGTTAGTAGCAGTCGACTACTTCACCAAGTGGGTAGAGGCCAAGTCCTACAAGGTCCTCACTTCCAGAAAAGTGGCCCAATTCATCAAAGAAAACATTATGTGCAGATATGGAGTGCCCAATGAGGTCATTTCAGATAACGGGTCGTACTTTGAAGGGGACTGTGATAGATTGCTGTCAGAATTCAAAATCACTCGCCACAAGTCGCCCCATACAGACCTCAGACTAACGGAGCCATGGAAGCTGCCAATAAGACGATCGAACGGATCATCCGGAAAATGGCCACCCGTGGTCGTGACTGTCCTGAAAAGCTGCATCTGGCACTCTGGGGCTACAGAACGTCTGTCAGAATAGCCACGAGAGAAACTCCCTTTGCCCTAATTTACGGGATGGAAGCAGTGTTGCCAGTGGAGTTGGAAATCCCATCACTAAGGGTCCTCTTGGAAAACAGTGTCAACGAAGTAGAGTGGCTGCGCAGCCGGCACAATGAATTGGCCCTGCTCGACGAAAGAAGGCTAAAAGCCATGGAGCACACCCGAGCCTACCAGAGGCGAATGGCCAGGGAATTCGACAAAAAGTTCAAGGCCAGGGACATCAAAGAAGGTGATCTAGTACTGAAAGTGAAGCCCCCCTACCAGAGACAACCCCCTGGGAAAGTGGGAACCCGTTTGGATCGGCCCTTATGTGGTGCAGAAGATACTATCGGGAGGAGCAATGAGGCTTGCAGACCTGGACGGCAATCCCTTTGTCCACCCAGTCAACGGTGATAAGCTCCGCAGGTATTATATCTAAAAGAAAAGTAAAAAAAAAATAATAACATAAAAAAAAATCTTAGTGCAAAAAGAGTAATGCCCAGCTAGGCTGAAAACCCAAAAAGGGCGGTCTAGGCAAAAAACAGGGTTGCACATAAAAAAAAAAAGTACCAAAAGACCTAATCCCGATAGTTCACCAGAATGAACTACGAAGACC
Source organism: Adenophora triphylla var. japonica (assembly GCA_022495995.1). NCBI lineage: Eukaryota > Viridiplantae > Streptophyta > Magnoliopsida > Asterales > Campanulaceae > Adenophora > Adenophora triphylla. The sequence goes on along the minus strand of JAFEMH010004514.1, from coordinate 34,610 downwards.
TGAGCCCCTTAGTCTTTCTTGTAAAAGGGGAACGTAGGCAGCCAACAATGGTTCGGTCTAAACAATAAATAAGACAATAAAGTTTTCATGAAATGTGTCTTATAATTTCTAAGATAATATATCTTGTTCATTACAAGTTAAAAACTTCTTGATGAGTTCAAGCACGGTCTACTCTTGACTCTGCTAACCTGCTACAAAGATCTAAAATACAATAAAATACCTAATAAACTATTGTGTTTGCAAATGGCAATAAGGGAATCCTAAGAAAAGATCTATCAGTTGTCATTCACTGAGTCTTCTTTGGTCTTCTTCCCTTTACCTCGACCTCACCGAGTGTTTTTCCTCTTCTTCTCAATGATGTCGGTTTCCCTCATCCCAATCTCAGGTATCCTCACTGGAGCCTCCATCAAACCCGTGTCAATAAGTGCCTTCTCAACCCGGGCACGAGCACGTACTTCCTCCCTCTGAGCCTCAGTCAAGGGAGCGACTTCAGAAAGCCTCTCATATCGAGCTTCCATATCCCTAATAAGGTCACCCGACTGGTTATGGCGACTTGACTTAGCTTTAGTCTCCCTCCGAGTCCTACTCGAGTCGCAGTCAGCCCCCAATAAAGCCTGATGTCTCTCTCCCAGAATGACCTGAGTCGCTCCCATCTCCCTCTCGTACCAATCCAAGTAGGCTGTGGTCAAGATGGTACTCTTCCTGCTCCTGAGAATGGCCCTGGGTGGGAAAGCAGTATATGTCCAAGCCCTCGAGAAGAATGAGAAGCTGGCTGGATCCCTCATGTCCAAAGGCACCACCTCCATGGTACGGGTGTCCTCCCAATCGCCCAACGGCTCCTGTAAGGCCCCGAACTGCCTGGATACCAAGCAGGGTATGTAAAAGGATGACCAAGAAAGCCATGAAACCCTCACCACATAGGACTCCTGAAATGTCCTCCGGGTCTGCAGCCTCCAATGAGGTACCCACCAATGAATATCCAAAATGGATAACCTAGCCATCATCAGCTCCCAGCTACCCTGGTCCTGCTGCCTAGGTGCACCCCTCTGGGAAATCACCCAGGGGCACTGAGTAGGCGAAACCCCTGGCAAAACCCCAAGCCTCTCCTACAGCCACAAAGTCATCACAGCCGGGCTCCCAGACCTCATGAAATGGTCTCCCCTAGCCATCCTGTCAATGCCATGCAGGGTCTCACCCAAAACCAATGGGACAATGTCTTTCCCAGCCCTGCAATCCCTGACCATATCCAAGAGCCCACCATGACAAACCCTCACGGATTCGGCCGTGAACAAAGGCGAGAACACAGAGAGGATAAAGGCGTCCATAGCCACAGTTGTCGTAGTCGTATCCGGGAACCCAAACCTGCCCGGGATATCAGAAAGGTCAATCCGATTAGGGGCTACCATCATCCCCTCAGCCTCTCCCAGAAAGATTTGCAGAAAAGATGCCAACTTTACTGCTACCAGCACGTCTTCGATCAGAGGAACCAATATTGCCTCAATTTCTGGACCCCCAATCAATGCCTGGAAGTCTTCATAGGTTGGGATGAGCTCGTTGTAAGAAAAGCAGTAAACATGTCTCCGGACATCCCAAAACCTCGCCGCGGCCCTCAAAAGTTCCCAATCGGGCGGGAGATCCTTCAAATGCCATAAAGACCTGATCTTGAAGGTAGTATCAAATAGCCTCTTGTTGGATTGAAAGTTATGCCTCATCCAAGATTGAAGATCGGACAGAAAATGGTCTATTTTCCCCTTTTGTAATCTAACGGGTTTCTCCATTGCAAGGTGATCAAAGTTGATGTCTTTTGGTCAGAAATATGCTCTGGGATCAATTGGGACAAGTCTAGGGTGAAAATGAAATGAAAGGGCCAAGCCTTGGTTTTATTTTGAAAAAAACCAGTTCAGACATAACTGTCAGCCGCACGGCTTCTTTTTCCCCAGGTCTAGGCCGGACGGCCTCATTTGCCATCTGCAGAAAAAAATCTGCAGCAACCAAAGTTGCTGCCCAAGTGGAGTTCTCACCCCACTTTCTCAATGAAACCTGTCCAAAAACATATCCAAACACCAACCATACAGTTATATGTCATCACAAACCATTTTGACCCAGTTTTAGCCCCAATTCCAAGCAAAAAACTGCCCCGAGTCTCAAGTAATATGCAAATTCATAAAGCATAAAATAGAAAAGAAAATTAAATAGTAATACATTGTTTTTGCCCCATCGGCGCCCAAATAAAATAAAAAATAGATAAATTGTGCATAAAAAGTGTTCATTGTTTGTTTCCTGCCTCCTAGGTCAATTCTAAGGAACCCTAAGCCTCCGACTCCTCGTCGCTGCTTATCTCATAGAAGCTAGGATCCCTCATCAAGTCCTCCGTGTCACTCACGTCCGATAGGTTGACATTCACATGCTCGTACTCGGCTAACTGCTACAGGATGCTGGTATTGAGTCCTTGTCCCCGAGGCATGGCATTAGAGGAATACTCTGAGGCCGAGGAGGTAGATGCCGTGCTTCTGACGTGCCTTCTTTTTCACACGGGCTCCTGCACGTTAGCCCCAGCCCTGGAAGCGCATGCCAACTTCCTCAGAAGGGACCGACACACGTCCTTCCAGCCCCTGTTCTGCCGTACCAATCCATCGTATGAGCGAGCAGGAACCTGAGAGAAAAGAGAAGGAAAAAATCAGAAAATCTCAGGAAAATCTCAGAATTGCAGAAAGCAAATAAATCCGGAAAAGGGAAAAGACCCTAAAGGTACTCACAGTGCTGTCAGGCGGCAGAGCATACCGGGGCTCCCTCATGTCAGGAATGGGAAACATGAACCTCCTCGATACCCCATTAACCACATAGGAGAGATGAGCAGGAGGCATAGGCGGGTCAGTAGGCTCCGCTTCCCCGTACCCCTGAGTGACAGCCAGCTTCACTAGCTTCTGAGGTGTCCTCAACCGCTGCTCCACGAAGGTGGCATACGGGGTAGCCAAGTCAAAATACTCCACGGCCGCCACGCCAGCCTGATACCTCGCTATATCATCCTCTGACCAGTCCCTGGGCTGCAGCATCCGTGCTGGAGGATCGTGAGGAGTGATGGCGTCCAAAGGAGGGACATGGCCATGCTACCTAGAAAAATGGTCCCCCAAGTATATGACATCACATGTCAGGCCCGTCAACCACCTCCTCTGCCTAGTCGCCTCCACGACATCCCCTAGCAGAACCTCCAGGTACCTCCCCCATGGGTAGAAGTCAACTCCCTCATATCCATCTCTGTTAATGATTGGTCTCACCATCTTGTAGTCAAAAGTGATCCGGATCTTCCCGGTAAACTCTTCTCTCGCATCTCCCCTCCAACGAATCATAGCCGGGAAGATCTCCGGATCACTCTGCTGGTTCCACGGAAAGAACTCAATCACCTCACAAAACTAGACCTGGATGTTCAAGACAACAGGGTCATTTCTCTCATAAAAGTCTCAAGACAGAAAGTAAAAGAGAGAAAAGAAAGTGAGATTACCTCAAGCGCAAAAGAGAGCAGTCTATGGAGGCAGCCTTGTTCCGGCTGTACATATCCAAGGAGAAGTAAAGCTCCGCCAATCCGGCCTCACCCCAAGAGACCGCCCCAACCTTGTCCAGATTCTCCAAAGAATCAAGCAAACAAACCATAGCCAGCGTCCCAGAGTTCGCAAAGATGGTGACTGACAGCATCAACCACAGAAAAGCTCTCGCGAGCTGGTGGGCGGTCACCTCGTTGGAGGCAAGTCCATGCATGCAATCCTGGACCGCCACCTCCACATACCTAGTCTTCATCCCGAGCCCCTTAGGACGGAGGTCAAACCCAACCAGAGCCCTGAACTCCTCTGCCGTGATATGGTCCCTCCAATTCACAGGCCTCCCAGTGAACTGCAGGCCAGTAATAGCAGTAAAGTCGGCTGGAGTCACCGTAATCTCCCACCAGCTAAGGTGAAAGCTGTAGGTGGTGTCCCACCAGAACTCTGAGAGGGCCTGGACTAGCCCCTTACTCTTGGAGCTTACGTGGATACCTCTGCCAATGGCATCAATGAACAAATCTAGGCCGGTAGCCATCACCAGCTGCTTGGGGTTCACCCCATTCTTCTCAAAGTTGGGCATTCTCTCCCATAGCTTCACTGCAACCTCAGAAGGTCCCCTCGACTTGTTCTCCTGTAGGAAAACAAAACAAAAGCATGTCAGTCCTTCATCTTATTTCAAAAGCATGCATGTATTCACAATGTGCACATATTCTCAAAGAAAAGCATTCATAAGAGATTTCTAGCATCTGTTGCCTAGAAAACGTGTCTTTCATCATTTGAAGCACGCCGTGTCGAGCACATTGCTCTCCTAGACACAAAAATTCCGATTTTCAAAATTCTTTGCACATAATCATTAAGTCTTTCGAAATGGCACGCATGAATCCTTTTCATCGTCCAAATGTCCGTTTTCTCATTTATGATCAAGAATTGACCTAGTTCTAGCACATGCAAGAACTCTGTCACATTTTAGACTTTATTTTCGAAAAATGAGTCATTCTCATTATTTTTCAAATAAATCACACATGCATGTTCATTTGTGTCCTTAGCCTCATAGGTTAATCATCAAAATTCCGAAATCATCAACAAAAATCCTAGGAAAATTCAAAAAGTTCCTAAAAATCGGGTCAAGCCCTAAGTCAATCAAAATTCAATCAAAATTGATGGAATCAAGCAAATCAAGAATGCTTACCCCAACCGATTGAGGTTTCGTTGATTTGTGTTCTCCCCTATCGGGATAAAGCTCCGATGGAGGCGTATTGAAGTCATACTTCCTCTCCGTCCGAACAAGCTCCCTCCTCCTCCTTCTAGCGGCTTCGGATATGTTCCTCCGTACTTGCCTAGGCACTGGGTTCCCTTCCGGATCCATCTTGATCAATAGAAGCAAGGGAATTAAAGGATTTTGAAAATTCTCTCTCTCCTCTCTTTCTCTTCCTCGGCAGCAAGTGGGCGACAATGGTGCCCAATGCCCGTTCAATTCCAGTTTTAAATAATCTGGTTAAAATCAACTTCTAGCCGGACAGCCTCTTTTGCCCTCATCTCATGCCGGGCGGCCTCTTTTGCTCTGAGCAGAAAATTACACTTATGCCCCTAGACTTTCCACTTAGGCATATAATTCCTGTTATCTTTTAACTAGAATAATGCTGTTTTCCCAAAGGATATCCATTATCTCTAAGCAAATAGACTTTCCTCCCGAGTCGCCTCCGTTACTTCCGTTACAACGGAATAGCGCTAGGTGACAACCTCCGAATTGTCAAAACTCAATCTTTAGCTACCTCTATCTCACAGATTGAGAAGTACGCTCAAGTTCCCCAAACTTTAGCTACCTCTATCTCACAGATTGAGAAGTACGCTCAAGTTCTCCAAACTTTAGCTACCTCTATCACACAGATTGAGAAGTATGCTCAAGTTTTCCAAACTTTAGCTACCTCTATCTCACAGATTGAGAAGTACGCTCAAGTTCTCCAAACTTTAGCTACCTCTATCTCACAGATTGAGAAGTACGCTCAAGTTCTCCAAACTTTAGCTACCTCTATCTCACAGATTGAGAAGTATGCTCAAGTTTTCCAAACTTAAGCTACCTCTATCTCATAAATTGAGAAGTACGCTCAAGTTCTCCAAACTTTAGCTACCTCTATCTCATAGATTGAGAAGTACGCTCAAGTTCTCCAAACTTTAGCTACCTCTATCTCACAGATTGAGAAGTACGCTCAAGTTCTCCAAACTTTAGCTACCTCTATCTGACAGATTGCGAAGTACGCTCAAGTTCTCCAAACTTTAGCTACCTCTATCTCACAGATTGAGAAGTACGCTCAAGTTCTCCAAACTTTAGCTACCTCTATCTCACAGATTGAGAAGTACGCTCAAGTTCTCCAAACTTTAGCTACCTCTATCTCACAGATTGAGAAGTACGCTCAAGTTCTCCAAAATTTAGCTACCTCTATCTCACAGATTGAGAAGTACGCTCAAGTTCTCCAAACTTTAGCTACCTCTTTCTCACAGATTGAGAAGTATGCTCAAGTTCTCCAAACTTTAGCTACCTCTATCTCACAGATTGAGAAGTACGCTCAAGTTCTCCAAACTTTAGCTACCTCTATCTCACATATTGAGAAGTATGCTCAAGTTTTCCAAACTTTAGCTACCTCTATCTCACTGATTGAGAAGTACACTCAAGTTCTCCAAACTTTAGCTACCTGTATCTCCTCGATAGTGATGTAAGCTATAGTTTCCTCAGGTGACAACCTCCATTAATTTTCAATCAGGTGACAACCTCCATTAATTGTCAATCAGGTGACTCCTCCATTAATCGTCAAAACCTCAAGGACCCTAGACATTGTTCCTAACTATCTAGCGAGACTTGAACTACGACCAAGGCTTGATTCCTCCGGGATACGTAGGTAGCCTTTCATAAAGGTCCAGCTATTCGACCGCAGTGGTCACCCTCTTCTCTCATAGTGGTGAGGTAGCCTTTCATAAAGTCTAGCCATCCAACTGCAGTGGTCACCCTCTTCCTTCATCACTCCTCAGTGGTGAAGTAACCCCTCATAAGGTCCAGATATCCGACCACACTGATCACTTCCTTCATCTAGCATATCCCCAGTAGGATCAGTCACTTGACCTCCTAGGTCACTTTCCCTTCTATTTCTCCAGCAAGAGGCCAGTTTCTCTTCGCCATTCCCCAGCGGATCTTCTCCGAACTACGGCCTGGCTTGATTCCTTCGGGATACGTAGGTAGCCAACACAAGGTTCAGCCAACTCATCACATATGACACCCCTTTACTTAGTGGATTCCGAAATACGATTATGGCTTGATTCCCCCTCGGGATACGTAGGTAGCCTTCCAAAGGTTCAGCCACTCGACCACCTTGGTCACCCAATCCATCTCGGCATTCGCCAGATCGGATCCTTTTCTATCGACAACCCCACTCGCCCTGCAAGTGACGTTGCCGAGGGGCTTCTGTAAGTACCCAAATCTGGCTCATGCCTTTCGGTTAAGTTTCCCGGTAATTCCCCGGACTTTCCTAAAGTTCAGGGGCAATTCGGGAACTTTTCTAAACCTTCCGAGGGGCGAAGGACTTGCTAGGAATTAAAATTCCACGTAGTCCTTCGTTGGAAAAGCCCTTCTAGAAGGCCACCTTGCATGGTTCTAGAAATAAGCTGAGTCACAAAGGGATAAAACCGCACGGCCTCATTTGCCTTGGGGTTACAGCCGCACGGCTTCATTAGCTGATGTCAGACTGCCTATAAATAGAGACCTCCTCTATTCATTTTAGGGGGGGGGGTTTCAGTAGTGTTACTCTGTCAAAATACCACCACGAAATTCCAGAGAGCTGAGAGTGTCAAAAACCACCTCCCTCCTCTTCAAAACCTTTCAAAGTTGGTCCTTCCCTAGTCAAACTCCAAGGAGAAAGAGGGACACCACCATTGGTAACCTCTCCTCCCATTTATCTTGCATTATACTTGTATTTATGTGATATATTGCTCACTGCTTTACATATTGCTATATAATTGCTTGGTACTTGGTATATTGTCATTAAAGATCCTATCTTTAGGCATGTAAATCATCCCCCTTCCCCTTTTTGCATCCAAATAGCATCCTTTGCTCCTAAAATGACATCTTTATGCATCCTTTGCACTTAAAATATCATTCTTACATATAAAGTTGCATCCTTTGCATTAAAAATGTTATCTTGGCATCAAAATAGCATCCTTTGCACTTAAAACGCCATCTTTACATATAAAGTTGCATCCTTTGCACTTAAAATGCCATTTTTCCACACAAAGTTGCATCCTTTGCATTAAAAGTGTTATCTTTGCATCAAAGAAGCATCCTTTGTAACCAAGTAGCATCCTTTTCACTTAAAATGTCATCTTTATATATAAAATGTCATCTTTTTCCATAAAAATGTCATCTTTATGCATGCATGTCACTTCCCCCTTCCCATAGACCTTGTTTCCAAGGATTGTCCACCTAAAAGGGTTCATAAAGGATATAGGAAAGCATAAAGGTCCTTCCTTTTTATTCCTATCCTTAGCTTGCATCATGTTCATTACATATGCTCACATAAAAATGTCATCTTTAGCTTAAACATGCATCCCCCATGTCCCTCATGGTTGAATCTCTCTCCTAGGATTGCCTAGTGACCTTCTTAAGGCACAAAAAGGCATAGGATGAGTATAAAGATCCAATCTTTATATCCCTTCCCTAGTCCCCTTTGATACTTGGAGCATCTCTTGGAGCGAGATGGTGTAAAGGTCCTATCTTTACATCATTTCTTCCATCTAAAGATGCCATAGACGGATTCTCCTTTAGAAAAGGATGAGCCCTAGCCACATATCTCCGATCATCACTTGAGACGAGCATAAATGTCCCGAAAAACTCCAAATCGTCTCAAGATGTATGATTGATAGGCAAAGGTCATTCCTTTTTAAAGAGTCTCATCCTTGGACTATAAAAACGGTGTCCCTATCTTGATCAAATGTGACCCAAGGTCTCATAATGATGATCATAAGTCTAAGATGAGAACGGGACCAAAGTCCCGAACACAAAAAAATACAAGGAATCCCGAGCGATAACCAACTCATGGTTTATACGTTCGGAAGACCACTTGGAACATTCCCTCCTTTTTCAAAGCACACATCCCACACACGAAAACACTAAGGCAATCATGAAAAGCGGATCCTGGAAGACTTGCTTCGGCAAGACTCTTTGGGTGAAGGACGATCCGTTCTTCCCAAAGGGTAACTTAACCTCTGGACCCAAATCCTTTTTTTCAAAGTTTTGAGGAAATCAAAATGGCGTGGCGACTCCGTTTTTCAAATTAAACCGGACGTTTCCAAACTGATGTGAGGTGGTGATCCCCCTTACACGAGAAAGTGGTTCCAAAAAATAAATAAACAAAAAAGGGAGCCGCTTATCTTGGGCACTACATTCACAGTTAGGGAGCTTCTCAATCTGAAAAGGAGATTAGATGATATGGAGGCAGATCGTAAGGCAACTAATGGGAAGGTCGAACGAAATAATTGTACTCTTCGACCTTTGGCAAAGGACTTGCTCGACAAAGGTCCACCTGCAAGGTTCAAGTTGCCAGTGTTAGAAATGTATTCAGGCACGACCAATGCCTTGAATCACATGCAGCACTTTGAGGCCATTATGTGTTTGGTCTCCTCCGAGGATGATGTGTTATGCAAGACATTAACCAGCACCTTCACAGGTGCAGCACTAACTTGGTTCCGTGGTCTATCAACTGACTGAATTACCTCATGGATTTATATGAGGAGAAAGTTCTTGGTGAGATTTTCTAAAGCGGGGGCTCATAAGAAAACAGTCAACGACCTAAAAAACATGACTCAGGGTAAGGGTAAGACAAAGAGTATCATGAGTTATTCACCAGTTTCAAGGAGTTGGTCAACCAAATAGAGGAAGACCTCACAGATAGGGAAGTAATCAATTACTTCAGGAATGGGGTGTCCTCTCCCGATCTGGATTATGAGCTCCAGGTTAGGAGGGAGACCACGAGGAAGAAGTTGTTTGAAAGGGCCTATAATATGGCCGTGGCTGAGGAATGAAAAGAAAGGAAGAAGGACAGAGGCTCCAAACATTCTGAGGTTGGTGAGTCGACAAAAAGAGGGCAGACCAAGAATGATAACAACAAGGGAAAGAATAGAACTACGACGACTGAAAGAGTCCCTGAAAGCTTCACCCCACTCACGGTTAGCCGGACAGAAATCATGAACACGGTCGACCTAGGCCCTCCTGCCCCAATGAACACCCAAAATAAGTTCAGAAGGGATAATGGTCAATGTAACAACCCCAAATTTCCACAACAATAATAATACTTAATTGATAATAAAATAACCTCCAACGTGTTAGTCAAATATATGTTTAGATTTAGAATTGCTTAATCCCAATCACAAAAAGCATTAATGTGGACCCCTAAAATTAATTAGACCATATAGAATTTTTCTATGTACAATAGGTTCCCTTAGTGTCGTGCCAGTGTTTTTAATATGTAATTTTCTCAAGGCATGAAGACTTGAAGAGCTGAAGTTTTTCTCAATCAGTTTGTGAGCTACGTGTTTATGAAGCTTTCCTTAACCGGTTGGTCCCTCAATCGGTCAGAGGTCCTTAACCGGTCAGACAAATTCTCAACCGATCAGCTAAGGTCCTTACCTTACTGATTAATCCCTTACCGGTTCTGGTCCTTAACCTGTCCAACCAATCAAGCTTCTCAATCAAGCTTCCTTCCAGCCAACCTAACCGAAGCATTTATTGCTCCCAACTACCCGCCACTACTTTAGCTAAAGTGGGTAAATCAGCATGCTGAATAGACGCTGAAGTGACATTTCTGCGGCTGTCAGAAGCTCAAAATGGATTGTCAAAATAACCAGTACTCACATCCCTTCAACCACTCAAGGAAAATCTTCTCTCTCCTATCTCAGGTATTTAATGCAAAGATACTCCCATTCAAAGGCATGCCTGTTCAAGTCATCATTGCAACCTCTTCAAAGACAACGGATCCTTCATTTGAAGTTCACTATAAATAGCTTCCCTGGAGCATTAAAGAAGGTTGGTGCATTTATGATCCTTGAGAGTGAGCTACTTTGAAATACCAACCTGCAAATTCCCTAGTTCAAGTCATTCAATTCAAGTCCCCTCTTTTACTAGACATCTCTGTAGGACTTATACACTGAGCACCTCAATCAATACTGTAGTGTTCCTTTATTAGACTACTTATGAAACACATTGATTGATTCACACACAACACCCTAGAGAAATCAGCTCAACTTGTGAGCACATCTCTAGAAAACACCAGGTCTTTATTGTAGCACGATCCGTTAGTGGTCACCTTTAGTTTAGCAGCCTTAAATCATTGACTTGCAACTTGTAATAGGTAGGATCCATTAATAGTAGTGCACTTTCACAAATCCATGTTCTGACCAAACTTGGTAGAGGACGTAGAAATTATTTAACACTGTGAACCTCTTCAAACAACGTGTCATTCTTCTATGTGTTTGTTTATTTCTTGTGTAGTTGTAACTGGTTGATAATCTCTTGACCAGTCACAACCTATTGATTCCTACTACTGTTTACTAGTTTGTCTTACTTGGAAATTAAATTTGTCCTTGTTGCATGAGATTTTAACTTAACATTGGATATTACCTTTACTAATCGATATTCCGCTGCCTAAACCTTTCCTCATCGGTTAGCAAGTTAAACTTAATATTTTCAAAGATTAAAAGTGTTTTAAGCAAAAAGTTTTAACAGGCTATTCACCCCCCCTCTAGCCTGATTCCTACCATTTGGGACCTAACAATTGGTATCAGAGCTAGCAATTTTCGAAAACCATTTTTCCAAGCTTAACTGCTTAAATTGCCAATTCCAAAATGACAGGAAAACTCATGCAAACTTGGAACATGGTGACTATTCCCATGTTGAGCGAAAACGAATTTCCAGTATGGAAAAACAGAATCATGCGGTACTGTGATGATGCCACCCGATTTTTCCTTTCTTTTTTGAAAATCAAAACGGAGACGGAGTCGCCACGCCATTTTTGTTTTAAGGGCCAAAACTTTGAAAAATGCCCGGGATTAGAGATTTGGGTTCGGAGGTCACGTTACACGCCGGGAAGAACGTTAGTGTTCACCCGGAATGCCTCGTAAAACGAGTCTTCCAAGCATTAAAAACCATTTGTGTGTGTGTGTGTGTGTGTTGGCCAAAATAAGTTGAAACTGAAAAGTAAAAATTGGGAACTCTTTATTAGACTTTGAACAAATCCCATAATTTTTGGTGTGATTTTTGGGTTGATTTTTGGGACTCAAAAGATTTTTTTAAAACACCTTAAATAAGGTTTGATGATTTGGTGGACCAAAACCTTCTGGAAATCTCAGATATGAAATCTGGACTTCCAGAGACTGATGAACTGACCTTTGAAAGAAAATTTGAAAAAGGGAGTTTTACTCACGAAAAAAATAAAGTAAAAATATGTCTGGAAATCTCTGGATGTTGGCTACAAAAAGTGTTTTGTAGTCAACACCAAATTCCAAGTTTCTGTATGTCCAAAAAATTAGACCATGGACAGAGGTCTTAGAGAAAGGCTACTGGACAGCAACTTCCTCTTGAAGAAAAACATGATTTTAAAGGGGGTTTGGCATCCATGCTCGTCCCCATTTCCCTAAGCTTTGATTAGTGATCACTAAACATTTTAGTGGTGATCTACTATATCAAGCTATCCTTGGGGTACATTAGGACTTAAGCATTTCATTTGCTTGGGAAGGGAAATTTTATCCTTTGAAATCAAGATTTGATGTATGAAAATGATTTTTAGGGTTTTGAAAATGTGTTTGCAAGCAAGTAAAAGCACTTTGAAAGTAATGTTGATCCTTGTAGAGGATCATCCATGGAGATGAACTTCCATGGTGATCCTCTTGGATCTAAAGCAAGAAATGAACAAATTACATCTTCAAAGTTTGAGATGCATGCATGGATGAGAGAAATTTAGGGTGAGGAGAAGGAGGTTATACCTATCTTCTTTGTGTTTTGTGTTTGAATGGATTCAAGACTTGAATGTGTTTAGGGTTTGAATGTGTTAGGGTTGGTGATTAGAGTTGGTCAAAGAGAAAACAAGTAGATAACAATGAAGTCCTCTATGTTTTCTCTCTAATCCTCCTCCTAAAGGGTGATTTGAGCTTGGTTTAGTGTATGTATGAGAGTATGTATGAGAGTGATTTGAAAGTGTTTTGAGTGAGTGGGATTTGGGAAAGATTCAAGAGAAAATGGTGGCAATTCAAGTGAATTCCCACTGTTTTCTCCCTATCTTTCGCCAAGGTGCAGTTGTAAAATGTGTTGTTCCTCTTTATTTCTGTGACTGAAGGCCACAATTTATAGGCACTCTGAAAATCAAAGATGTCCGCGCGGATGGATGTGTAAGCGTGCACTGTTCATTAAATGCTGCTCCAGGCTTTGGACAGATAGAATAAAATTCAAATTAAGCAACCATAAAATGTCCCAGCCACTTCTATTTCGGGTTTTTGACCATTTCTTTTGCTATTTTGATTCTTTTTCATGGTTTATCTTTAAATGGCAATCCCTAATCTACCCTCACTTTGTTAGGAATGTTAGGAATTGTTAGAAATGTTAAAACTTTCATTAATTTTCTAACGAAAATACTAACAACTCAAATTGGAGCACTTACAGTAGCCCCTCGGCGACGGCGCTTTCGAAGGAAGCGGGGTCGTCGATAAGAGTAAGGCTCCATATTTGACAGGATGATCAAGTGATCGAGTGGCTGAACCTAGCAATAGGCTACCTACGTATCCCGAATGGGAATCAAGCCGGCCGTAGTTCGGGTCTTTGACCCTGGAGTGACTGTTTTAGGATGTCAACCTGGTGAGCGAGTTACGCGATCGATTCTTGAGAGAAACTTCTGTTTGGGGATAAGAGATGACCATTTTGTGCAGTGGTGAGTTGTATATCCGCTCTGCTGGGGATAGGAATGACCATTTTCGGTCTGATGGCTGAAGTTGTATATCCGCTCTGCTGGGAATAGGAATGACCATTTTCGGTCTGATGGCTGAAATTGTATATCCGCTCTGCTGGGGATAGGAATGACCATTTTCGGTCAGATGGCTGAACCTAATGATAGGCTACCTACGTATCCTTAAGAGGAATCAAGCCAGTCGTAGTTCGGGTCTTTCGATGTCGACCCTGGAGTGACTATTTTGAGGCGTCAACCTGGTGATGAGGGCATTTTAGGTGCCTCGAACCTTGATGATGGCATTTTAGGTGCCTCGAACCTTGAAGATGGCGTTTTAGGTGCCTCATACCTTGAAGATGGCGTTTTAGGTGCCTCATACCTTGATGATGGCATTTTAGGTGCCTCAGACCTTGATGATGATGGCGTTTTAGGTGCCTCAAACCTTAATGATGATGGCGTTTTAGGTGCCTCAAACCTTGATGATGATGGCTTTTTAGGTGCCTCGGACCTTGATGATGGCGTTTTAGGTGCCTCAGACCTTGATGATGGCGTTTTAGGTGTCTCGAACCTCGATGATGATGACTTTTTAGGTGCCTCAGACCTTGATGATGATGGCTTTTTAGGTGCATCGGACCTTGATGATGATGGCTTTTTAGGTGCCTCGGACCTTGATGATGATGGCTTTTTAGGTGCCTCGGACCTTGATGATGATGGCTTTTTAGGTGCCTCGGACCTTGGTTTGAAATGTTTTCCCTTAATGGTTTGGGATGGATGGTCCTTCGGTGGACTTCATTCGTCTGCTGCCGAAGGAGAGGGTGACCATTTTGGTCGGGTGGCTGGACCTAATGATAGGCTACCTACGTATCCTTAAGAGGAATCAAGCCATTCGTAGTTCGAAAGCTGCTCGGGATTTCGCTGGCTTTCGTTGGGAAAAATCGGGCTTACGTTTTACGGTCGTGGATGATAATGAGGAAAGAAGCGGGATTCCGTCAACTTCGCTGGGGATTTTGTTAGCTTTTGCTGGGGATTTTGTTAGCTTTTGCTGGGGAAGACGGGCTTACGTTTGACTGCCGTTGATGATTTTGATGAAAGAAATGGGATTCCGTTATCTTTCTCGGGGAAATCGGACTTACGTTTGACTGCCGTTGATGATTTTGATGAAAGAAACGGGATTCCGTTATCTTTCTCGGGGAAATCGGACTTACGTTTGACTGCCGTTGATGATTTTGATGAAAGAAACGGGATTCCGTTATCTTTCTCGGGGAAATCGGACTTACGTTTGACTGCCGTTGATGATTTTGATGAAAGAAACGGGATTCCGTTATCTTTCTCGGGGGAATCGGACTTACATTTGACTGCCGTTGATGATTTTGATGAAAGAGACGGGATTCCGTTATCTTTCTCGGGAAAATCGAACTTACGTTTGACTGCCGTTGGGGTTCCTTTGAAAGGGGGTTAACTTTGGTTAACTTTGGTTAACTCTGTTAAGTTGAGGACTAAATTGCAGAGTCCTGGAATTTTAAAGGGCAAAAGGGTCATTTTGACCCTTCAATTAGGTCCGCGCGGATGGGAATGTTTCCCAGACTGGTTTTAAATGAGGGCCAACGCCCTTCCTTCTTCCTCCTCACCTTTTCCAGTTCTTTGCATTTACGAGAGAGAGAGAGAGAGAAAACCGAGAAAGGAAGCCATTTTTGGCCAAAAATCCTTCAAAAATCTTCCATTTTCTTTGATTTTTCAAGCAATGGAACACGGGGGAGTCGCTATTCAAGGTCAAGGACGCGGCCCGGTCGCGGAGAGGCGATTAGAACTCGTTCGAATGAGGAGGCATTACACACTTTCGCAATCGATTGCGGAGGAGCCCTACCCCGATGCGTGGCAACATTGGGCCACTGATCCGAGTCTCCGAGCGGTATACTTCGAATCTCTTCACTTTCTTGGTTGATTTCTTGCTTGAAATTGATTTTTGGTGATTTTTTTTTATTTTTTTTAGATCCGAAAATTTATGTGCTTGGGCTTGGATTTTGATTTTGATGCTTTGCATGTTGTAATGAGTATATGGGTAATCCGAATATGCACTTTGTTTGGAAAAAGAATTGGCATTTTCGCCATTTTTTTTTTTGAAAATTGAAAATTCGAAAATTGTGATTTGAAATTTGAAAATAGTGTTCTTGAGATTTGCATGTATGCATTGTGTTTGAAAAGAATGGGCATTTTGCCATTTTTTTTTGAAATATTAAATGATAAGGAATTCGCCCGAATCCGGGACGGACATGAATGTATGCATGTATGCCTCTTGTAGGATTTTTTTTTTATTTTTGCAATGGGATGATGAATTATATGAATGCAATGTATGCATAGAATTTTTTTTTTTGAAAAGTGGGACGGATTTTTGATTCCGTTGATTGAATGAAGGACTTGTGGAAAAACTGTTTATTTGTGCTATTTTATGAAAAATGGGACGGAGTTTTTACTTCCGTTGACTCGATATTATTGACATGCTTTCTTTTTTTTTTTCTTCTTTTTTATAAAAGAAGGGGATCAACACATTTCACCGCTCCCCTTGATGCACTTCACGTGAGGCGCCTAGCTATGCTAGGGAGGGCAATGTCATTCCCTCTAACCACTGGTGGGGGAATCGAACCCATGACCTCCAGGTTGGAAGCCATGAACTCTAACCATCAGGCTAAGACCCCGCGTGCTATTGACATGCTTTCTGTATGAATGAATGAATGGTATTTGCTGAAAAAACTCTTTTCTTTGGTACGAGAAAAATGGGGCTAGGTCCGTTGTATGCTGTTATGCTGCCCGATTTTCTGCAAAACTCTTTTTTTTTTTTTTGAATGCAAATGCCAAGTGATTTTTTTTTTTTGACATTTTTGTTTCTCTTTTTTTTTTGCAGGGCGGAAACAATTTCGTGAAGGAGCAGCTGAACAAGATGAAGACTCGGGGGTCGGTGGAGTCTGTGATTTATTTGTGGGATCGGCTTCCGGTTTTGGGCAGAGGGGCGATGATGAGTCCCAGACAGATCGTCATTGAGACCGGATTGTACGAGTTCATCGAGTGCTTGAGGGGGTTGGTCAAGTTCCCCAAGAGCAAGGGCCTGATCTTTGATTTGGCCCAACATTGGTGGGACGTTACCCACATATTTCATTTCTTCTGGGGTGAGGCCACGGTCACACCTTCTGACTACGCCGCGATTACGGGCCTGTCCTTTAAAGGATGGAGCATTGAGTGGAGAGACGACTACAGTGATATGGATCTGCAGGCCCTTCTAGGATTTTCCCCTATTCCCAAAAAGGGGATGGGGATGGAGTACGTCGTGGTCCACGGGAAGATCGTGGAGAGTATTGGGAGCTACGAGGCTGGGGATGAGAGGATAGGCGCTGAGCAGATTGCTAGGGCCTTTTTATGTTCGCTTTCTCGAGCACGCTTTTTGGACATGCCGAGGGGACGGCTGTTTTTGCTTTGCTGAGGTTCTTGGAGGACGTGGGGATGGCTGGAGAGATATCTTGGGTAGAGGCAGGGCTGGCAGAGCTGTATTTTGCTCTGGATCGATATAGCCGGAAGGCTGTCAGCTCTTTGACGTGCTTCGAGTTCCCTCTGGAGGTACACGCTTTCTTTTTGCTTTCCCTCTTTTCTTTAAGCATGTATTCTTTCTCGCACTTAATTGATTTGACCTTTTCCTTTCGCAGGTATGGGCTCTAGAGTTCTTTCACGTCACGATGTGGCGGCAGCCGGCGGAGTACATCGGGGCATATCCGGCCATGCTTTCTTGGTCCAAGTATGCCCGGGAGAAGAAAGGTTCTAGGGGGCGCACGACCCTCAAGTACTCGGATTGCCTACCTTTGACGATGGCTGAGACAGATGAGGGGATCATATTCTACCCTTGGGATCGCTTCGATGTGGAGCAGCTGAAGGGCGCCGAGAGATGGACCGTGGAGCGGAGGATCTTGAGAGGCTTGACTTGCGACGTGTATTATCTGGGGGAGAGAGTGACGCGCCAACATGGCGTGGGTGCACCTGCGATGGCTCCGGTGGAGCCCCCTGCTGACATGATGCATCCGAGTGAAAACTCGGAGACCTGGGATGAGTATCGAGGTGGCCAGAACACTCGAGGTTCGTGGCGATCGAGGAGTACTCGCGATTTGTCTTGTGGAGGCTAAAGATGCCTCAGGTTCTTGAGAGAGAGGGATTGGGGGTTGTGCGGTACCCTCGATCGAGCTTTTCGTATGTCCAGGACGGGGTCAGGCTGAGAGTACAGATCCCTGTCCCTGATCGGGTTCCACGAGCTTTCCGGCCTCGTCCGGATATGAAGGTATGGCCTCTCCTTCTCTTTTTTTTTTTTGCTTCTGTCTTTTCCTTTCTTTCCTGTCATCATTTTTCGCCTTAATTATCTCTGACGCTTTTGTTTCCGTGCAGTTCCCGGCCAAGGTGGTGGAGAAGCTGACGAACCAGGTGATCGGGGCTAAGAGGTTCATCAAGAATATGATTATTTGTGGGTCTTCTCAGGGCAGGAGGAGACGAGCACAGCCGGCGCCTGTCGAGCGGGAGACTTCCCCTATTCCTTCCGAGCCTTCTTCCGAGACTCCTCTTTCTCCTCTCATAGATCCCAGTGTGGTGTTGCCTTCTGGACCACGTCATTCTCGGGATCCGTATGGACAGGGGCATGTCTGGCATCACGGCGGGTCTTCTTCGCATGTCCGGGAATCCGACGCTGCTGTCGGGATACGACTTCTTTGCGGATCTTGGCTTGCCGTATCGTGGGTGTGCCGCTGGTCCCGACGAGCCTTCCTCCGGAGACGAGGATAATTCTGAGCCCGAGATATTCGTGGCTACTGAGGAGGCGGGCCCGAGCCGCAAGAGGGATCGGGGGAAAGCGCCAGCCACCGAGGACTCTGACTGACGATCTTCTGAGACCGACTTCTGAGATTGTACCTATTATTATTTATTTTTTTGGCAGATACAGTTTTTTTTATGCACACTATCTTTTTTTTTGGAATGTAATAATTTAGGATTTTATTCTATTTTATCTATCATGAATGCAATGTTGTATGAATGCACTGTTGCACGAGCCCCGGTTTTTTGGCAAGGGTGTGAGTGTTTGGTATATGAACTGTTTGGACAGGTTTTGCACAGGTTTCGAGCAGCTGGGATGAAAATATTCCTCCGTGGTGCAGCAGTTTAAACTGCTGCATATTTTTTTCTGGGCGACAATTATGTCCGCGCGGATGGGCTTGAATTCTGACAGGGTTCATTTATTTCGGTGGTTGGATCTGGTTTGGTTCATAAATGCCTGAAACTTCGTCTTCTCCAGTTCAAAATCACTAGAATTTTCGGGAGAGAAGCAAAAAACCATGGAAATGTCCAAATTCTCTCTAAAATTGTCCAAAGAAAAGCAAATGTTGTTCTTTGAAAAGTTCAAGGAGTGGTGTAGAGAGATTATGCACGAGAGGATGTCATTTTTCGAAGAGAGGTACAAGGTAAAGTGCTTGTGGTCTCTTAAAGAGTTGGTTCCGGACTATGACCTCTTGAGAGCTTCTTCTTCATTTTGGGATACTAGAAGGCATGTCTTTTGCCTTTCTTACAATGAAGTTGTTCCGACCGTTGAAGAATTTCGGGCTTTGCTTGGTGGCCCGGAGGTGGAAGAGATTGGGATTCCTTTGCTCGGAGGGGCTTCTTTTGTTGATAGGTTGTGTAACCTTCTTCATCTTTCTCCGGGGGAAGCACAAGGTATGATTCGTAGTCCCGATCATTTTGACATTTCTGGTCTTCCTGATAGATTTAGGGGCTTAGGCTTGGTGGATGATGCCTATTGGGATGCTTTTGCACTTTGCATGTTTGGTACCTTGTTCATGGTTTATTCCTTTGGGATTTGTCATCGGGCTCTGTTAGATGTAGTTGTTCACTGTCGCTTGGGCAGAGATGTTGTACCTTTGATCTTGGGAGAGACTTTTCATGCTCTCGACAGGCTGGCTACCGGGAGGCGGTATATGCACGGGGGCAGCCCGTTTCTCTTGACTTTGTGGCTGATGGAGCGCCTGGGGGTTCTTCGGGAAACTTCGGACATGATCAAGCCTTGGACATTTGCCAGGAGAGGGGTTTTGGTGGATTTTGATGATCAGGGCTCGTGGGAGCGATGGATGGCTGGTCGCCAGACTGAAGATATCAGATGGTCGGTGCCTCATTGGCGAGTGGAGACTCGGAGAGTACTTCAGGATGGATCTCCCGTGGTTATGATCCCGGGGCTTTCTCAGTCCAGCTTTTACATTCCGGCTTTGGTTCTGAGACAGTTCGGTTTAGAGCAGGTTCCTTTGGAGGACTTTGATGATATAGCCACCAGGGTGGTGGCTTCTGCTTCTATGGATGATTCTTCGGTGTTTCCATTTCTTTCCCGAGCATGGAGGTATGACGTCTTTCCTCCTCGGGTTATCCTCAAGCGTCCGAGACCTGTGTTCCTGACCACTTGGTACCTGGATTGGTACGAGAGGCATTTGGGGGAGACTCAGATGGTTATTTTGAGACGGCGTGAGGCCATTGTGGGCGCGGAGGAGCTGACAGTTTCGGAAAGGAGGAGGGCCGAGGCGAGGGCCAACCCTCACGATAGGAGCGGAGATACTGTGACCGATTATGAGGCTTATGTCAAGAGACAGAAGAGGAGGGCTCCTATGCTACCAGCTAGGCTACAGGAGATGAGAGATGACGCTAGGGCCTCTAAGGCCCTGACAGAGGCTGGTTTGATAGATCATGTTCCTATACCAGAGCTTGGTAGGAGGAAGACCGACATTTTTCCTGTTCAGAGGAAGAAGACCCGAAGGGGGAAGAAGAGGGGGGATGCTAGTACGAGCGGCTTAGAGTGACCTCGAGTTTTCCGAGTATCCCTTTCTTGCCGTAGCAGACACATTAGTTTGATTATGTATCTTAGTTTTCTTTTAGCAGGTTGCCAGTTGTAGGAATGAACCGAGCTTAGACTCATCAAAAAGCTTTTAACTGTAATGAATATGTGAATTGCCTTAGAGTTTTTCGAGACGCTTTCATGGTCTGATCAGTGTATTGATGTCAAAGTATGACTTTTATTTGTGTTTTAGACCGAACCGTTTCCGCCGCCTACGTTCCCTTCGGACAAAGGGCTCAGTCTCCGTAGTTCGACCCGTTTTTTTTTTTTTTTGTTTTTTTTTTTGTTTTTTTTTTTTTGTTTTTTTTTTTTGTTTTTTTTTTTTTTTTTTTTTTTTTGGTGCAACCTCGTTTTTTACCTAGGCCGCCCTTTTCGGGTTTTCAACCTAGTTGGGTATTACTCTTTTAGCACTCTTTTTCTTTTGTTTCTTTTTTTTTTTTGACTCAGTGTTTTACGCGTAGTATCTCACAGCCTTGTCACCATTCACTCGGGTGTACAAAAGGATTTCCGTCGAGGTCTCGCAAGTTGCATGGCTCCTCCGGAGAAGATTTTCGATGACGTATGGCCCGACCTGCATGTGCTCTCATTTGCCGAGCGGGTTGATACGGACTGGGGGCTTCTCTTTCAAAACGAGATCACCTTTCCTAATCTCCCAATGCTTCACTTTCTTGTCGAAGACTCTGGCAATTCTCCCTTGGTAAGCTCGGATATGTTCCATTGCTTTCAATCGGCGTTCATCTAGTAGAGCCAATTCATCATGGCGACTTTGGAGCCATTCGACCTCGTTGATCTGGCTTTCCAACAGCACACGGAGTGAGGGGATTTCTAGCTCGATTGGGAGTACGGCTTCCATTCCGTAGGTAAGAGCAAATGGTGTTTCCCCGGTTGCCGTTCTGACGGATGTTCTGTAGCCCCAGAGTGCCAGGTGTAGCTTCTCGGGCCAATCTCTGCCTCGGACAGCCATTTTTCGGATGATGTTTTCCAGCGTCTTGTTTGCTGCTTCGACGGCTCCGTTGGTTTGGGGCCTATAGGGAGATGACTTGTGACGGGTTATTCAATTCCGGCTGCGGCTTGTCGCATTCCCCTTCGAAGTGGGATCCATTATCTGAGATGATTTCGGCTGGCAACCCGTATCTGCATATGATGTTCTCTTTGATGAAGAGGGATACTTTCTTTGAGTTGAGGATTTTGTAGGATTTGGCTTCAACCCATTTGGTGAAATAGTCCACAGCTACCAGGACGAATTCGTGGCCGTTGCTGCCTGGTGGTGTGATTTTGCCTATGACATCAATTCCCCAAGTGACGAAAGGCCAAGGGGTTGTCATGCAGTATAACTCGTGAGGAGGCAAATGATTAAGATTTGAGTACCGCTGGCATTTGTCGCAGCTTTTGACGAACTGGATGCAGTCGGTTTCCATGGAGATCCAAAAGTATCCCATTCTTAGTATTATTTGCATTAGAGCCCGAGTATTCATATGGGGGCCGCAGGTACCGCCATGTACTTCTTTCATGAGTCTGGTAGCCTCTTGTTTGCCGATACATCGCAGGAGGGGGCCTTGATAACGCTTCTTGTACAGCATGTTTCCCAAAAGAACATAGTGGGAGGCGAGTCGCTTCAGGGCTGAGAGGCTTTTTGCTTTGATTCCTTCTTTATATTCCCCATCTTCATTTTTGAAGGAAACTTCGCCATTCTTCAGGTACTGATAGATCTGGGTGTACCAGGGATCACTGGTCGGTTCAGCCTCCTCTTCTATTTCAAAGCAATAAGCGGGGTTTTCTCTCCTCCCGACTCTGAATGGTTTGACGGAATTCCCTTCGGGTATTTCGACGAGGGAGGCTAGTGTTGCCAGAGCATCTGCGAATCTGTTGTGATCCCTGGGCAAGTAATGAAAGCTGATCTCCTTGAATTGAGTTACTAGCTCTTCCATATAGGTGTGATATTTCTGTAGACCCGGGTCTACGGTCTTCCACTTATTGGAAACTTGGTTGATGATGAGGGCAGAATCACTGTACACTTCCAACTCTTTGATATTTCTTTCAAGGGCGGCCTCCAACCCGGCTATGCAAGCCTCGTATTCAGCAGCGTTGTTGGTGACCTCGAAATTCAATCTTACTGCTATGGGGGTGTGTTCGTCAGTAGGATCGACCAGAAGCATTCCTATTCCATTCCCCCTTTTGTTTGACGCCCCGTCGAAGAAGAGTTGCCAGCGATTTTCTCCTTCTAGAGCAAAGATTCCATCATCAGGAAATTGAGGTTCAGGTCCCCGGGACTCATCACTTGGGAGATCGGTCAAATGTTCTGCCATTATACGCCCTTTTACGGATTTCCTCGAAACATAAGTGATGTTGTATTCAGCCAAAAAGAAGGACCATTTTGCCAACCTCATGGAGATGGAAGGCTTTTCGAACAAATATTTGATGGGGTCTATCTTTGAGACGAGATGTATCGGGTGAGACTGCATGTAGTGTTTCAACTTTCCCACTACCTGCACCAAACCTCGCGCAAGTCTTTTCACAAGCAGAGTAATTGAGTTCGCTCCCCGAAGCTTTCGCGTCACGAAATAAATGGCGTTTTCAACCTTAGAATCTTTCTTCTCTTGAGCTAACATAGCCCCAATTGCTGTATCCGTGACAGTTAGATATAGCAATAGTGGTTTTTGCTGATGTGGTGGGCAAAGAATCGGGGGATTCACGAGGTACGCCTTGATCTCGTCTCAAAAGCGTTTAACCGGCATTCCGGAGTCCATTCGTGTAGGCATTTTTCTTCATCAACTTGAAGATCGGCTCGCAGATCGAGGTCACCGATTTACAAAGCGGCTTATGTATTGCGCCTTCCCATGAAGGATTTCACCTCCGTCAGTGTCCGGGGTGGCTTCATTTCAACTATCGCCTTGATTTTCTGAGGGTCTACTTCAATTCCCCGTTCTGTCACCATATATCCTAGCACCCTGCCTCGTCTTACACCGAAGGTGCATTTGGCTGGATTCGCCTCATGCCGTGGTCTCGAGGCGGCCGAAGAATTTTCTCAAATCAACAAAGTGCCGGCCATCCGACTCCTCTGGAGTGTATTATCATGTCGTCCACATAGACCTCAATTTCTTTGTGGATCATGTCATGGAACAAAGTCAGTAGCCGCCCTTCCGGGTACGTAGCCCCAAAGCATTCTTTAGTCCGAACGGCATGACCGTGTAGCGCACGTACCCCAAGGGGTTGTGAAGGCCGTCTTGGCTTGATCTTCTTCTCGCCATTTTGATTTGGTTGTAACCGGCAAAGCCGTCGACGAAGGATTTAACTTCATGGTTGGCCGTGGAATCCACCGTAATGTCGATGTTTGGCGTGTGGGAAATCATCTTTTGGACTGGCTTTGTTCAAGTCTCTGAAATCTACGCAGCACCGGATCTTTCCGTTAGCCTTGGTCACCGTTACTATGTTGGAAAGCCATGTAGAATATTCAATGACCCTGATGAACCCTGCTCTGAGCATCTTTTCTATCTCTTCCTTTACTTGTAGGGACCATTCGGGCTTAATTCTTCTTAGCTTCTGCTTCACTGGCTTGACTTCTGGGTCGAGCGGTATTCGGTGCTCAACTATGGAAGGATCGAGGCCTGGCATATCTTTATAGGACCATGCAAACACATCCACGTATTCTTTTAGCATCTCAATTAGGGCATCCCTTTCAGTCCCTTCGAAGAAACTACCAATATGCGTCTCTTTAGGCTCTTCCGCAGTTCCCAGATTCACACTTGTCAAAATCTCTTCGGCAGCTTGGGCTCGATTTTCCTCTTTTCGAACAACCTGCTTAAAGATTTCTTTGATATATTGTTCATTTAATGTGTCTGCTTCTTCATCTAGTGAATCATCATTAACTGTTTTTAAGTTATTAGTTAATTTATCATTAGTTAAAGTGGCAATCAAGGGATACTCAGAAAGGTTCGTCGTTTCATTAAGCACGAAGGGAAATACAGCATTGGCAACAATTTCGTAGTCTTCAGGCATAAGGCCATCGGACGACTCGAGAGACTCAAACTCAACAATGAGAGACTCGGAGGACCTTACAAAGGTTGACACAAAGGGACGGGGGACCAATCCAAGCTTGGTGATCATTTCTTCTTTGGTCGCGGACGGGCCTGAGAGAGTTTCCCAATTCCTTAATGGCATCGATGTCAGTGGCCTCATGACTCGGGGGTTATCTTGTTTCTGTTCTTCTTCCTCAATCATTGCTATCACCTCTTCCTGAAAACCGAGCATATGAATGTAGGGATCTTATTGCGGATCTGCCGCATCCTCAATTCTAGAGAATTCTAACTCGTCACAATCTGACCGCTCAATCCAGATGTAAGGACGTATTGCGTCTTGGTGTGCTGCTGGAAAAATTTCATGTCCCATGCTCGAGCGGAAAGGCTTGGCGGGTAGTTCTTCGAGGAGGACGTCCCATACGATGTCCATACATTCGAGTCGAGTCTGCCGGTACTTGTCGACTTTTATCATGAAAATCTCTTCGCTTGGCGAGGCCAGAGAACGGGTTTGAAGAATGCTGACAAATCTCTGATTGGAGACTAGAGGTTTGTGTGCTCGTATCATGGCGGTATTCAGTGTTTCTTTCCATTCTTCCTCCAAATGTTGGAAATGGTAATTGATCTTGATGAATCGAACCGCCTGTGGTCCGCCCGCTTGAGTTCGTTGACATAGTTGGCATCCATTTGGATTCCGGGGATTCTGATGAGACTTGCCCCGATAGTCCCTTGGTCGATTCGGAGGAGGTAGCCCCGGTGTCTGGCTACGAACATGCTTGGCGACGGTCTCGGCTTCGTTCCCCATAAGGAAACTGTCACCCCTAATGACTTCAAGGTCCCCCTGCCGGTTAATGAACTTGACGCATTGATGGAGAGTGGAAGCTATGGCTTTCATGTGGTGTAACTAAGGGCGCCCTAACAGAGCTGTGAATTCGGATGGGATGTCCATTACATGGAATTTTGCTGGCACCATTTGGGTTTCGTAGCAGAGTTCCAGAACCACCGTCCCCAAGATGGGACGAGACGTGCCATCGTAGGCCTTGATTGACCTTGTAGATGGGATCATGTGCCTTTCATTGATGCGTAGGTGTGAATGTGGTGCCCAAATTTTGTGTTGGATTCACGCGAGTTTGAAGACATCCGAGTTATTTGAAAAACGGAGTCGCCACGCCATTTTGATTACCTCAAAACTTTGAAAAAAAGGTTTTACTTGGGTTCGGAGGTTAAGTTACCCCTTGGGAAGAACGTTTGGCGTTCACCCAAAGTGCCTTGCCGGAGCAAGTCTCCCAAGATTTCAGTAATCGTGCTTGCTTGCGTGCTTTCTTGTGTGCATGTGTTTGAAAATAAGGGGGGGGAATGTCCCAAGTTGTCTTCCGACGTACAAAACCATTTGTTGGTTGTCGCTCGGGATTCCTTGGAATTTTATGTATTTGGGATTATGATCCCGTCCTCATCTTATGACTTGTGATCATCGCATTTTAACCTCGGGACCCTCGGGACTTGCGTGATCGAGAGAATGACTCTCTTTTGGTCAAAGATGAGGTTCTTTAGGAAAGGAGGGTCCTTAGCCCATCAATCCTACGCTTTAAGACAGTCGAGCTCGTATAGAGGCTTCATACTCTTTCTTAAGCGATAATCGGAGATATAGGGTTCAAGGTATCCCTTTCTAAAGAAATATGGAACCTTTAATGGAAGGAACGATGTAAAGATAGGATCTTTTACACCGGTCCGTTCCAAGGTTGGGGGAAAGGGGGAAATGCATGATAAAAAAATGACACTTTAATGAAAAGATGACATTTTTGGGTTGCAAATGATGCACTTAGTTTAAAGAAATAATCTTTATTGCAAATGATGCATAAAGATTTGATTTTTATGCAAATGATGCATTTTTGTTGAAGAAATTGGCATTCATTATGCAAATGATGCATAAAGATTGCATTTTGAAAAGCATATGATGCTAGTTTATGGTAAAGACATGGTCTTTAAAGCAAATGATGCTTGAACAAGGGATTTTGAATGCAAAGGATGCATTTTTATTGAAAAGATTGGATTTTTATATGCAAATGATGCATAAAAATGACATTTTTATTTGAAAATGGGAGTTTTAGGTGCAAAGGATGCACCTTTATGAAAAAAGACTACATTTTTATGACAAATGAGGTCTTAATGCATGCAAAAAAGGGAAAGGGGGTGATAAAGATGTGATCTTTAACTATGAATGCCAAGTCCCAAGCAAGATATATGAATGCAATGAGCAAGTATATCAATTAAAAGCAAGGTTAGGGCGTGCGAGGTTACCAATTGCTTCCTTTGCTTCTTTGGTTGGAGCTAGGAGGAGAGATTGGTCTTGGATCTTCAAGGAGGAGGGAGGGAGCTTCTTGGCCTTCTTCTTCACCTTTTTGAGCCTTCACCAATATTCTTCACGTCTTGGGAGGACTCGAGTGTATTGCTATGGATTGTGTGTATTGTTGTTGTTTTTGAAATGGGTAGAGGAGGGCTCTATTTATAGGCAAGCCCTGGATAAGGCTAATGAAGCCGTGCGGCCGGAGACCTTGGGCTAATGCAAACAGTGCGCTTATCCACAATGACTCAAAGCATTCTAGAACCATGCAAGGTGGCATTATTCTAGAACCTTCTTCCTAATTAAGAAAACGTGTTTTCTTTATGAAGGCTCCTTCAGCTCTAATTTTAATTTGGGATTGTTCTTAACATTTCCGAACACTAGGAAGGTCCTGGGGAATTACCGGGAAACTTACCGAAATTGCCGGAAATTTAATCGGAAGGCATGAGCCAGATTGGGTACTTACGAAGCCTCGGCAACGTCACTTGCAAGGCGAGTGGGGTTGTCGATAGAAAAGGGATCCGATCCGGCGAATGCCGAGACGGATTGGGTGACCAAGGTGGTCAAGTGGTCGAACCTTTGGAAGGCTACCTACGTATCCGGAGTGAATCAAGCCAGGCCGTAGTTCGGAATTAGGATCCGCCGGGGGAGGAAGAAGAGAAACTGGTCTCTTGCCGGGGAAAAAGAGAAGAGAAAATGACCTAGGAGGTCAAGCACCGATCCTACTGGGATATGCTAGGAGTGACCAAGGTGGTCGGATATCCGAACTTCTATGAGGGGCTGCTTTATCACTGAGGAGTGACAAAGAAACAGGGTGACCAAAGTGGTCGAATGGCTGGACCTTTTATAAAAGGCTACCTACGTATCCCGGAGGAATCAAGCCTTGATCGTAGTTCAAGCATCACTAGATAGTTAGGAACGATGTCTAGGATTCTTGAGATTTTGACAATTAATGGAGGTCAAGTCACTGATTGAAACTAGAGCCGACGTCACTATCGAGTGGATAGAGGTAGCTAGAGTTTGGTGAACTTGAGCATACGTCTCAATCTCTTTCGAATCAGAGATATGGGTTGCCAGAGCAAACGTCTCAATCTCTTTCGAATCAGAGATATGGGTTGCCAAAGCTAGAATGATTTAAGCATACGTCTCAATCTCTTTCGAATCAGAGATATGGGTTGCCAAAGTTTGAATGATTTAAGCATACGTCACTATTCGGGATAGAGGTAGCTTAAGTTGAGAGAAACTTAAGCGTACGTCACTATTCTGGATAGAGGTAGCTTAAGTTGATAGAAACTTAGCATACGTCACTATTCTGGATAGAGGTAGCTTAAGTTGATAGAAACTTAACATATGTCACTATTCTGGATAGAGGTAGCTTAAGTTGAGAGAAACTTAGCATACGTCACTATTCTGGATAGAGGTAGCTTAAGTTGAGAGAAACTTAAGCGTACGTCACTATTCGGGATAGAGGTAGCTTAAGTTGATAGAAACTTAGCATATGTCACTATTCTGGATAGAGGTAGCTTAAGTTGAGAGAAACTTAAGCGTACGTCACTATTCTGGATAGAGGTAGCTTAAGTTGAGAGAAACTTAAGCGTACGTCACTATTCTGGATAGAGGTAGCTTAAGTTGAGAGAAACTTAAGCGTACGTCACTATTCGGGATAGAGGTAGCTTAAGTTGATAGAAACTTAGCATACGTCACTATTCTGGATAGAGGTAGCTTAAGTTGATAGAAACTTAGCATACGTCACTATTCTGGATAGAGGTAGCTTAAGTTGAGAGAAACTTAGCATACGTCACTATTCTGGATAGAGGTAGCTTAAGTTGAGAGAAACTTAAGCGTACGTCACTATTCGGGATAGAGGTAGCTTAAGTTGATAGAAACTTAGCATACGTCACTATTCTGGATAGAGGTAGCTTAAGTTGAGAGAAACTTAAGCGTACGTCACTATTCTGGATAGAGGTAGCTTAAGTTGAGAGAAACTTAAGCGTACGTCACTATTATGGATAGAGGTAGCTTAAGTTGAGAGAAACTTAAGCGTACGTCACTATTCTGGATAGAGGTAGCTTAAGTTGAGAGAAACTTAAGCGTACGTCACTATTCTGGATAGAGGTAGCTTAAGTTGAGAGAAACTTAAGCGTACGTCACTATTCTGGATAGAGGTAGCTTAAGTTGATAGAAACTTAGCATACGTCACTATTCGGGATAGAGGTAGCTTAAGTTGATAGAAACTTAGCATACGTCACTATTCGGATAGAGGTAGCTTAAGTTGAGAGAAACTTAAGCGCACGTCACTATTCCGGATGTGAGGTAGCTTAAGTTGATAGAAACTTAGCATACGTCACTATTCTGGATAGAGGTAGCTTAAGTTGATAGAAACTTAGCATACGTCACTATTCGGGATAGAGGTAGCTTAAGTTGATAGAAACTTAGCATACGTCACTATTCGGGATAGAGGTAGCTTAAGTTGATAGAAACTTAGCATACGTCACTATTCTGGACAGAGGTAGCTTAAGTTGATAGAAACTTAGCATACGTCACTATTCTGGATAGAGGTAGGCTCAGTTTAGAGTTTTGACAATTCGGAGGTTGTCACCTAGCATTATCCCGTTATAACGGAATTAACGGAGGCGACTGGGAATAGAGCTTGATTGCTAAAGAGATAAGGGATATTTTCTGAAAAGATGTTATCTTGGTTAAAAGATAACGGAAATTACATGCCCAAGTGGAAGGTCCAGGCAGGATTGTAATTTCGCTCGTAGCGAATGAAGCCGCCCGGCATGAGATGGAGAAAAAGGAGCCGCACGGCTAGAGACCTGTTTTTCAGCATTATTTAAAACAGTTTGAACGGGCATTTGGGCATTATTGCCGCCCAAGAACCGCCGAGGAAGAGAGAGAGAAAGGAGAGAATTTCTTCAAAATTCTTCAATTCCCTTTGCTTCTATCGATTGGAATGGATCCGGAGGGCAATCCCATACCGAGGCAAGCAAGAAGGAACATCTCCGCGGCTGCGAGAAGGAGGAGAAAGGAGCTCGTTCGGACGGAGAGGA
The DNA here is from genome assembly GCA_022495995.1 of Adenophora triphylla var. japonica. Classification (NCBI taxonomy): domain Eukaryota; kingdom Viridiplantae; phylum Streptophyta; class Magnoliopsida; order Asterales; family Campanulaceae; genus Adenophora; species Adenophora triphylla. The sequence goes on along the minus strand of JAFEMH010004514.1, from coordinate 4,804 downwards.
AGTATGACTTCCTTACGCCTCCATCGGAGCTCTATCCGGGGAGAAGGGAGCATAAATCAACGAACCCGCGATCGGTTGGGGTAAGCATTCTCATTTTGCTCAAATCCGATGATTTTGCTTGAATTTTGAATGATTTAGGGCTTGACCCAAATTTTAGGAATTTTCTAGGATTTTTGAATGATTTTGAGATGCATGAACAACCTATGAGGCTAAGAATATGCATGTGCAACTTATTTGACAAAAATAATGGGAATGACCCACTTTTTCTCGCAAAATGAAGTAAGAATGAGAATTTTCAAAATATGAGACGGAGTTCTTGCCTTGTGCTAGAACTAGGTCAAAATTCTGATTTTCAATGAGAAAACATGATTTTGGAAGATGAAAAATGATTCATGCATGCCATTTTATTTGAAAAATAATGCTTATGTGCAAAGAATTGTGAAAATTGTGATTTTGTGCTTTAGGAAAGCAATGGGACTTGACATGACGCGTTTCAAGTGATGAAAGGCGCTTTTTTGATGCAAATAATGCTAGAAAAACTTTTGTGAATGCTTTTCTTTTGAAAATAGGTGCGCTTTTGTGAATATATGCATGCTTTTGAAAATGATGAAGGACTGACACTTCTTTTTTGTGCTTGTCTACAGGAGAACAAGTCTAGAGGACCATCGGAGATAGCAGTTAAGCTTCGTTGCGTGAGGATGCCGGATTTTGAGAAGAATGGGGTGAACCCCAAGAATTTGGTGAGGGCTACTGTGCCTGGATGCGTTTGTAGAGGCCATCGCGGGGTGTTCACATCACCTCTAAGAGCAAGGGCTTGGTCCAGCCCTTTACGAGTTCCTGTGGGATAGTACCCATAGCTTTCACCCGAGCCGGGAGAGCCGACAGTGGACTCGCCGACTTCACAGCCTATTACCGGCCTACGCTTCACCGGGAGGCCCGTGACTGGGAGAGACCACATTACGCCCGAGGAATTCCGTGCTTTGGTCGGGTTTGAGCCGATTCCCAAGGGGCCGGGATGGAGACGCGGAACGCCGAGGTGGCGCTCAGACTTGCATGCGTAACTTTGTCGCTAATGATGTGATCGCCTGCCACTCGGCTAGAGCATTCATATGGTTGATGCTATCCCACTATCTTTGCTAATTCTCGGGACGCCGGCCATGACTTGCCTCCTCGACTCTTTGGAGGATGTGGATGGGATAGGGACGGCCTTGGGGCGAGGCCGGATTGGCGGAGTTGTACTTCGTTGACATGTACGCCGGAACAAAGCCGCTCCATGGATCGCTTCTCATTTGCCCTCGAGGTAGTCTCCTTTCTTTTTTTCTTTTCTTTTCCCCGTCTTGAGACTTTTATGAGAGAGAGAATGACCTTTTGATGTTTTGGACATGCAGCCTGGTTTTGTGAGGTGATCGGGTTCTTCCCTTGGAACCAAATAGAGTGATGTCACCATCTTCCCCGCTATGGTTCGCCGGAGGGGAGATGCGAGGGATAAATTCACGGGGAAGACCCGGATCACTTTCGACTACAAAATGGTGAGGCCACCATCGTGGATGGGCATGACGGAGTGGACTTCTACCCTTGGGGCAGTGTATCCGGAGATCTTGCCGGGAGATGCCATTGATGTGACGAGGCGCAGGAGGTGGCTCACTCGGCCGACATGTGATGTCATTTACTGGGGGACCGTTTTCGAGGCGGCATGGCCATGTCCCTCCATTGGACGCCATTACTCCTCAGGATCCTCCAAAGACGGATGCTACAGCCTGTGGATTGGCCGTAGGATGAGATAGCGAGGTACTGTGCAAAGCGTGGCCGCAGAGGAGTACTTTGACATGGACACCCCTACGCCGTGTTTGTGGAGCAACACTGAGGACGCCACGTAAGCTAGTGAAGCCGGGCGGTCACTGGGATATGGGGAGGATGAGCCCATCGACCCGCCGATCCCTCCCGCGCATCCTGTCCTACGTGGTCCATGGAGTGCCGAGGAGGATGAGGATACCACTCCCCGATGCTAGGGAGCCCCGACACCTTGCCGCCCGATAGCACCGTGAGTATACTTTTAGTGGTCTTATTCCCTTTTAGCTTCGAGATTTTCGCTTTTTGCAATTTTCTTCGAGATTTTTCTAAGATTTTTTCACGAGATTTTCTCTTCTTTTCTCAGTTCCGGCTCGTACTTACGATAGGGCTGGTCAAAGCGGAATAATTTGGGCCGGAAGGACATGTGCCGGTCTCTTCGAGGAAACCGGCTCGCGCTTAGCAAGGCGGCAATGATACACAGGAGCCTCGGGCGCAAGAGACGGCACGTCTGGGGCCAAACTGCCTACCTCATCGGCCTCGGAGTACTCTTCCAAAGGCCATGCCTCGGGGCGGGGACCCAACGCCGACATTCGGGAGCAAATGGCCGAGTACGGGCACGATAATGTCCATTTGTCCGACGTGAGCGACTGTGGAGGACTTGACGAGGGAGGCTAGCATTTATGAGCCGAGCAATGATGAGGAGGAAGAAGAATCTGAGGCCCAGGAGGTCTCTAGGATGGATTAGGAACAAAACAAACAATGAACAATTTTGATGCACACTTTGTTTATTTTTTGCTTTATTTGGGCGCCGATGGGGCGAAAAACATTGTATTTACATTTTATTTACTTTTCTAATTTATGCTTTCTCAATTTGCATATTATCCGAGCCTTGGGGCGACTTTTTTGCTTGGAATTAAATAAACTAGGCCAAAATGATTTATAATGGTATATAAATGATTGAATGGCTTCTCGGATATGTTTTTGCATGTTTTGGTTGAAAAAGTGGGTGAAAACTCCCTTGGGCAGCAACTTTGGTTGCCGCAGAATTTTTTTCGCAGAGGACTAATCGTAGCCGTGCGGCATGGCCTTGAGGGGAAAATGAAGCCGTGCGGCTTACAGTTCCGTCTCGAGCTGGTTATTTTCTCGAATAAAAGCAAGGCTTGGCCATTTCATTTCATTTTCACTCTAGACTTGTCCCAATTGTTCCCAGAGCATATTTTGGACCTAAAAGCACCATCTTTGATCACTTTGCGATGGAGAAGCCCGTCGATTGCAAAGGGGGAAGCGAGACCATTTTCTATCCGGTCTTCAATCTTGGGCGAGACATAACTTCCAAAATCACAAGGGACTGCTTGATTCTTCCTTCAAGATCAAGTCTTTATGGCATTTGAGGGATCTCCCGCCCGATTGGGACCCGTTGAGAGCCGCAAAGAAAGTTCCGGGACGTCCGGAGACATGTTTATCGCTTCTCTTACAACGAAATTGTCCCAACGCACGAAGACTTCGTGAGCCTTGATTGGGGGTCACGAGACCGAGGCTATATCTATTCCGCTGATCGGAGACGTGCCGGTGACGGTAAAGCTTGCATCTTTTCTCGCAGATTCCTTTGGGAGAGGCCGAGAGGATGATGGTAGCCTTGATAGGATTGGACCTTTCGATATCCCGGCAGGTTTGGGTCTCCGATATGGCCGCGACCACCTGGTGGCTATGGATGCTTTCATTCTCTCGCGTATTCTCTGTTTTGTTCACCGCCGAGTCCGTGGGGATTCGTCATAGTGGTCTCCCGGACATGGTCGAGACTGCGAGGGCCGGGAAGGATATCGTCCCGCCGGTTTTGGGAGAGACATTTCATGGGATCGACAGGATGGCTCGGGGAGACCATTTCATGAGGTCCGGGAGTCCGGCTATGTTGACTTTGTGGCCTGTAGGAGAGGCTCGGGCTTTGCCTCGGGGCTTTGCCGACTGCCCTTGGGTGATTTCTGAGAGGTGCGCCTAGGCAAAGAAGAACAGTGGTAGCCGGGAGTCGTATGATGGCTAGGCTATCCACTTCGGACATCCGTTGGTGGGATACCACATTGGAGGCTGCGGCACTCAGAGGATATTTCAGGAGTCTTATGTTGTGAGGGTTCCGTGATCTCCCGCCTCGGCTCATCCTTCTTATATACCCCCGCTTGGTATCCTGTGCAGTGCTTGGGGCTTTACCAGAGCCATTGAGTGACTCGGGAGGACATCCGGACCATGGAGGTGGTGTCATCGGACATGAGGGATCCAGCCGCCTTCTCTTTTTTTCTCGAGGGCTTGACATATGCCGCTTTCCCCACCTGTGGCTATCTTCAGGAGCAGTGAAGAGCACCATCTCGACTCACTCAAGTCTACTGACTCGGGTACGCAGAGGAGAGACGGGAGCGTACTCAAAGTTATCTTGGAGGATAGACGTCGAGCTTTATTGGGAGCCGACCGCGACCTCCGAGTAGGACTCTCGAGGAGAGACCGAGGCTATAGGCGGAAGCTGGGCTATAACCAACAGGCCGTGGACTTGGTCAGCAGATATGGAGGCTCTGGGCAGCCAAGAGAGTTGGGTCTCGAGGTCGCTCCTTCGATCGAGGCTCCGCAGGGAGGAGGTACGCGAACTCGTGCCTCCTGAGCAGAGAGAGAGCGCTTTATTGACACGGGGTTGGCCAGGAGGCTCCAAAGTGGAGGATACCACTCGAGGTCGGGATGAGGGATACCGACATCATGAGACAGAAAAGGGCACAAGACTCGACGAGGCCGAGGAAAGGTGGAAGAAGACCAAAGTTAAGACTCAAATAATGACGACTACGATAAGTCTTTTCTTAGATTCCCTTATTGCCATTTTGGTAAACACATTAATTTATTTAGGCATTTTATTGTACTTTAGATCTTTGTAAAGGTGTTAAAGGCAGTCAAGAGGTAGACCGTGCTTGAACTCATCAAGAAGTTTTTAACTTGTAATGAACAAGAAATATTATTTTAGAAATTAGTCAAGACACAT
>JAFEMH010004513.1:0-205720 GCA_022495995.1 Adenophora triphylla var. japonica | reverse complement strand
TTTATATTTTTATATTCACTCTACCCCACCTATCATTCTCTCTCTTCATTTTCTACCACATATTTATTCAATAGCACTACTATTTATCCCAGCTCATTCTCTCTCTTCATTTTCTACCGCACATTTTTTTTTTATTATTTTATTCTTTTTCCTTGGTTTTTGAACTGTACTTTACTTGGGTGTCAAGATATAGTGGACGGAGGGAGTATTCATTAAGGAAGGATTAGAGAAATAAGTGTGTTTTGTTTTTTTTTTAAATAAGGCTTGTAGGCTCTTTAAAGTCCTCTGTTTTAAGTGGTTAAAATGTTCTTTGAATATACCTGCTGAAAGCTCTGTTTCATATTTTGTTTTGGTTAAATTTTTTAAATTGTTTCTTGTTTCATATTTGGTTTGTGACGAATTTTATTATTTTATTTTCATTTTTTTATTTTTTTTAAGCTGTTTTGAAAATGAATTCGATAAGAAAAGTCGAAACAACTTCTCCAATTCGAGGAATTAGGTTTTTCGATTCTTTGCCTCTTAATCATTCGGCCATTTTCGAGCTAGAAATCAGTCATTTAAACTTATCATAAAAAAAAAAACAAAAACCCCCTTACATGAGTTTTGAATCACACGTTACTGACTATTAGCTAACGTATTAATTCTAATTAAATATAATTCATTTAATAAAATATGATTTTACTTTTACTCTCCTCTGTTTTAAAATGAATTATCAAACTTTTTTAATATTTGTTCTTAATCAATAACTTTAATTTTAAAAGTTTTTAGTTATTCATTTTGAGAAAAAGTAGTAATGCTCTCAAGTATATTATAAGTTGTAACTCTGTGTGTTATTTTAAAATACAACCAGCAATCTGCACTTATAAAAATTCATATTGTACTTAGGGATGGCTGACAAAGCTGGAATGGGCCAGTTGAGATATGAAAAAAACCAAATTCAGCGGAAATAGAACGAAAAAGCATCGAATGAGAAAACCAATTGAGTATGAAGAGTAGAGTGCTGATGAGCAGGGTTCCAGAGTGCTTAGCCACAAGTTTGAAAGCTGGCGAGCAGGCAGGTTGAAGCACAAGAAATCAGTGACCGGTTGCTCAAATAGAAAAAGCGGAGCGGACAGAAAGCCCTGTTGGACAAACATTAATGAAAACCGTCAGAACCCGGATAACCGGCAACCAGTGAAGCCCAGGAAAAGCGGATGTGGAGTGTCGCCAGGGCCAGGTTAAGGTTAACTCCTCACCGGGCCGGGCAACCGGCGGTTAAAGGCCCCGAAGCCGGAAATCGGACCGAATTTGATCATCCCTATTCACTACTATGTACAACTCTTGAATTCCTTTTTAATTAAGTCTTCACAAATGCCAAATAGTTCACTTTGACTATGATTCCTCTTATTGATCATTGATTACTTCCATTACAACGATTTTTGAAATATTTAGGAGTTAAATTTCACAATTTCACATTTTTTGGGGGAGGGTGTGGTTTTATTGTACTTAGTTATTGATGTTAAAGGACGTTGCTCCTTTGGTGACCATAAGGTCACGGGTTCGAACCTTGGCGAATGGGCTCTTGACTATTGTCGTGGGAAGGCTCTAGCAAATGGTTCCTCTCTCAACTCCCAGCTTGGCGAGCGCTGGCCGGCGGGGTTTGCCGCTTTATGTTCAAATAAAGTTGATTAGTAACTAAAAGCAACACATTTTACTTTAATTTCTATTTTAAAGTTTAAATTTAACTATAAAAATATAAATGTAATTCTTAGAATATTATTTTCCGTTTTATAATTTGCGTAGATTGCCATTGTTTGTGATTGAAATTGTGGTGTGAAATTCAGTATGTAATGTCTTATTATTAGTTAAAAAATTTGCAAGTCTATAAACTCAAAACTATTAGTTAAAAAATTTGCAAGTCTATAAACTCAAAACGTATTTATATACTCCCTCCGTCCCCTTGATTAGTTCATCATTTTGGGCTTGACATGCAAATTAAGGAAAATAGGAGAGAGGAGAAAGTGTTGTGAGTATAAAAGTAAAATAGCAGAGAGAATGAGTGGAGGGAATAGTAAATTTGAAAAGTGTTGTGAGTGTAAAAGTAAAGTAGGAGAGAAAATTAGTGAGTGGAATAGTAAAGATTCTTTGTCATTTTAGGAAGGTGAAACTTTTAGCAGGGACACCCGTTTTAACAAAAAGTGAAGTTATCAATGGAAATGAGGGAGGGAGTATATGTTTTTGTGTAATTTTGTTAATTTATTAGTAAAAAGTTGCTTTTGTATATCAAAGACCATTAAAAATTGCAACACTAAAATCTTTGACCCACACTAATAAAAATAATAAAAATTTCTGGATTGGTTGATGGTATACCATGTTAACACTTTAAGAAAAGTTGTCATATTTGTCTTTTTTAAAACAATAAAAAAATCAGTACTCCAAAAAAATTGATCTAAAAATAATTTTCTCATTTTCCATTTTTATCTTACATTGACACGTGTTGAATTTTATTAGACAAAAACTCATGTGAGAACATGAATACCCAAGTCTCATCCATGAGACGGGTCGGATCCATGATCCGCGCCAAGGTGTATCAGCGCTCGCCCAAGTCATTCCATGCCTTGGTCCAGTTCAGCCAACAGCCTTGTGAAAAGTAATAGTTACTATAACATAATGTAATAATTGTATGCATATAAAGTAATAGTTTGTATACATTAAAGTAATACATATATACAGAAAAGTAATAATATTTTTCCCTATGTTTTTTTCGTTTGGCAAATGTAATAACTTATGTATATGAATGTAATAGTTTATACAAGTAAATGTAACACTTTGATAGATGAAATTGTAACATATTTCTATAGATAATGTAATACTTTTACATGTATCATGATAAATTTGAACTCATTTTGTAACTTATTGTTTGAAAACATATAGATATCTATACATATGTGTTACAATTATGTACAAATACTATTACATATAAATAACACGTTTGTTACATTTTAGATATAATAAGTATTACTTTTGCCAAACGAAGAAAACATAGTAGGAAAAACACTATTACTTTTACGTATATATGTATTACTTTAATGTATACAAACTATTACTTTATATGCATACAATTATTACATTATGTTATAGTAACTATTACTTTTCACAAATCGAAAAAAACAAAATTTAAAAATTTAAAAAAGAGTGATGCGAACATACCCCAGAAATTTGACGACGATCCAACGGTTAATGAAGCGGGTATTTGATTTTTAATATAGCGAATTTTTGGAGATTTTCGCGCGCCGCCGGCCATTTCTCCCTCTCCCCAGGCAATTATTTGGAAGATCCCAACGGTCATCATGTGCGCCTAGGGATGCGACCAAAGCCCATAAGTTTCACAACGATCCAACGGTTAACGAAGTCGAAATTTGATTTTTACATATGCGATTTTGATTTTTGATTTTGCCCGAACCTAAGCCCATTTGACGGATCATGCCCCATGGAGTGCATGGGTCGACCCGTCTCATGCATGAGACGGATCCCCTTGTTCTCATGGGAGACCACCTCATTTTATTATTATAGAGTGATGGACAATAAATAAAGATATATTTGTAATTTCCTTATAAAGTTGTAATAATTTTTTTTCCTTAAAAGCTTTGCTTGAAGTAGAATTCGAACATCTCAATTTTAGATCGTAATTGTCATTTTTGTAGGTTAAAATATGGATCTACTATGCATATTTGGAGTGAGACTCCAAAGCATTTGTGGAGTCTTTGTCTCTTTTGTAGGAGAAATATAGGGTTTTAATCTTGATACTAAGTAGGGATAAGTGATTGAATCATATATAATCCACTTTAGAATAAAGTATTTCGATCCTTAATGCACAGGTTATACAAAATCTTTATTGGGATAAGACAATCCACGCAATTTGTTTCTAGGCAAAGAGAACAAATCTAAAACTTGAGAATTGTTTTGCTTTCGTTATATTGTTGTATCGCTCTTGTGTTTTTCATATTTTTACAAGCGAGATCAATCTCGTATATATACGGATGGAGAGGTATTAGTTAAAGGGTACAATCAAAAGACATGACTTTAGCCAAACAATGTGTCTTTTCACTTTGAAAAGGCACTGTTCGAGCTGCTCGGCCGAGTCGAGGACTCGCTCGGCGAGCACACATGTCTAGTGAATTTCGCCACCCGTCACGGCCGTGTCATTTGAAGCTGCACGGCCGTGTTGTTCATCTTGCTCGGCCGAGCAAGGCACATGCTTCGACCGAGCAAGACACTCCAAACTTGGTCAATGCGCTAAGCTCGCGCGTAGAGTCGAGGACTCTGCTCCGTAGAGCACATCGACAAAATGTGCTACCGCTTTAACTTTTACTTCTTTATCGAGGTTGACTTCGTTTTAGCTCAAACGAGTGTGTACTCCACACTTTTCCTTACTTTCGTATCCGATTCTAATACGAATCACATTGATCTCTTAGTAAATCACCATTACAATAAAATAAGCGATGATACTAAAATCACCAACAAATCCCTCCATTTTAGTGTAATCCTTTGATTTACTAAACTTTATAAATAATGAAACAAACGAATGCATAAATGAAAATGTCTTGCGATTGAATTTTCATCTTAGTATAATACACATTTCAAATACTCGAGAATCGGGGTGTCCTAACGATTGAACCCGTCAACTCATATGAATACTGAGAAGATACTATACACATAAGTTTCATACAATTTTCTTGTTTAATCTTGACACTTATTACAAGCCGTGTGTCCGTATCCATTAGTGAACATATAGGAAGCCAAGTCCTAGCTTCTGAAGCGGCAAAACTTCATGTCCACATAGGTAGTTCCTTTAATCTTGCACTGCATTTGCAATTTTTCAAAGGAACTATTAAGAAAGATATTCTTCAACCTAACCTTTACTGTGTCCGAACACGTACCTTGGGAAAGATAATAACATGTGTTCCAATCTCCAACCGCTGAGCTTTCCACATTGAATTCAAGCTTCTAACGTTGTATTAGAAGGGAATTGGGTATCTCACAATTAGAGGATTAAATGGACTTTAATCCCATTCCCATTGCAGACTTACTCTAGCTAACCCCTTCGTCAGTGGTCACCAAATTTTGTTGCGACCGAACAAAACTCAAGCCCGATATCACACCATTCATGATTAACTCACGAGATCATACTATGTCGACACCTAAGTGTCTAGACTTGCCATTATACATTTGACTATAAGCCCTGGCCAACGTAGCTGCACTATCCTGATGGATAGATATTGGTGATATCGGTTTTGGCCATAATGGAATCTCATATATCAAGTTTCGAAGACATTCTCGCTTCTTTACCGGCGGCCCGTCAATGCTACAAACTCGAGATTCCATTGTAGAATGCGTAATACATATACGCTTTTTTGGAAGCCCAAGAAATGGCATCTCCTCCAAGCAAGAACACCCACCCAACCACTAGTAGAAGATGTATCTTCTTGGTTGATCCAACTAGCATCGTGTAACCTTCTAATATAGAAAGATGTCCACTATAACACAAAATATAGTCCATAGTACCTTTTAAGTACTTGAACACCCTTGTTATAGCATGCCAATCTTTGTCTATTAGGATTACTAGTGAACTGCTCAATCTTCCAACCGCATAAGCAATATCGAATTCGAGTGCCCGTCATAGCATACATCAAGCGCCAATGGCTTTTGAGTATTCGAGCCGTGATACGAGAACTTACCAGTGTTTGACACAAGTTTCTCGAGTAGGATCCACGGGAGTACTAACTTTAGAACAATCATCACAATTAATTTTCTCAATATAATGAGATTGTGTAATTGCAATTCCCTTGTTCATCCGTTTAATCTTTATATACCAAGAATTACGTCGGCTTATCCTATGTCCTTCATAGAAAACTTTGATGACAAAAACTTCTTAGTTTTATCAACTACATTTTGGTACGTGCCAAAAATCAACATGTCATCTACATATAGGCGAGATGATTACACCTTTACCGGATTCATCAAATCTGCTATATACACATTTGTCTGATCGATTTAATACAAAACCATTCGACAAAACAACCTCATCAAACTTTTGATGCCTTTGTTTAGGTGCTTGCTTTAGCCCATACAATGACTTAATTAACTTACATACCTTATGCTCATTACCTGGCATAAGAAATCCTTGAGTTGTTTCATATACACTTCTTCTTCCAAATCACCATTTAAAAATGCTGTTTTGACATCCATTTGATGGATCAATAGATTGAATAGCTGCCAAAGCTATCAGTAATCTAATAGTAGTGATACGAGCAACCGGTGCATAGGTATCGAAGTAATCGATCCCTTCTTTTTGTCTAAAGCCTTGGATTACCAATCGAGCTTTAAACTTGTCAATTGTTCCATCGACTTTCATCTTCTTTTTGAAGATCCATTTGCACTCTAAAGGTTCTGACGGCTGGTGGTAAATCGAGACAAGATCCATTGTATTATTTTCCATAATAGAACTAATCTCAATTATTGATTGCTTATTTCCAAAAACCAGCATCTCGAGATTTTATTGCTTCATCATAGGTTCTTGGATCCTCCTCTATACTATAACAGTAAGAGTATTGAGATTCAATTTGATCTCTTGATCCCATAACTAAATATAGTTGAAAATCAGAACCATATGATTTAGCTTTCCTTACTCTTTTACTTTTACGAGGTTCGGGTATCTCATTTGGTATCTCAACTGAATAATCATCCATTTGAGATTCAGCCGACATTGGTATAATATCATTTGATCTAGGTATTGAAGAGAAACGATTCTCATCAAAGATCGTGCATCTCTCGATTCTATAATTGTGTTAATAGAAATGAATTCATTAGGTTCGATAACATAGAACCTATATGCCTTGGGAATGCTCGGCATATCCAACAAAGATGCGATCCAAATACCTTTTTCTCCCAACTTTTTTCCTTTTAGGGTCAGGAAGTCTAACCACGGCCCTACATCCCCAAACTCGCAAAAAGTCAAGTTTGATCGTTTCTTATACCAAAGCTCATATGGGGTAATCTTGTTCCTTTTATTAGGAACTCTATTCAATAAATGACAAGTCGTTACCATGGCTTCTCCCCAAAACCCGTCACTCAAACCCGAGTAAGACAACATGGCGTTAACCATTTCTTCAAGAGTTCTATTCTTCCTTTCAGCCACACCATTTTGTTGTGGTACATAAGGAGCCGTAGTTTCATGAATTATTCCTACGGATTGGAAATATTTAGGATCATAATATTCACCACCTCTATCTGTACGTAAGGTTTTAATCAAGCCATTTAGTTGAAGTTCAACTTCGATTTTATAAATTTTGAATTTATCTAGGGCTTCATCTTTTGCATGCAGCAAATAAATATAGCAAAACCTAGAAGCATCATCTATAAAAGTGACAATATACCTTTTATTGCCTAAAGATGGAGTTGCATGAAAATCACATAAATCACTATGAATCAATTCAAGTTTTACAGAATTCCTTGTAATACTTTTAAAAGGTTTTCTAGTGATTTTTGTCAACATGCAAGTATTACACTTTTCCGTATTATTATCAATACTTGAGGAATCAAACCATCTTTGGACATTTCAAGCATTTTTATAGTGCACATGTCCTAACCGAGCATGCCATAATGAGGAATTGATAACAACAGAGGAAGTCATATAAACGAGTAACTAGAGTTAACAGGAATTTTATTTAAATTCAACATAAACATCCCATTGTTATAATAATCAAACCCTACAAATACATCCGACTTTGATAAGATATACTTATCGGATTCATAAACTTGTTTATAACCACACTTGTTCAAGACAGGACCAGAAATTAAATTCTTACGAATTTTAGGTACATATAAAACATTAAACAAAGAAATAGTTTTTCCCGAACTGAATTCCAACACCACGCTTCCTCTTCCTTGAATAGGAGCGGAATGAGTCATCACCCATGTAAAGGACAGATCCGTCTTCCATTGGTTCATATGTCTTAAACCAACAACGATCTTTACAAACATGAGTTGTGGCACCGGAATCAATCCATCACGCAATAGCATCATCCTTGGTTTTGAGAATGGTCCTTAGACCCCTTTCCCAAATCACTTGTGCTTGTGCCTTTCTTGTTGTTTCCAACACGACAATCCTTCTTAAAGTGATCAGATTTGCCACACTTCCAACATGCCAATTTAGGCTTCTTGTTGGAATCAGAACCATTGTCATTGAAACTACGTTTCTTTCCTTTGTTTTTATTGTTTCCACCCTCATCAATCATATTGACCGAGGGTCCAGAACTTCTTTTCCTTTGCCTTTGTCATTCTCTTGTGCCACTAAGAGATTCCTCTATGCGCAAGTGACTACAAGTTGAACCAAAGATAGATCGTCTTTACCATGTTTCAAAGTGTGTTTGAAATCCTTCAGGGAGGGAGGCAACTTATCAATCACACTTGAAACGAGATATTGACTCATCCATCTTCAACCCATGTTGTGTATATTGTCCAAGGATTCTAAGGAGTTCATTGAATTGTTCCATGACAGGTCTAGAATCGACCATCTTGTAATTATTAAAATTACTCACAAGAAACTTCTTACTAGAAGCAACCTCTGCCATGTACTTGGATTCAAGAGAATCCCATAACTCTTTTCCAGATTCCTCATTTTGATAGATGTCAAATAGAGAATCAGACATACCGTTTAATATGTGTCCTCTGCAGATGTAGTCATCGTTCTCCCACTTCGATCTACGTCGATGGCTTCCAAGTTATCATCTTCCGGCAATTGAAATTGGAGTAGATAGAACATACACCACTTTTAACGTAGTTAAAAGGAAGTGCATCTTCTTTTGCCAACGCCTTTGAAATCTTGTCCTTCAAATTTGTCTAGCTTTCCAAACTTAGTCGTCATCTCCTTCAAAGTACTTCCATTGACCATGAGTATCACTGAATACTTTATTCGTTTGTAGGAAAATATAGGGTCTTGATCTTGATACTAAGGCCGGATAAGTGATTGAATCGTGTATAATCCACTTTCCGAATAAAGTATTTCGACCCTTAATGCACAGGTTACACAAAATCTTTATTGGGATAAGACAATCACGCAATTTGTTTCTAGGCAAAGAGAACAAATCTAAAACTTGAGAATTGTTTTGCTTTCGTTATATTGTTGTATCACTCTTGTGTTTTCATCTTTTTACAAGCGAGATCAATCTCTGTATATATACGTATGGAGAGGTATTAGTTAAAGGGTACAATCAAAAGACATGACTTTAGCCAAGCAATGTGTCTTTTCACTTTGAAAAGACACTGTTCAGAAGCTGCTCGGCCGAGTCGAGGGACTCGCTCGGCCAGGGACACATGTCTAGTGAATTTACGCTTGTCTGCACGGCCGTGTCATTTGAGCTGCACGGCCGTGTTGTTCATCTTGCTTTCGGCCGAGCAAGGCACATGCCTCGGCCGAGAGCAAGACACTCCGAGAAACTTGGCCAATGCGCTAGCTCTGCTCGGTCGAGTCAAGGACTCTGCTCGGCCGAGCACATCAACAAAATGTGCTACCCTTTAACTTTTACTTTTTATCGAGATTGACTTCGTTTTAGCTCAATCAGTGTGTACTCCACACTTTTCCTTACTCGTATCCAGGAGTCTAATACGAATCGCATTGATCTCTTAGTAAATCACCATTACAATAAAATAAGTTGATGATACTAAAATCACCAACATCTTTTCATATTATTAATACAATTAAATTTGTTGTTTATTAAAAAAATAATAAGCATCAAATTTTTTATACTCACAAGTTTGAGGATAGTTTCAAACTTGGATTAAGCTTCTGAATTTTATGGATAGCCAAACTCCATACATTTGTGATTGTCAATAAATTCAATGATTATATCCTGCTTAAAAAAAAAAAAAAAAAAACAATTTCAGGAAAGTCGGTGTAAAAAAAAAAGTGTCAGAAAGGTGTAAAAAGAGTGTCAGAATTTCTTCATCTTAAATTGTTAGTGCTTCCTTTTTTTTATCAAGTTTCTTTCCTTTAGAATTTGTGGATTAGGAAGATTTCTAAGCACCTCAAAAAGTTAGGGGTTTAATTGTAAATACACTGAAAAAATACTCTTTTCATCTCATATTAATGTTGCATTTGATAAAGAATGTGTTTTATTTTTTATACATTACTTATACAATAATAAAATTGCGCTAGCACTAAAACTATTCTTTATACGCGACATTTATTTCGAACTATGTGATATGATCTAGCAACTACCGTGACCAAAATGAAAGTGCTGAGAGTATATATAGAAAGAATTGGCCAAAACGCGTTTTGTCCTTAGAAGGAGCAAGTCACAAAAAATAATTAATAAATATAACAATAAGGGAAATTTTCAAAGAGAAAAGTATATATAAATCAATTGAGAAGAAGGAAATAGAAAAATAGAGTTTAGTAGAAGGTCATTATAACTTGAGTAATTTCAATTTCTTCACGCAAGTATCAAACTAGACAAATAATGTTCTTAATCTATTTTCTAATAATTTCTACTAATTGGACTTTAAAAAAAAAATCTACTAATTGTAGCAATCACAATACATTTATATATACTCCCTCCGTGCTCGAAAGGAATGCTTTTTGAGTCGATATAAGAAAACTTTGATTCAACGTAAATGCAATCTAATCTGTCATTTATTGAAATTCTAAAAATTGTTATTGATAAATCATTAAATGGTTTATGAATAACAATTTTAGAATTTCAATAAAGATGATTAAATTTGCGTTATGTTTAGTCAAAGATTATATTGACCAAAAAGTGTCCTTAACGGAGGGAGTATATATATATATATATATATATATATATATATATATATATATATATATATATATATAATTTAATTATTTTTGTGTATATATAGTTGGGAGGTTGACAAAGCAACTCAACAACTAGCTCGATCATCACCATCATCTTCTTCCTTTTCTTTCCTTTCCTTTCAAGACATGGCTATTTTCTGTAGCAATTATCTTGTTTTGAATGCACAAGAAGCCACCCTCTTTGATCTTTTAAGAATATTATTTTCAAGGAAATTATATAAAAGAAACTTTTTCGAAATCCCAGAAGCCGAGGAGATCCGGGAACTGGAACATCGGTGGATCATCTTCATCTCCGTCCTGCTTCAAAAACTCCTACTTTATGGGAAGACGCCGCTGGCTAAGATCGGCTACATTCTTGAGGAGGTTTTGAATCTTTTGTCATGCAATGGAGGCTTGCTCCGGCTTATATTAAATCTCTTTCTAGGTAATTAATTAGTCCGATTAGTATTATTTTTATTGATTTTATCATTGATTTAACAAACTTATTTGGTCATTTTCTTTGCATGAGGCATGCATGCAGTAAAAAATGGTTAATTAACAAGTGATTATATATTATATACAGGGAAAGTGGTGAAGGCAGAAAGATCATCATATAAGTTCAGATCATTAGTAGGGCAACTTGACAGCAGAATTGAGCTAGACAGAAATATCAAAAATGGAAGCAGCAGATATTTTTCAGCCCTATCTATCATGGCTGCTAAATTGTCGTACGAGAATGAAGCCTTCGTTCAAAATGTAATAAAAAATAATTGGAAGGTACGTAATTTTCGCTCACAATATTTTTCTATGCTATGCTGCCGATTTGAACATAAACGTTGTCACTGTAATCCAATACAGCTTCGACCATTATAATTAAAACGCATGCTTAATTCTTCCTTGTTACTGTACTCCAATACGCCTTGTTACTGTCATTTTAAGCTGCCAATATGAACATAATGTTGTTACCGTAATCCAATACAATATAATCCTAAGCGTTCATAGGATCCCACGACTTGTTACTGTAATCCAATAAAGTATAATGTTGATCTGTACATATGAACACGCTTCTTTTTTTTTTCTTGATTTAAAAGTATTGATTTTTGGGCGGCCGTTTCACTTTTGCAGATGGAGTTGATAGGATTTTATAACTTCTGGAATGGTAAGAACAAATCCACTTTCTTCATATTTAAGCTTAGATGGATTGGTGGCCTTTTGTTAGCTGACCATGATTGCTGAGTGCAAACTACTCCTAAAACCCATTCCTCAACTTTTTTGAATATTAATTTGAAGCATTTAGTTTCATCGATTATGTGACTTTTGGCCTATCTTGATCAACAATTTCAACATGAAGCTTGCTTTTCTTTTCGGAGGAAAACCATAAAAAAAAAATAATAATAATAAATAAAAAAATGACTATTTTACCCTTAAATCTCCTTTGCGAAGTCCAAATAATAGATTGGTCTTTTCAGAGATCTAAGGTAAAAGTGATTTAATTAGTTTACATGAAGTCAGCGGAAAGGCGGGAAGTAGTGAGATGAAACTAAACCTCGGGGGACAGTGAAATATGTCCCAACCTTAGGGGTTAGCAGTGAAATTAAGCTATACTCCCTCCGTCCCACCAAAACTGATACTTATTTCCTTTTTGATCCGTCCCAGTCAAACTGATACTTCCAAAAATGGCAAGGGAATCTTCACTATTTACCCCACTCATTCTCTCTCCTATTTCACTTTTACACTCACAACATTCTCTCTCCTAACTATTCCTCCCACTCATTCTCTCTCCTATTTCACTTTTACACTCACAAGATTTAACCTGAGCCGTCGATTTTGATTTATCGTATGCAGTAAGTTTAAGATTAAGATTGCAGGGGACTTTTTAAGATTGCAGGCGCTCCAAAGTCGTTCTTTTACTATACCACAATAAGAAATTTTGAGGGAACTTGACACTTCTTATACTAAATCAGTAAAAGCTTTTAATTTGTTTTCACTTGTAGATTACCAGGAGCTGTATTCAACACAGGCCATCATGTTCCAAGACAAGACTACCGATCAATCTGACTTGATAGTGGTTGCATTTAGAGGCACCGACCCATTCGATGCAAATGCATGGATTACAGACATCGACCTCTCATGGTATGAGCTCCAAGGCGTGGGTAAGGTCCATGCTGGCTTCATGAAAGCTCTCGGCTTGCAGAAATCAAAAGGCTGGCCAAAAGACATCATCCAAAAAGCCACAGCCAAAAAACCATTCGCCTACTACACAATTAGAGAAAAACTGAAAGCTATGTTGGAGAAAAATGAGAATGCAAAGTTTATACTGTCAGGGCATAGCTTGGGAGGGGCATTAGCAATTCTGTTTGCGGCTTTGTTGGTATTACATGAGGAAGAATGGTTGCTTGAGAGGCTGGAAGGTGTCTGTACTTTTGGGCAGCCTAGAGTTGGAAATGACCAATTTGGGAAGTTCATGAAGGAGAAGATGGGGAGTGTATGGTGTGAGGTATTTGAGGTATGTGTACTGCAATGATATGGTGCCTAGATTGCCTTATGATGACAAAACAACACTTTTCAAGCACTTCGGTCCATGTCTATACTTCAACAGCTGTTACAAGGGCAAGGTAACCCCTCCTCTCTCGGAATGGAAATTGTCGCTTTCACATTTTTGCTACTTTCTTACCAAAGGTCGAGATGATATCACGTTTTGTGGGGACCACCTTGGATCTAATTTTTAATCTCCGCAACAAAGGGGACATGACATCATCTTGGACATTGGAACAAGGGAATAACAAAAATGTGGGAGCAACAATTCCTGATCCTTCCTTCACTCTCGTTCGTAAACTTAACTACTATACTACCAAATACGACCCGATGGGTTCACTGACATACTCCTTTTATGATATTCAGGTTCTTGGGGAGGAACCGAACAGGAACTACTTTTCACTGATGTGGGCTATACCCAAGAACTTGAATGCAGCATGGGAGCTGATCAGGAGTTTTATCTTGCCATGGACAAAGGGCGCAGAATACAGAGAAGGATGGTTCCTTAGGTTTTATAGGGTAATCGGGATGTTGATTCCAGGGTTATCAGCTCACGCTCCTGAGGATTACGTTAATCTAACCCGTTTGGGATCTGACATTTCAACTCACATCCTACAAGAACCAACAAACAATGGCAATGGATTTAAGATAGAGTGAATCATTGAGAGATTCACCAAATTACTACCTCTTTCCAAAATAAATAACCAAAAAAATTCAAATTTTTTATTGATCAAGAGCAAATTTCAAAAAAAAAAAAAATTGGTCATTCATTTTTGAGACCAGGGAGTATGTAGTATACGATTTTTGAGCTAGAGTTAAATCAATGCATATGGACTTGCTTACTAAACTTCCAATGAACTCCCTTTGGGGAAGGGGGGCTGAATTACAAGATTGAGATCATTTTATTACATGTACTAATTATGGGCTGAAAGTTAAATCGACGCATACAGCTTGTTTACTAAGATTTCTTCTTAAAATGCATGTAAAAGGCAATGCACAACAAAGGTAGTCCTAGGTTTCAAGAACCAGGTACACAATTCTACTATATCTCAGGTGAGTAACCCACTAACCCCAAAGCATTTACATATCAAGCACTAAAATCAGAAACTCAAGAAGCTAAAATTTTGGGACAAGGAAGTGCTCGGATCTTTGGACATTTCATTTCATGCTTATCTGCAGAACTTATGTTTCAAGATTAAAGACTGAAAATCCACCCCATTTCCGCTTTTTAAATCTTATAAAGCTTAAGGTACAGGTCTATATATAGTAATATAGAGAGACAAACATTTTATTGGCAAATTCATACCACAGCTAGAATTCCCAAGATAACTACTCTGGATCTCACAGGCATACCATTTGAAATCGTATTGGAGCGAATGCTGCTACAAAATTGTGCTGACAGCAATTTGAGCGTCGAAATAGCAATTGCTCCTAGTACACACATCTTGTTATGTCTTCAGCTACTCCATTTCTCATATTTTGTGTCTGGCCAAAGATCAGTCAACCTTACATTAGGGGGTCAAATAGTAATATTATTCACGGATTTAGAATCTTGCAACGGCTTTAATCCAAGTATAAAATTGCAAATAACATTTAATGGGAACTTGAAGAAATGATGTGACCCTAAACTTTTTCTGTTTTACATTATCCAAGAGATTTATAAAGTCTGTTAAAGGTTAAAGATTACGCTACTTAACTGAAATGGTAATGGACACTAGTTCAAAAGAAGAAATGTTAGAGAAATATTCTCCGGATGAATGCAATGGTGGTGTCAATTTGATGGTGAATATATATTGCGAATGCAATGGTGGTGTCAATTTGATGGTGAATATATATTGCCGTTATGCTACATATCAAATGCCAAATATTTTCAAGATCATAGCAAAGATAGAGACTGAACTTTAATATATTACCTGATGGTTGAGGCTAATGCCTGACACGGTGAGACAGTTAAAATGCATTGCAGGTAAAGCAGCCACTCAAGGAACCTATCTGGCGAGTCGTTCGTAGTGATAGTGCCTTATGAGAAGTTCTAGCCGCTTGAGGGGCCTGATCTTCCAACACCGAGCCTCTCATATCTTGAGCCTTCCTCTGAGCTGATCGGAGTTTGTTCATGATCTTATCCATGGATGATAATCTCTTCTTTTCCAGCTTCATCTGAACCACATAATTCAAATCAGCAAAGATCCGATGCATTCCTTTTTTCTTTTTCTTCTTTTTCTCTCTTTTTTAGATGCTTGCCTCTTCTTTTTTTTCGCATGTCTATCGTTTCTATGTTTATTCCCCTGTTCATTTATTAGTTTATGTGATAAGAGAAAAACACAGGCTGGTGCCTTGGGAGGTGAATAAGAGAACTCTTAGTCACATCATTGGAGCAGAGTTTGAATGATATAACAAAGTTCGTTCAGGCGGTAAACACTCAAACTCATAATCTATAGCCCCAGAAAAGGAAAAGCCAGTTTAATCCAAGTGATTTGAAAAATGATCTTATTCCAATTTAAACATGCAAAATCAAATCAGAAACCTGTGCGTGTACAAATAAGTACGTATATAGACATGTATGTAGGGGAGACCCTCACATCCGGTTCGGATCCTATCTAGGCACCTGAGATTGCCGGTCTCAGGGGAGACGGCTGTAAAGCTAAACAAATTGCTTAGCAGAAAAACGGATATTCCTTGCTCTTTATCGTCTAAATTTTGAAATGAAAATTTCTATAAATTATCTTACAGTGAAGCTTCATAGGGTCTTTCTGTCCAGGTGCATAAATGACTTGTTTTTGGTAAGAGATGAGAAAGTCGCCCCGGGCGCACACTACTATGTCTATAAGGTGATGCAGCTAAAATTTGAAGATACCTTGTTCTCTATTCATTAAAAAAAACCTAACCTGCAGTCATATGTGCGAGCTTTTCTATAGACGAGCATTAAGCCATGAACTAAGCAATCCATAAAGGACTACTACATCCCAAAAGAATGTCATACTTTCCATTTTGGGTTATACCAAAAAATTCTATGCTTTAAGCTACAATATTGTTTAATATTATTTTTTTTCCATTTTTTTCCTTAGGGCTTAGGTGTCATCCAAGAAAAAAAAAAAACCTTTAGTGAAACTTAAAGGAAATATGCACAAGCGCAATGTTAAAATGTTTGTTTCAAATGCAACTCTCTTTCTGAGACCGCGGAAGCAACTTAATGACAGCCTAAATGAAGAAAGAACTGTTGAGTTGAAAGTCAAAACCAGGGCGCAAGACTCCTTGCTAAAGCCAAGGTCTTCCAGATATAAGATTTAAGCAATATAATTGATTTCTCGGAAGGCTAGGGCTCAGAGACCAGCATCGAAGGGATACTGTTATCCAAAATCCCCTAACAGAACGTATGGAAAGTACGGATAAGTGAAGTAACCAATAACTCCAAATTTATCATCCATAAACATAAAAGATTATAACAGTATGTGTAAGAACACGAGAAAAACCTCAAGCTTTTGTATTGATGCCTCTGCTTTTGCCTTCTGCAGGTTCTCCCATGCAGTGATTTTAGCTTCCTCCCTTTTGATCCTGAAATTTGTTTATTTGGTAATAAATAACAAATCAAAAGGGTAAAAGCGAACATTATTCAACTAATGCATGCATGTGCCAATATTACATAAGTTTCGAGGAGCTTTATAGATGTTTTAATGGTTGCAGAAAAACCGGTAGAGATAGGAAGCTTAGGATTAAGGTGCAAGTAAGAAATAAATATGATCTCATTGATGAGGTTATTTAAAGTTGTGTTTAGTTTCTTATATAAGCAAAAGAATCTTACAGTTATTACTTTGCATAAAGAGAAATCAAAATTCAATAATTGAATCTGTATTGACATATGCACTGTGATTGAGGAAAGCTTATAATTCTCACAACCAAGAGTCAAAAATGTAGGTGACATGCCAAATGAATGTTTAAGAAATGTACAGATATTGCAAATTGTAAGATAATTATCTTTCTCAGAAATTTTGAATAGCTTGTACGATCCAACTAGATTTAAGAGAGAGAGAGAGAGAGAGAGAGAGAGCAAAGAAAACAATTAAATGACAATATTTGGAAGGAAAACTATCAGTTCTTCTTTCTCCTTTTAGTGCATATTAATTAGCTCCCAGTTACTGTTGGGATGTGGAGTCAAAACCATGGATAAAGGAATTTGAACCGCGGTCGGAGTAGTTGTTGTTGCAACGAACCGGGTTAACAATTCTTGTGTGTTCCTTTGTGTGTGATTTACTTTTCGTGTGTGTTGCTCTTATAATTACTCCAAGCTTGGGCCGTTCCGCTGCGTGAATTCACAACAACTGGTATCAGAGCTTTTGGTTTTGTCGAATCATTGCTTGGGTTATCTTTTGCCATGGATTTATTGGGAGCTTTGGAGGATGGTAATAAGGTGTTGATCGAAAAGTTTGATGGGACGGATTTCAATTTTTGGAAGACACAAATCGAGGATGTTCTATGGAACAAGGATTTGTATCTACCATTAAAAGAAAAGTCGGCGGACATAGAGGAAGCAAAATTCGAAATCTTGGATCGGAAAGCGTTAGGGCTTGTTAGGCAAACGTTGACCAAGGATGTGGCGAAGAATGTTTTGGAGGCGAAGACTACCATGGAGATGTTAGAGATGTTGGCGAGCATGTATGAGGCACCATCGGCGGCAAATAAAGCTCATCTAACGAGGAAGCTGTTGAACATAAGGATGGTGGAGGGCATGTCGGCAACAAAACATATAAGTGAATTCAAATCTACTGCGACCCAACTGTCTTCCGTGGCTGTTACTCTTGATGACGAGGTACTAGCGTTGATTTTACTTTCTTCTTTGCCGGAAAGTTGGGATACGACTGCGATAGCAGTTAACGTTTCAACGGGAAAAGTGAAGTTGAAGTTTTCGGATGTCGTTGATGTGATTCTTGGCGAAGAAATTCGTAGGAAGAGCAAGGGTGGGACATCGGGGCTAGCACTAAATGTCGGTGAAAAGAGTAAGGGTGGCAAGAAGGTGATTACTTGCTATGATTGTGGGGAGAAGGGGCACTTTAGGAGAAGTTATCCGAAGCGGTCAGGCAGAGCGAGGGAATTGAATATTCTTGAGGAGATAGCGGATGCATTAATCTTGGGTGGGAGCAGTCCAACAGATTCGTGGGTTTTGGATTCGGGCTCGACGTTTCATTCATGCACCAGTGCAGAAAGAATGGAGCAGTATGTTCCGAGTGATTTTGGGGTTGTTCGTTTGGGAAACAATAATCCTGTCAAGGTCATTGGAAAAAGGGTTGTTCGGGTCAAAGCAACGGATGGGACTGTTTTGCGGCTATGTGATGTGCGACATATTCCGGATTTGAAGAGGAACTTAATTTCCATAAGGCAACTTGATAAGGAGGGTTGTGTGGTGACCTTCGGTTGTGGGACATGGAAGGTAAACCGCGGAGCTAGCTTGGTGGCTCGTGGCGGCATGAAAAATATGTTGTATACCACATGCAACATGAGTCGTTGGGGGAAACGAAGGCGCATCCCAATGATGAATGGTGGTGGCCGAGATCGCCATGGTGGGAGAAATTTCACTAAACGGTATGTTGGTAGAAAATTGGGTAATGAAGTCGGCCGACGCGGAGCCAATTTGACCAATATGGGAGCGGGATCTAGAACGGTGATGCGATGGGTTGCAAAGAACACACAAAGGTTCCAAGCTTGTGATTGTGTGGGGCACGTGGATTCGCGCTGTTCAGGATCGATAGTTAGCAAGCAAGTGAGCGGGGATGTGCAGGGAGGATCATTCGGAATGAAGACTCGGAGCATGATAGAACCGACATTATGTTGAAGCATAACTCAGTTTCAACTCACTTGGATAACTAGACAAGAGGCCGGGAGCTACCAACGCAATAGCTGGCCACTGAAATTTGTTTCAAGAGAGGTATCATGGATGGTTTGTCTCCAGGTGGGAGATTGTTGGGATGTGGAGTCAAAACCATGGATAAAGGAATTTGAACCGCGGTCGGAGGAGTTGGTGAGATCAAAGGGGCTCAAATTCGTCGGAGCAAGTTTACAGTCGGGAGGGCGGCGCGCAGGTGGGCAGCGGGCGCGCTGAAGTGTTGAACAAGGGCGCTGGAGGTTCTGGACATTAGCGCGGACGCGGACTTAGTGAGGGCGGCCGCGCTGGTCACGATTCTGGACTGATTTGTTTCCTATTTTGATAAGATCTCCTCTTGCTTTGGTGATTCCTTTTGATAGTAGTATTTGGATAGAAAGAAGATTACTTTCTTGTGTAGGAATTCGAATATTACTAGGATTTGATTTATTGTTCCCTATAAATACATGTGATAGCCTAGAAACAAATTGTAACATCTGAAAATATTAGAGAGAATATTTTGGCTTGGTAGCGCCCCCGGACGTAGTTGTTGTTGCAACGAACCGGGTTAACAATTCTTGTGTGTTCCTTTGTGTGTGATTTACTTTTCGTGTGTGTTGCTCTTATTATTACTCCAAGCTTGGGCCGTTCCGCTGCGTGAATTCACAACAGTTACCGCACTAAATACGTAGTTCTCCTCAGCTTTTTCTCTTCATGAAAAAAAGATTAGGATGTGGAAACTGGCTTTATAATACTCAAAAAATGAAGGTTTTAGCAGTAAGCATACTTTGAAAGGCTCTTTGTTGTCTCTGAAACTCCCCAACTAGCAGATCGAACCTCCATAGCTTTTCTTTTCCAGTCGTCTACAAGTTCTGAACCTCTACCTGGTGTTCGAACTCTATTATTTTTGGACCACCTACTCATAGTCACCTGGTCGTCAACTTGCACATCCCTGACTTCCCCTTTAGAGTGAACACCTTGTAACTCGCCAAAGGGTACAATAGAGTTTGACATAGAGCTAGAAGGCCTCCCCCTAGGAGATGAGAAGGGACTACCCTCAGGGCTCATCTGTGTTGCCATATCCCTTCTTGAAACATCTCGAGAAATGTCGGTGGCTGTATCCATCACACCATCCAGTTTTCCATCTGTTGGAGACGAGGAAACAAGAACAAATAAAAAAAGGAAAAAAGAATATAGTAGGAAAAACTCACATAAAATAAGGTAGCATTGAAAATGAAAATGAAGTTGGCAGCAAAATCATTAGAGAAACATGAAACTATGAAAGTCTAAAGTAGCCAACTAATAGAAACTATTTGGAGCAGCAGAAATAAAAAGATGATGAAAATATTGATTCCAGGTTAGAACGGTGACTGGCAAGAGAAAACTATAACAGGCAAATTAATTCCATTCACACGTAGAAAAGGACTATAATGTCTAGATTACAGATGAGAACCATAATGCCTATTATAGTATATATGGGATGAATAAAGAAAATCACAACATTGCTACGAGGATTCTGAACTATCGTATCTTTCTTAGGCAAGTTAATTCCATCCATACGTAGAAAAGTAAAACAAGCCAGTAATCTAGCTAGATCGATTTAAGAGGTGGGACATCACTGCATAAGTATGTCTGTTACATAAGTAACATGCACTCTTCCTCGGCACACTGATGCCAAAGAAAATGCAAGTCAAGAGTAGCAAACCACCTACTTTTGTAAACCTTGATTATCATTGCATAATAAGGTAGATATCGGCGTAAATTTGTGAGTATATGATCACTGAAATAAATAATATCAGTAGTTGCAGTACAAAAGTCTTGTTGGCGCCAATTAAACAAGAGAGCCCTTGTGACTCGACTTTAGTGAGACCAGTTGCAAAGTTAGCATCCGATGATCAATTCAAAACTGAGAAATAATGCAGCGGTTACAATCTTTAGGTTAAATTTACTCTACACTATGGTTACTTGAGAAGATATGACTTTCCATTTAATTAAAGCCACTAATAATATTGTCAAGATAATCATTACTATTTGGAACACTGAATACTTATTCCCCCTCTTCAAGAATGAACACTCTATTAGAGTCTCGTAGAACACACATAAACTTATACACACACACACACATATATATGGCTGATACATAAAAACAAACAGGAATTTAAACCCAAATAGAAAATAGAGAAACGACATACAGCAATGCAGGTGGATTGAATGAAACACAACCAGCTCAAACAGGAGGTGAATCAGTACCTTGGAAGCCCAGCAGTGATAACTGGTTCATCAGCTCAGAGCACCCATGAACACTAACAGATCTTGCCATGCATGGCTCGTTCAATAAAGGGAAGTTTCCACCTCCTCTCTGAACATCAATGTATCGAGTTGACAAACTATCTGCAGTAATCACTCCAGCTGAAAATGGCGATGCAGCCATTGAATTCCTAGCGCTCCTTCCTTCAAACATGGGCAAGGCAGGGGAATACATGTTGTAGTAAGCAGTCCCAGGAGGCCCAAGAGGCCCACTTTTGGACTTGGGTCGCCTTTGAGGCTGTGGAAAAGACTGTCTCATAGCACCATCTCCCGAAACTGGACTAAGGATCCACCTCTCAGCGTCTTCCCATTTGGAAGGTAATGTCCTTCCATTATTATTGTAGGGCAATAATGCAGTAGCCACATGCCTCCGGTTAGCATTTGTTTGCATGGGCACGCGTTCAGAACTCCAACCTTTCTGAACACCTATGCTCGTAGGACGATAATTCGGTGTCCCTGGGCTTGGAACTGTACTTGTTTTCCGTGATGAGACAGAACTTTTCATCTTGACTCTGAGCCGTGGGGAAAAGCTTGTGATATTGATCATATGATTGTTCAGATCTAGCGAAGCAGGTCTTCGCCTGTCTGACTTCTTTAATTTGATTTCAGGTCTGGTCTTCCGATATTGACATTCTGGTTGAGAAACTAGGCAGCATTAGACCCGTAGAATATAGAATTACACTTTATCAGGCCTAAAAAGGTAATAATCAAGTATGGTCACTATGACCGGGAGTGCTGGGAGGGGATTAATAACACAGAAGCGGTTGGCGGAAAAGTGAATAGGTCATGATCCAAGTTTAGTGATAATTTAACTGCACAGTTTGTGTTACCTTTCAGGGCTTGAGAGAAGGAGCTTCGTGCTGAATCTAGGGCTTGATTTTCATCCTCTGTTTCTTCTGCCTCGAGGAATGCTTTTTGAGCTGCATACAATTGAGTGCAAGAAACAACACTCTTTTAAATTAAAAGGCCGCTAAAATTTGAAATTCTTTTGGCAAAAGCAATGTTCATCTATCAGTTACTTTATGAGAAGGCCCTGAGTGAGTGAGTGAGTGAGTGAGTGGTTACCTTTAGCTTTTTCAACCTTTTTGGTCAGGTGACTAGTCTTGTGTACGGTGCTATGGCTTAGATCTGGATCTGGACCCCTCAAACCCTCACGGAAACCATGTCCAGACAAACGCTGCTTCAAAATTGAAAAGTTTAAGATTCTAACTCCTCCAAGTAGATACATTCAAACATTTAAGCTCTACATTTCATCCTCAAAAATAAAAAATCAGACACAATCATTAACAAATTCTACTCTTCAAATTCAAACACCATCCCTGACTCACTGTTCATCATGAAACAACAATTATCTACAATAATGATGCAAATGTTACATTTATTTTGCTACAAGCGTCAATTTCATGAAACAGAACCACAATGATAACCGAAAATACTAGCTCACGCAATTACATCGAATTTCAGGAAAAAGGAGAAATGCATGCATTTATAAATGATCTGGAAACAGATAGAACCATACCGCAGATATATCGTCGGAGGAGAGAGAGTCCCGATCGTGAACGTCGGAGGCGGAGGAACGACGTTCGACGCTAGCGGAGGCGGAAGAGAAGAGACTGAAGTTGTTGGACTCAACGGAGCAGATTAAGGAATCAGAAGGACTAACGTCGCGACATCTATACCCCGCCGGCCTCAACTGCTTCTGGTCTTGAAACCCTAGCTCCGGCATTGTTACATTCAATCACAGACAAATTCTCAGTCCGAAAGAGAGATGAACGGAAGTTGCAGTATGAGTAGAGTAGTATATTTGTCGCAGTGCAGGAGTGTTTAGGGAGTTGTTGGGAATTAATGGATTTTGTTAAGGGTAATGGCGGGGAGATTTGTAGTAAAGGACAAATGAAGTTAGAGATGGTTGAAGTGTTAATGATGGCTGTTTTCTTTTTGTTTAAAAGGACAAAATTTTAGAGTGGGATTATTCTTTTTCCTTCTTTCAAAGTTTTCAGTTAAAATTTGAGTGTGAACTTTATTTGATAATGACTCTCGGGCCCCTCGTTTTCTTGTAGTCTTCACTCTTTCCACTGTTTTTGGTCCCTTCTGTTTAGTTGTGTTTTCCATGTTTAGATTTGACTTTGAGGTGCAAGTTCAAGTTAAAGAGACTAGAAAAGGAAATGCTGTAAGGGCTTCTTTTGGAGGCACTATTTTTCTCTTTTCTTAAATTTCTAAATGAGATCCTCATAATAAGAATATCTAAATAAGTGTCTTCTTTTCAAAGATTGTTTATAATTAAGGCCCACTTCCTCTAGGGCCCCTCATGCCAAATTTAAACCCAATTTAAGAAATAATATTTTGCAAATTCCAAAGACACCCTTTGGTAAGACAAAGACACAAATGCTCCTTTTTTTAGCATGCACGTGCCTAGGTGTTTTGTCACTGAACAACCAAATTCAAAACTTAAAATTATAATTTAGTCACTCAGATTTTCAAAATTATATATTGGTCACTAGATATTCACATATTTTATTTTGGATCAATCATTAGATTTAAAATAATTTCAGTTTGATCACTTCAATCTCAAAAAATATAGATTAAAAATTGACTTATAAAACAAAAATTTCAGATTATCACAACAGTGTTTAGCCTTTCCAAAAACACTTCCATTTTTTTTTATATTTTTCACATTATAATATTACTTTGGCTCTTATAATTGACTTATAAAACAAAATTTTCAACCAAAAAAAATCAAAAATTTCAATAATAATAACGAATTGCTCTCATAATTTACACTTTTACAACTCTTATAAGTTAATAGTAAGACTACTTTGTCTCTTATAATTGACTTATAAAACAAAATTTTCAACCAAAAATTTCAATAATAACAACGAATTGCTCTCATAATTTACACATTTGCAACTCTTATAAGTTAATTATAAGAGTTTTTAATAAGTCTTATAAGTTATCTATAAGACTTTTTTAAGAAGTAAAAAGTCTTATAAGTAGTCTTATAATTAACTTATTAAAAAGTCTTATAAGTTACTTAAAAGACTTTTTAAAAAGTCTTATAAATAACTTATAAGACTTTTTAAAGTCTTATAAGAATCTTATAAGACTTTTTAATAAGTCTTATAAGTTATTTATAAAACCTTTTTAAAAAAGTAAAAAAGTCTTATAAGTCTTATAAGTAACTTAATAAGTCTTATAAGACTTTTACAAGACTTATTAAAAAGTAACTTATAAGACTTTTTAATAAGTCTTATAAGTAACATATAAGACTTATTAATCTCATAATTTACACATTTACAACTCTTATAAGTTAATTATAAGACTACTTTGTCTCTTATAATTGACTTATAAGACAAAATTTTCAACAAAAAAAATCAAAAATTTTAATAATAACAATGAATTAATCTCATAATTTATACATTTACAACTCTTATAAGTTAATTATAAGACTACTTTGTTTCTTATAATTGACTTATAATACAAATTTTTCAACCAAAAAATTTAAAAATTTCAATAATAACAAAAAATTACTCTCATAATAACAATGAATTACTCTTATAATTGACTTATAAGACAATTAGCTTATAAGACTACTTTAAAAAGTCTTATAAGTAACACATAAGACTTTTTTAAAAAGTCTTATAAGTAACATATAAAACTTTTTAATAAGCCTTATAAGTAACATATAAAAAAATTTAATAAGCCTTATAAGTAACTTATAAGACTTTTTAAAAAGTCTTATAAGTTAGTTATAAGACCCATTTGAACATTGAGAACTGTGTTACAAAAAAGTCTTATAAATAGTAACTTTTAAGACTTTTTTTAATAAGTCTTTTTACTTATAAGACTTATTAATAAGTCTTATATGTAACATATAAGACTACTTTATCGCAAAAGATGGCTGATCGGTAAAGTCAACCTCATGTTAATGTTGACGAAGGGGTGAAGCATAATAATTCACTCTAATACTTCTTAGGTGAGTCATAATGTCATGTACCTGCAAGTGAAGAACACGTGAGTGCGAATTATTTCGGGAACTAAGAGAACAAATATCATATGCACCAAGCATCCTCATTTCTTGACACTGCAATAGGGTAGCCTAGTATTCCCTCTGTCCGTCCCAAAATGATTATCTATTTATTTCTTGACCAGAACAATATCAATAACAAAAAAGGACAATCATTTTGGGAGGAAATACTATCGGCTAGAGTCTCAACTCCAGTATATAATCAAATCAACCTAAATGCATCAAATTTAAAAAAAAGTTTGCTGAACAATGGTTTCATTAAGAAAGAGATATTGATCATATCGGATAAAGCAACCGTGAACCGTCTAAATAAACTCTGCCTGCACTATCGGGAAGGCACTGTCGAAGGTGTTCTTTCCCTTGATCAAAACAATAAGCACAATCTTTGTGGGAGAGATCGTCGTGGCATTGAGCGAATCCGTAGGTGGGATGTTCACCAGAATCTAATGTGTGCCAAACGGAATTGTTGGTGGTGAGTTTTTCTTTTAGTGCGTCCATCAAAATTGCATATTTCCATATCATTTCTATATCGGCATTCTCAGGGGATTCTTTGCACAATAATTTAGTACCAGTGGCACGAGGATCAGAGAAAAAAATTGATTGGGGGTCCCAATCTTCTACCCCCCATTTTAAAAATTTTTATCTTAATTTATGAATACAGTAAATGTGCTTTCTTTACATCCATATAAAAGAGTATTGTTTGATTAAAAGTACAAATTACAAAAGCTCTAAACTTCATTTTGCTCCACAGTTAACTTGTTTCAATATTATTGTTCAAATTTTGTGTGGGTAATTTCGTCGAACGGCTTGCCTGCAAGGGGTGGTTTTAAAAATAGAGCAGAGCAGAGCCCGGGAAAGGTTGGATCGTGAGAGTTTTACAGAAAGAGAATGGAGTTGGAAGCAGAAAGGGAGCAGATGATGTGGTGATAGAGATTGTTCCAACACTATATCTCCTTCATGTTACTGTAGCATGTAACAAAATGGATCACAAATCCAGATTGGAAGCATACAAATTAAAAATAATAGGATGATACTTACAATAAAACTCGGAACCAAAGCTCGACCAAAACCGGAGAAGTCGAGAGCCGCTAGAGAAGATGAAAGGGCTCGCCGGAGAAGTTGATGTCGGAGTAGATCAAGGGATTGAGACTTGTAAGCGTGTGAGAGTGTGCGTGCCGGAGACGGAAGAGAAGATCCGGAGATAAGATGAAGGGAAGAAAGGAGAAACGTCGTCGCCGAAGGTCGCCGGCAGGAGATGGTTGGGAGAGAGAGATTTTTTTACTGTGTGTGTGAGAGAGAGAGAGTAAAGAGATTAAAATGGGAAGAAGAGTGGAAATGACGTGAGGGGAGCCAAGGGGTGTTCGGGGAATTTGAATCTGGGGATAAATCCTTATTTGAGATTTGCAAAAAAGTTTTCTTTAAGAGGAAAAAAATCTGGACAGAGGGGCCTTAGGGTAATTTTCCCTATAATTAAATAAATATTTTTTTAATAATAAAGTAAATTCAATTATTAAAAATATTTGAAACTGATGCTCACTTTATTTCGATGATTTACTGATAAGAGCGGATTAATACATTTTCTTTTCTTTCAATTGTGTGATCGAGATAAATAAATGCTCAGTGAAGTCAATATTCACAATTCAGTGAATACGTGACTCAATCTCAATTGTATCGAGCAAGAAAAAGAAGTGTTATTAATTTCTTGAATGTCATATAATATAACCACCTTTGTAAAGTAAAATTTGCAATTAAAGTAAAGACACCTCCTACCTCCTACCCTCAACACCATCCTCTTCCTTTCTCCAAGCAAGCAAGATAACTTGTGATTAAGTTCTCCAACTCAATCTGTCAACTCTTTCTATTTTACTCATACATCCTTCAAAAATTATTCTCATTATTTTTTTCAATCTGACTTGCTTTAACTATACTTCATGAGATAATTAAATTTTAAGCAATACTCCCTCCCTCCCATGATAATGTAGACAGTTTGACTTTTTATGAAATTTGACCATACAACTACGAGAAATTGTTATATTATAATTAAATTTTAAAACTTTTAATTGTTGAGTTGGTCTTATAAAAAACTAGTTTTTTCTTAAGCTAAGGAAAAACGTGTTTTCCAAAAGCTGTTCAAAATAAACGGTGGCAATTTTGTAATTACTGGCAACCATGTTCAAAATAAACGGTGGCATTTTTGTAATTACTGGCA
Organism: Adenophora triphylla var. japonica; assembly: GCA_022495995.1. Classification (NCBI taxonomy): domain Eukaryota; kingdom Viridiplantae; phylum Streptophyta; class Magnoliopsida; order Asterales; family Campanulaceae; genus Adenophora; species Adenophora triphylla. The sequence continues at coordinate 177,960 of JAFEMH010004513.1, read as the reverse complement.
ACATGATAAATGCCAGTGTTAATATTACAAATGACCAGTGATTTCATACTGGCATTTTATAAACATGAAACTGACACTTTTTACACGAGCACTTTTATATACATGAACTGACACTCTTCACACGGACACTTTTATATACATAGACTGGCATTTGAAAACACATTTACTGGCACTCAAAAATGCATATACTGGCACTCAAAAATACTGATAATTATTTTTGCTGATATTCAAAAAAACATGAACTGGCATTAAAAAATGCATGGACTGGCATTCAAAATTACAAGAACTGGCATTCAAAAATACATTGACACTCAGTTACACACTTACTGGCACTCTATTATACACTAACGGGCACTCAATTATACATCAACGGGCACTTGATTATACACTAACGGGCACTTGATTATACACTAACGGGCACTCAATTATACACCAACGGGCACTTGATTATACACTAACGGGCACTCTATTATACATCAACTGACACTCTATTTTACACCAACTGGCACTTGATTTTGGTAGAAGAACTGGAGAACAGGAAGAAAATGTATCAAAAACAATTCCTCCAAATGAACCAATCAAAGACCCAGAAATGCGATCACAGAAAGCATTATACTGTCGACATATTGCAAACCAGTTAGTCTTTTGGTTCCCCTTGTGTGCCAAGTACACTATTGCCGCAGCTGCTGATGCTCCAGATGACAACAGACCCAAAGCCACCTTCACAACATACCCCAAAAACAATACTTCGTAAAAATAAAAATGGGTCTGCTGTGGTTGTAACCGGAGAAGACGATGGGGAGGTCGCCGGTGAGGGAAAATTAGATGAAGAAGATGACAAGGGCGGCCATGGATGGATTGAGGGAGGTAGAAATAGGGTCGGTGAAGGGGGTAATTGAGATAGAGAGAGGTCGCCGGTGAAGATTTGGGTGTGAGGGAGAAGGTTGACAACGAGTTTGGCCGGAGAAGATGGCCGGAGAGATGGTTGGAGGTGAAGAAGAAGATTGGTGAAGAAGATCGTTGTTTGCGTATAGAGAGAGGAGAGAGAGAGAGAGGCTGAGGAATGTGTGTGCGTTTATGTGTGAAAACACGTTTTTTGTTAAGTTAACAAAAAACGCGTTTTTTGCAAGTTTTTGGCTTAATTGTTAGTGTTGTTAGTAATAAATCAATGACAACTTTTAAAATTTCATTAAAATATTCTAATTTCTCGTTATTGTATGATCAAACTTCATAAAAAGTCAAACTGTCTACATTATCATGAAACGGAGGGAGTATACTGTAAGCTTACGTATAAAGGGAGAGTGATTTGAGCTTCAGGCGACATTACACATATATTTATGACATATACTCCCTCCGTCCCACGTGAATAGACACCAAAAATCTTGGCACAATAACTAAGGAAAATGAATATAATAATGAAAATGTGTGGTAGGAAATGAAGAGAGAGAATGAGTGAAGTTGGTTGAATAAATTGTGTGGTAGGAAATGAAGAGAGAGAATGAGTGGGTGGGTAGGATGAATATAAAATAATAAATTCTTTTCCATTTTGGGCAGTGTCTATTCACGTGGGACGTCTCAAAAAGGAAATAAGTGTCTATTCACGTGGGACGGAGGGAGTATTTGTGAGACAATATTTAACGTAAGCTCCACGTAACAGCTTCTTTAAAAAATAATCAAGGTGATGTGAGCGCGTTGGACGTTTTGGGCTTTCATATCTATTTTCGTGAAATGAACTACGATATATTTATTCTTGGAGTTGGTCTTATAAAAAATTAGTTTTTTCTTAAGATAAGGAAAAACGTATTTTTCAAAGCGTTGTTCAAAATAAATGGTGGCAATTTTGTAATTACTGGCAACCATGTTCAAAATAAACGGTGGCATTTTTGTAATTACTGGCAACCATGATAAATGCCAGTGTTAATATTACAAATGAACAGTGATTTCATACTGGCATTTTATAAACATGAAACTGACACTTTTTACACGGGCACTTTTATATACATGAACTGGCACTCTTCACACTGGCACTCTGTTACACTAACACTGTCACTTTATTACACTAACATTTTTGCTGGCTCTCAAAAACACAAGCACTGGCATTCAAAAATACAAGCACTGGCATTCAAAAATACATGAACTGGCACTCAAAAACACATGAACTGACACTCAAAAACACTGGTAATCATTTTTTCTGGCTCTCAAAAATACAAACACTGGCATTCAAAAACACATGGACTGGCATTTGAAAACACATACACTGGCACTCAAAAACACATACACTGGCACCAAAAAACACTGGTAATCATTTTTACTGACTCTCAAAAATACAAACACTGGCACTCCAAAATACATGAACTGGCACTCAAAAAAACAAACACTGGCATTAGTTTACACTGGAACTGGCACATCAAAATCCCCCAGCAATACTCTCAAAAATACAAACACTGGCACTCTAAAATACATGAACTGGCACTCAAAAAAACAAACACTGGCATTAGTTTGAACTGAAACTGGCACATCAAAATCCCCCAATGGGCCTGACTCAGCCTACCCAATCAACAGCCTACACAAATCAAAACCCTGCAACTCAAATACCTGTAATTCAATACGTTATCGTTGAATTGAGGAACAAATTCATGTTTAGGGTTCACCGCAGACATGAGTAAAGACGTTAATGGAGTTTGCTGATGCAACAAATCCATGTCGTTGTCATCCTCCTCGAATTCAATCTCAAGGTTTCCCCAATTCCTAGATGCAGCAATGCCACCGCAGTCAGGCGGAGTACTAGGGCCTAACTCATCCCCTTCTCCACCGAATTTCTCGTTCCTCTCCTTGGCCAGCTTCACCAACTGTTGGTACAACTCTTTCCTCTGCATCCCACCGCCCAATTTCGCCTTCTCAACCGACGGAACCTCACCGTAAGTAGGATCATTATCATCGGAATTCAAACTGGAATACTTAAATTCACGTGAATTATCATTGTAGACAGTCCGCCATTGGCGATTAGAGAGAGAAAGGGAGAGACTGTGCGTTTAGAGAGAGAGAGAGGGATTGGTTTGTTTTTAGATTAGATGCGGAATAAAAACACGTTTTTTGTTAAGCTCACAAAAAACGTTTCTTTTACAAGTTTTTGGCTTACTCTTGTCTATTAATTAAAATATTATGAAGCAATACAATAAATCTTAAATAATGAGTTTTGAGACAGACAGGGAATTAAATTGAAACCTAGTAAAGGATCTAACATCAATATGCATGGTTTAGGAATGAATGGTAGGCTTTTTTTTTTTTTTTTTTTTTTTCCTTTATTGAGAAAAAAATAATGAAGTGTAGCTCCTTGGGAAGTACTTCTCCATACCAATTAGTCAATTACCAGTACTTTACTGTACTTCTTTCATTGTCAATGTAGCGTAGCGTCTAGAAATATATGAATAATTGATTGATACCTCGTGGGACGCTGCTAGTGCTACCTCCTACAGGCTACAGCACAGCCTGGACACTCGCCGGTCAAACCGAGTATGTCACATGCTTAGCCCACCAACAACAACAACCGCATTTAATTATTAAAAATCAAAAATAAAATTACTCGCTCCTTGTGTCGAAAATGACGTTTCAACTCTTTTTTTTTTTTTTTTGTTATCACGAACGAGTGAATTTTGATCAACAATTTTAGATTGATTTAATTATCCTTATTAATGAAAATTTAAAACTTGTTATTAATAAAAATCTAAAACTTGTTATTGATAGTATTGTTGATAATATGTCAATAACAAATTTAAATTTCCTTTTGTATAATTAAATCAAACTAAAATTATTTAAAATTATTGTTTAAAGTTTCTTTAAAAAAAAGTGATCAATATCATTTTAGTATGACGGAGGGAGTAGTAGATGAGTTACATTATATAATAATATGAATCATACTTTATACTAAATGTAAAACATACGACAAAAAAAATTAAGTTACATCTTTTATTTTATTACGAAGAATTACACTTTATAAAAGCAAAATATGACTTAAATGCCGTCGAACCCAATCCCTATTTGGGATCCCCACAAAAAAAAAAAAAAAAAAAATACATCTAGATTCCTGGGTAAATTGTGAGCAAACACCAATCTCATCCATTATCTATAGATATCATTTTTTTTATAAGATGTAGATTTGATTCTTAGAATACGATTTTAATACATAAACCTAGCTGGACAGACGTATTACACATTTTTCTTGCACTCTGCGTGTATACATTTTTAAGTCTTACTCATTTTCAGTACAATTGTCATTTTGCTTTTATTTCTACTTTGATATTTTCATGGGAATGCTATGATATACTCCCTCCGTCCCGGAACAATCTTCACACTTTCCCTTTTGGGCGTCCCAAAACTTACTTCACACATTTAAAACTTACCTAAAATGGAAAGGAATCTTTACTATTCCCTCCACTCATTCTCTCTTCTACATTATTTTAATACTCACAACACCATTATAATTTACTATTCTCTCCACTCATTCTCTCTCCTATTTTATTTTCACACTCACAACACTTTCAATATAATACTCCCTCCTTAAAACCAGTGCAAACAGTGTTTGTGAAAATTGTTCCGGGACGGAGGGAGTATATATGTAAGGCATAAGGCCCACATCCACAGGAAAACATTAAAATGGACAAATGACTATGGGACTACGGGGGTAAATATTCTGGGTGCAAACGGACGGAGTCGGAATTGTTTTACTCCTATAATTCATGCGTCAGAATCAGCGGGGCATGGAGAAAGGGTAACTTGGGTATGTAACACATTATTTTGCTACCTTGCACCTGCATAACTCAGAGGCAATGTTCTTCCTTCTTGTGCAGTTTACAGGCCATATGTGGGGACCGGCATGGCATTAAATACTCATACCCGGACCTACTTGTAAACATGACATGGTTGAAAGGGTGCTGGATGCAGTCAGAACCCATAAATGTATCTGATTTCATCATAACTCAACAATCAGTATGTTCTTTTAACAAAATAATTATAAAAAAAAAATATGTACAAATATAATAGCACTTCCTCCGGACCTAAATGAATACTAATGTCCAAATTTTATCCTCCCCTAAATGAATGTCCAAAATTTTAGTCAAGGGGCATTCTGAAAATGTTTACCACCTCTATCCAAAAATGTTTACTTCTGAGTCCCAAGAAGAATGACTACAAGAGCAAATTTGAAAATTTTCTAGTCATTCATTTTGGGACGGATGAAGATATATAATAAAATAAAAGTGCATAGATATTCTTGTTATCCAATTTCCAAGCATCCAAATTTGCAAGTATAAAATGACTAGTAAAATAATATTTAGGGACAATTTTTTCCAAAAATGACATTCATATTTTGAGACAAAAATTTCTTTAAAATGGACATTCATTTTAGGGACCGAGTATGTTCTACACGAAAGTAGATACGAGTGAGATGGATGACCTCAAGTGCCCGAAATTCTTTCTGCCATAGTAACCAAACAAAAAGGAAAAAAATAATTGAAAACCAGATTTCTTTTTCTCATATGTATATCCCTAATTACTGTTCTTGCACTTTTATACAAACTTATATGTCAAAATAGTACATTTTTACCTGTATACTTTTACTCCAATAGTTGATGGAAATCACTGAAGATTAATCTGAAATTCTCGTCATGAACTGCTGCTGCTTGTCTTACAAACTACCGTGTCACTAAAGTAAGCAGTAACTGCCTTCAGCTTGCCATTTAGGTAGTTTTCTTCCACCTGAAAATAAAGAACTTCAGAGTCAAACGACAACTTACATTGCAATTCTAGACTTCAGAATCACTAGGTGCCACAGCCATACAATTGGGGGCAGCTACCCCCATTTGATTAAAATAAAAATCTGCCCCCATTTGATTAAAATAAAAATACAAGCACAATTTTGCAAGATATTATTAAATTTAGTGCAAAATGCCCCCATTTCTGTCGAGAGAAAAAAACACTATATATAACCAGTGGCGGAGCTAGAAATTAAGTGAAGGGGGGGCAAGAAATTTTGGAGTGAAGGAATGATGTATGGGGGTTCGGGGGCAGCGCCCCCTAAAAAAAAAATTTGGTGTATTTTTTCATACCGAATACAATTTTAGACATAGTAAATTATCTGCTTTAATGGTGCCAATAATTCATTCATTGATATCTTATACAATTCGACACACATATAACATAATTTCACATATCAAAAAGTTCAACATGTATATTTATTTAACGTCTACAAATCACATCTATTAAAAGAAAAATTATAAATATAGAACATTTTTTTTTCAAAATATACTTCCTCCGTCCCACTAAAAGTTAAATTTTTTATCAAATGTCTCATTAAAAATTACACTTTTCTACCAATTATCTCTCTCATACCTCACTCTTTATACTCACAACCAAATTACATTTAATCTTTTTGTTTAAAATAAAAATAAAATTGTTAGTGAGACGGAGGAAGTACACCTACATTTAATCTCTGTGTTTAAAATAAAAATGTAATTTTAGTGAGACGAAAAAGTATAGTCACAATACATATAATTATTTTTTTTAAAGAAAATTGTATTACATAAGTACCAAAAAAAAAAACAAAACAAAACAAAAATTGTCAAGGAGGGGCAGTGGCCCCCCCTTGCCCCTACATACCTCCGCCCATGTATATAACCCCCTAGTGCAATAATCGTGAAAATAATCTTGCCCGATTTTATATATTAAAAAAAAATGGCTTCGCCACTCACTGTCCTAAGGATACCATCCCAGACAAAAAGTTAGAATATGTAACTAAGGATGAAGGCGTCAAATGCACCCGTGTACCTCTAGTAACCAAGGAGGATCGGCAGATAGAGACATTTCAGCCAGTTGGTTGAGATCAACATTTCTTGGGAGAAACATGACGACTCCTGGGAGCTACTTGTTTTGCAACATTGAAGAGAAAATGCCTGTGGAATGCATTAGTTAAGACAACTATTGCAAAAAAAAAAAAAAAAAAAAAAAAAAAACCAAGTTAAGTTTCATGTAATTTTAAGTTGGAATAGCAAACCCATCATGTGGCTTCAGCATGCTCTTGATGTCAAAGGTCTTTACTTTGGCATAATCAGGTCCTCCCCAAGGTGGTGACAGGAAGACGGTATCTGCCTGCAGGACATTAACTATTTACCATGATTTGACCAAAAAGAAAGGAAAGTAACACCTCTAAAACAGGGGATACTAGACAGTCAGTAACCAAAATTATACTAACACAGTAATATAAATGAGTGTGTTCTGTCTCACATTAATCATATACTAGGGCAAATGCAAAACTAAGAAGTAAATCCGAGCAGTCGATAAAAGTACAAGTACTTAATATGAAAAACATTTGAATGCCCCCTAAACATCCATAAAAATGGAAAGAGGTAAATGCCTTGTAGCTCAAGTAAACAAGAACTATGCAAGTTTCAATTCAAAGAAACCAAACAGGAAACCTGACGACTTATTCATATGTTGAAGAAGATACACAATCTTGTTAGAGAACAATGCACATCTTCAGCCCAGAATAACAAGAGTACAAAGGTTACATAAATTGACATCATCTCATACTAGTATGATGTCCCAGTGACAGCAGCCTTACAAAAGATGAAGGTATTTGTAGAAGGATTCCGAAAGACACGATAGTTCGAGAAGGATGTTGTTCTTGATCTTGAGAAGGCACGACTTTCTTAACGTAGGGCGAACTTGATCATAAAGAAGATCAAGACAACCGTGTATGTTTTCAAACAACTTTGAAGTCTGCGGTTCATACTAAATTACTTTTTTTAGAAGACATTAGTGTGATAGCATGAAATGTACACTTAGATTCTATTACACCTTGATGGAATTTCAACCAAAGGGCAACCCAGTAACAAGTTCTGTGAAGAGAAAGGAATATGTAAGCAGGTAAGAAAAAAAGCAGCCAAATTGACAGACACTAATCGCAAGAGAGGTGATGCTCTGGGCAAGAATACATGGAATTACATAACACCAAAAGCATCGAAGCAACAAATACAAATCCATAGGCGTTATGATAATCACCAATGTTGGTAAAAGAAACTTGCTCGGTGTGTAACGTCTAGAAATCATACTAAGAGGTCAGAAACTGAGCTTCATCTCTGATTTCTCAAAATATGCAAAACATATTTTAGCAATAGACCCTATGGCAACCATAGTGTCAAAGCCATACATATCATTTTCCAAATTCATTACTAGATCAAGTGAAGCTGGAAGGAGCTCGCAAGCTATAGGGTAGACTCTAGTCAAACCAGATGATGTCTCAAATGTAGCTACCCAAACCCGATGGACAGAAACAGCCCCAGATTTTACCCAGATAACCGAGTCCTCAAAATATCATCCATGCAAGGAGATGCAAAAGTAAATAATACTCCCTTCGTCCCATTTGAATTGCAAAACGTCGTACACGCAGATTAAGGAATAGATAAGATTAAGGTGTTGTGAGTGTGGATAATGGGAGAGGAGAGAAAAAGTGGAGTAGGAAATAGTAAGTGGGTAGTTGTTGTGAGTATAATAAGTGGGCCTCATTATTTAAAAAGTATTAAACTTTCCATTTTTAGATTTTGCAATTTTAAGTGGGACACCCAAAGTGGCAATTTTTTTAATTTCAAATGGAACAAGTTGCCTCTAGGATTGATAGATTCCTTTTTTCGGCAGCTCAGGAGGAGCATTTTCCCTCATTAGGTCACAAGTTGCTAGAGAGACCTGTTTCAGATCATTTTCCGATTGTTCTTGAATCGTGTCCGATTCGTTGGGGGCCCACTTCTTTTCGTTTTGAGAATATGTGGATTGTTCATTCTAGCTTCCATGAGAGTGTAAAGATGGTGGAACGAATGTCAAGTTCAGGGTTGGGTCGGGTATATCTTTATGCAAAAAATTGAAATTCGAAAAATTGAAGGCATGGAATAAGGAGATCTTTGGGGATATAAATCATGCGAAGGGTGCAGCTTTGCAGGAGATTGTTGGTATTGATAGTTTGGAGGAGTCATGCCCTCTTTCTTCTGAGCAGGAGGAACGTGGGAGTGAGGTGAAGAATAATTTTGAGGAGTAGCTTTTGCGTGAGGATATTAGTTGGCATCAAAAGTCTAAATTTAAATGGGTTAGAGAGGGTGACTGCACTTTTCCACTGGGTTGCAACTAGTAGGAGAAGAAGAGCTTATATTTCAGAGGTCCGGTTTGATTCAGGAGAACTGGTGCAAAACACTTAATTGATTTCTGATTCCATCTCAAGTTTTTATAAAAATCTTTTTCGTGAAAAGTAGACCTCGCTGGAGGGTTTGAATTGGTATCCGATTGAGACTCAAAGTTCTAATTGTTTTGAGTGAGAATCTTAGAGGAGATCCGTAGTGTCGTTGATGGGATGGCGAAAGATAAGGCTCCTGGGCTGATGGCTTCACGATGGCTTTTTTTCAATCTTGTTGAGATATTCTCGCGAGTGTTCACCGAATTTTTTGAAAATGGAAATATTGGCGGGAGTATAAACTCAACATTTATCACTTTATTTCCCAAAAAAAAAAAAATCGTTTTGTTAAGACTAATGATTTTAGGCCTATCAATTTGGTGATTGTGTATGAGATTATTACTACGGTTTTGTCACTTAGACTAAGAGTGGAGTTGGGGAACACAGTTTCTGAAGCTCAGAGTGCTTTTGTAGGAGTAAGCAAGGCATTGGTGTGGCTTTGATTGCGAATGAGATTGTTGAGGATTTACAAAGGAGAGGTAATAAGGGTGTGGTGATGAAGCTTGATTTGGAGAAGGCCTATTATTAAGTTAACCGTTCTAGATCATGTCCTCGAGCGCAAGGGATTTGAAGATGGCGCGGATGGATTGGGGGTGCTTCAGGGCCCCAAGTTTTTCGGTTTTAGTTAATGGAAAGACTCAAAAGTGATTTGAGGCTTCGAGAGATCCTTTTTCTCCCTTTTTTTGTTTACCCTTATGGCGAATATCTTGAGTAGGTTGTTAGCTGGAGGTGAAGAGGCCGGGATTGTGAAGGATGCAGGGTGGGCATGGAGAACTGCATAGTCTCTCATCTTCCATTTGCAGATGACACTCTTTTGTTCTTAGTTGGGGGTGTTAGAAATTTTAAAAATGTGCTTCCTACTCTCCAGCTTTTTTGAGAGTGTGTCTAGTCTGAAGATTAATTTAGACAAGTGTGGAATTGTTGGGATCAACTTGGAAGAGGCACGTGATAGATATGCTTCTTTGATTGGTTGTCAAGTCCTTTCTTGGCCTTATCTTATCTTGGGATACCTTTGGGGGTAATCCTAGGACCATTTCCTTTTGGGACCCAGTAGTAGTGAAGCGAGTAAATAAGCATTTGGCTAGTTAAAAACGGGCCTACTTTTCTTTGGGTGGGCGCATTACCTTGGTGCGAGCTTGTATTTCTAGTATTCCACTTTACTATCTTACTCTTTTAAAAATTCCGAAAGTTGTGGCGGACACTATTGAGAGGGTGATTATAATTTTTTGTGGGAAGGCTCGGGGGAAGAGAGAAGAGATCATCTAGTTGTTTGGGATAAAGTGTGTCATTCAAAGGAGGAGGGCGGAATGGCTTTGGGGAACTTGATAAGTCGGAACATCTCTCTAGTTAGTATATGGCGTTGGATATTCCCTTCGGAACCTAAATCTATTTGGCACAAAGTTATCAAAAGTAAGTTCGGGATGCAAAGTAATGGTTGGGATTCCTCTTTCAGCGGTTCAGGTTCGCACAAAAGCCAGTGAAAATTTATTCATCATTTTCAAAGCTTGTTCATTCCTCTTACTCGGTTAAAGGTATGTAATAGAGCTCAGATCCCTTTTTGGGAAGATGCTTGGATTGGTAATTCTTGTCTTAGAGATTTGTTTCCTCGACTGTATCGTTTTTCTCTGGTTCATTGGGCTCCTATCTCTGAATTTCGAGTGTTTGGGGAAGGGGACAATCTATCTTGGAATTTTCATTTCTTTCTTAATCTAAATGAAGTCTCTTAACGTGGGTGTTCTTCTTGATTCCTTATCACATGTTCGTTTGTTAGATAATCATGATTCTCGGGTTTGGGTATTAGAGGGCTCTGAAAAAAATTCTTGTAAATATTTTCTTAACTTTTTTAATTCAGAGCCCATCCCCTTTTCCTCTTTCATCCTATGTGTGAAAGTCTAAAGCTCCTTTTAAGATACGGGCATTTGTGTGGCTTTTAGTGCTTAATAAACTCAATACTAACGATAAATTGCAGATTCACATGCCCACTAAATGTGTTTCGCCAAATTGGTGTGTGAATTTCAGGGATTCTGATGAGACACAAGATCATCTCTTTCTTCATTGTGGCCTAATTAGGTATCTTTGGAACCGTCTGTTTGCGGTGGTTGGAGAAGTGTGGGTGAGCCTGAATTCTATCTTCTCTCTTCTTAATATGAGAATCAGAGGGTTTGGTAAAGGAAAAGATGGAAGGAGTTTGTGGGATTGTGGGGCGTTTGCAGTTTGTGGGTGTACATGGATGGAGAGGAATGCAAAGATTTTAATAATCATCACCTTCCGAAACATCTGTGTGGGATAAAGTTGTGTCTTTGGCGTCTCTCTGGTGTTTGCCAATGGTGCCTTCAATGGTTTATCGCTTAATGATTTGAGGAGGGATTGCGCAGTTGTGATAGTTTAATTTAGTTTCTATGGATCTTCTTGTCTTGTCCATGCTTTTATTTATGGATCTTCTTTTAATACAATTCTCTTTTTCTATTAAAAACAACAAAAAAAAAAAAAAAGTAATCTATTTTGCTCCCCTTAGAAAAGCCAGAAGAGTTATTATAAATTACCACCTACTTCATCAAACAAAAACCATACCTTCAGTTTTGGGGCCAAAATGAAAGAGTCTCCCCTTATGAACTCTATAAGGTGATCAACTCCATAGATGGATGCATTATGTTGTGCATATTTAATCTTCTTTGGATCAATATCAATTGCAATGACATGAATGTTCCTGGAATATAATTAGAAAACATCAGCACGTCTAATTAAGAAAAGAGCAAGACAGAAATTACAAGTACCAACTGAAGCATCCTTATAAACTTTACGTCCAATGCTGTTATCTCCAAGCAATAACAGTAATTATCAACATCTTTAGGTTCTTTAATCACCTCATTGTTCATTTCAATTCACATATTTACCCTCTTTTCTAGCATAGTTTTAGGGTAAATATGTAAATGACAAGGAAAAATAAGGTGAATAAACAGCTTAAATAGTAGTTGCCAATTACTTCTCACATTGAATATTAAAGTCATAGATTTTCGCATTAATTGACCCCTAGGTTAGTATGATAAAAATGAACCATACATTGTGTGTTAAGGAATGAGGGTATCAGATGGAGCCTTTTCATATTTTAACGTTTATTTGAGAAATACTCGACATTTTATCTTATACTATGAGTCTATGAGCTTTTAGAATTTAAATATTAAAGCAACTCAAGATTAGCTGCAGGGAGTGATAAGTGTTCTTACGTTTGTGCAAGTTGGATAGCATTCCCGCCAACTCCAGTAAAGCAATCAACTACGACACCACCACCACAACGGGATGCATGATGCTTTGCGATGAGCTCTGGAGTGACAGAAAACCATCCTTCCTCGTCCATTTTTATACCATCATCGTATTTAGAGAAAAGTAGATATCTTTGCCACCAGTACTTGTTCACACTAAATGATATTTCTTCCAAAACCCCTTTGGCGAGAAGTTCTGTTTAAATGGAAAACTATTAGTCAAAAGGAACAAAAGTTTTCCTAACACAGTAGGAGAGAGAAACAATCAGAATTCACTGTAAAATATCAAAGTCATTGGCTTAAAAAAAGCCAAAGACTCCGAATTATATTGCCTTAGTATGTAAGAGTAGTCTAATGACAACCATTTTGTTAGAATGCAGTCGATATTCACTGAGCCAAAATATTCATACTAGCGGTGATCCTATTTGGTAAGAACAGATAAGTACACGTCTACATATCTGCATCACAATCACAAAAGATTCAGAGGAGAACCTTCATCGTCAGCAGATAATTTTCTGTGCGACTTTGTCCTCACTTTCTTTTTCCTTTTGGTGACATTATTATGCTTGATATCCAGATTATCTGTTGTATAATCCGTGCTTCCAGCACAGTCTTCCCAACAACAAAGTTCCTCGGAAACTTCAATTGTGAGAGCATTCCCCGGGCTGCAAAAGAATCAAAGGTAATAATTAGTTGTTATGTAGCCCAAACAACATGCTCTGTTATTTTCTGAGAAAGGTCATAAGATGCCAAGACAACAAGATTCTTTTGGTCTTTGACCAACTTCTATCAAAGATGCAACAATCAGGATTGCTAAAAAAATCCATGAATGATGGCACAACCAATCAATACCAATAGAACTAAGGATATACAAGAGCCGGACAAGGCTGGGAACTGTACCTGCTTATTGGCAGCTTTTCTGATAATAAGAGTGATGAACTATCGTCGCTGTTTCTGGTGATATCCATGGATTCATTTACATTGGAAGTATTAATAGATTTTTCATTGTTGGAAGCAAGCTCGATTTCCACCAAGGGTTCATCGCACTGATGTACCAGTGACCTATCATCTTTCCTTGATTCTTCTGAAAGATAAAGATCAGGTTGTGAACCACATAAAAGCGATTGTTCACTATAATAACTGGAAACTGCAGCACTGACATCCATTGCAGCAACATCAGCAGTAATCTCACTGGATTCGTTTGTCACATCCCCAAAAGCCAAGTGTTCCATGCCTGGTGGAGGGTCCCATGTTGACTCTTGTGTTTTGTAGTTGTAAAAATAGTTTCTCGAGTAGTGAGGATCCCGCACGTAGTCCAATCCCCAAAATCATAATTTCTTTCTCCATGAATTTCAACACAGTCATCTGGTAAATGAGAATGTACTTCAACAAGAGGGCCCTGTGGCAATGTACTCTCTATATTACTGCATAACCCTACACCTTCCATCCTCTCGTCAGCCACAAAAAGACCTTCCGAAGGAATATGCTCCATTAGACCTTCATCACCATCCTTATAGTTATGGTCATAAATCATGGCGCTTCCAGCAGAAGCTTCATCGTTTACACGGACAAGAACAGCTTCTGTTTTCATGTAATCCTTGGATAGAACAGTACTGTTTACAGAATCACATTCATGTCCATAATCAAAATGAATTTCAGAAATTTGATCTTCAGCAAGATGTTCCTCCGCTGCAGAGGAAGTAAGCATAACAGCTGAAGTCGTTGAATATTCTTCTTCAGCAGAAGGAAATCGTACTTCTTGATCATCCACTGCAATACCACAGTATGATGATTCACTTTGGCATAGCACTGACATGCAACCTAAAGAATTGCTCACATTATCATGAATACTAGTTGGAGAGACAATCTCTTGCTCACTCACTTTGATTGTGGAGATTGCATCATCCTGGGTTGCTTCACGAGTAAGTAGATGCTTCTTGTTCATGTCGTTTCTTTTCAATTTTCCCTTTCCTTTTCTCTTCAGAAAACAACACAACTCAGTTAAACTCAATAAAATAGGTAATCGTATTAGGGAAAGATAATTATGCTTGCTTTATAATGGAGAAATTCCTTTCATTCCACAATTTCTAATTTAGACCATTTTGATGCAAGTCATTTGAAAGAACCAACTAATGGAACTGGTTCTTAGGCTATGAAAACAATGATGTGCAAACAAGTTTGCCTATTAAGTATAATATTCTTTAAACTAGGTGATTCATCGTGCTACATCCTGAGAAGATCATTCTAACCTAGTACAGTAAAAGGGTAGCCCGGTGCACAAAGCATCCCCGCGTAGTTAGGGTCCGGGGAAGGGTACCCACCACAAGGGTGAATTGTAGGCAAATCTTATCCTGCATAAATGCAAGATGTTGCTTCCATGACTCTAACCTAACACTGTAAGCAGTATAAATGAATTTTGTTTTTGTTTTCAAGAAGATGCATGAATATCTGTTATTCAATCAGATTTGATATTACTTATTATACCGCAAGGAAGTTGGTGCATAAATATAAAAGCCGAATAAATTTGCTGGCATCATGCACCAGCAGCTGCATTCCCTTTCGGATTAAGTTCAACTTGCAACAAATCCTATTAACTAGTTTGGACTGAACGGTAATGTGCAATCCAAAAACTTTGAACTAAATATTAAAAACAAAAACAATTGCAAGACAGTTACAACTGTAATAAAGATGCAATCACCTCCTTGTTTGTGTGAAAGGAAAGTGGAAGTCCCAACTCATGCAACTGCCTGGATAGTTCCATATCTTCTGCCAGACAATAACCATCTGAAACATAGTAAATCCCACAAAATCTTGAATTCCACTTCAAATAAAACAGAGACATAATTCAATGCAAATGTACTCCATGTAGAATTTCAGCCTCAATCATTTCCACAGCAGGGATGATTACCGGGAAATTTGTTCGGAATTTTTTGGTATATAGTTTCAAGAAAGAGAGTCAGGTGTAGAATACTAGAATATTCTACAAGTCCAAGAAAATCATCCTTCTGGACGAGAAAATTGACTTATAGATTTGAGCTCAGCAAGCCATTGTCCAAAGTAAAGATACACTCGTTCTCACTATCGTCTCTAACCTCTACTGTTAGCTGATATCTGCTGTTCATTTCAATGCAAATGATTTGGAAGAATCATTTTGATCCCATACTAAATGATATTTTAATGACATATCAAGTTCATTCTCCTCACGTTGTTTCAATCAACGCGGTCACAATTCTAAAATAAAATTTGGGGAAGGGAGTACCAATTGTGCCCGAGTCAATGCCATTAGCTTGGACCTTTTTCTGCAATGAAGATAAGAACATAAATGAATTCGAATATCTTTTACATGGAACACAATCCTACACCAGAAAGAACAGCAGTAATTCAACTCTAAACGCAGAACATAGAGAAGCTCCATACATGAACACAATGAATAATGCTAGAAAGACAGTTCATAACAACAATATCAACCTCAGATTCCCAACTAATATCTCAAGCCAAAGCACTTGTAGGGTGCGGGCCCACTAAGTTATATAATCATATCGTGACACGTGAATTGCTGAGTAAAAATTAAGACATTGAATTAGCATTTCATCGGCATTGTTATCTGAACTGAAACAAATACTCCGCTAGATATGAACAGCGAAACAGGAACTTACAATTTGCTCCGAAGCTTCCCGCTTCTCCAAAAAAATATCATCCCTGTAAAGTACAGTTAGCTTGTCATCGCACACACAGACATAGAAATTCAGTTGCTCTAATTTGATAAACTGAGATGAGAAAAGATAGAGAGTACCATAAGTAGACTTGAGTGAGTTTGAAGAGGGAGCCGAGCGCTTTAATTGCCGCAGCTTCGACTTCGAGTTCAACATCTTCCATGGATTCCGGTCAGTAAATCGGCGTCGGGAGAAAAAAAGAGCGGAATTGAGTGTTTTTTGAGAGGGAAGGAGATTCAGGGAGGAGACCGAGTGGGGCGGTTAGGTTTTTGAAATAGAAATGGGTAAAGGAGCTATGGACATTCCGAACGGCTCTCCTGCTTCAGTCAGCGACTAGTCAACAACCCCGCTAAACCCAATTCGGGAGCAAACTTCCCAGTATAAAACTCAGGAGCACACCCTCTGTATGAGTAGGGTTGAGAAAAAAAAAAGGAACTGTATCAATAGAACCTGACTGACAGAATCAGTGATAAGCACATTGAAAAAAAAAATGGTTTATTTTATATTTCCCTGAAACCCATTTTGATTCTAATCCCTTTACTCAAGCCTCTTGTAATTTACGAGAGTACATAATATTGCTGATTGTGGTTTTCGTTGGTGAAAAAAACAAAATATTATTTTTTAAATATTTATTTATCAAAATAACACCCAAAAAAACTTATTTATCAAAATAGCACTTTTTTTTAAATCCGGCACTTCATTTTCCGGATTTAATTTGAAATAAATTCGGAATTTCCAAATCCGGTTTTGAATTTTAAATAAATTCGGAATTTGAAATTCTGGTTTTAATTTAAGTTAAATCCGGAATCCCATTTTCCGATTTTAAATTTTTTATTTAATTTTTTTTTTTTTTGTAAATCTGGTACTTCCAATTCCGGTTTTAAAATTAATTTTTTTTTTTTGTGTTATTTTTTTTTGTGTTATTTTCATCTATTTACAGAAATAAATGCACCACATGATTTTAAAAAAAGTTTCAATTATTTACAAAATTGTCACTGCATGTTTTTAAAAAAAATGACAGTGAATTACAAAAATGTCATCATCCATTTTAAATGAAATTTCAATTAATACAAGTTTTTAAAAAAAAAAAATTATTAAAAAACTGTTTTTTATTAAGATTTTGTGGCAATAATTACCATTTAGGGCCTAAGGTAGTATACCTGTCTTCGTGGGGGGGGGGCTGTTGTAGTTTCCTTGTCAATTTAGGGCCTCACTTTAAAAAAGTTAGCCAATTAAGGAAAAACTAACGATTTTGGTTAAAAAACCCAGTTAACTCCCCATGTGCCAATCACGTGCGTATTTAATGAGGGTATTTATGGCATACGAACATCAATAAATCGCAACAACTCCATGCACGCTTTCTTCAATGGCTGTGGCACATAACACAGTTTCCGCTCAAACAAACCAAATTCGAAATTGGGGAAATAATTTAGGGTTTGAACATGAATCAAATTGTTTTCTGCAGGTGTGGTAGCATGGCGCGATTGCAGACATCATGGACTGAAAACAATCCAGGCCGAAGATTTCATCAATGCTCAAAGAAAACGAAAAAGGTTAGCTCTTTAATTGAAAATGAAAAGTATTATATTTTCGAAATCCTAACTTTGATTTTGTAAAACAAATTGCAGTATGATGGATGTGGGTATTTTGCATGGTATGATCAAGAGATGTGCGCAAGATCGAAGATGATCATACCTGGATTGATTCGAAAGAGAAATGAAATGGAGTCCGAAATTGCAAGATTGAAAAGAAGACAAAAAATTTTGTTCTTCCGCTTGGTTTGTGTCTGTATTGCGATTTGGGTATATTGATTAGAGTATGAATCCAAGTTATTGAGTATTTTGATTAAAGTATGAATGGATGTAATTTAGGGTTTTTGTAAGTCAGGTTGTATTGCTTGGTTTTGGAATTTTTGGTGTACTGTAATGGTGGCTTGCAAGTAAGAGGCTGGATTGTATTGTAATGTCTATTGGAAATGAATGAAATGGTTTTCAAAACCCATATGATTACCTTTAATCTCTGTTTTAAGTTTACATCAAACCTACACATATGATTATAGTTTGAACTAAACACAAACATGACATGTATTGAACACAAAGAACTAGAATATGAGTTGAATAACAAAAGATGACATAATTCACATGATCTTAAGTGTTTTTGCCAAAATACCAGTCAACAAAAAGGCTCCTAAAGACCACATTTGGTCAATAAAGTATTAGCTAATCACACATCCATAATATAAAGTGACAAATGACAAAAGACAAGACAATAAATTTGTCCAAAAGAAAGAGAGAATCAGATTCTCCACAAAGTTTAATAATATGTCCAAAAGAAAGAGAATCAGATTCTCTAGAAATTTGCACAGCACATGGTTCTTCACTTCTTCCTTTCTTCAATGTCCTTTGCATGTAATCTCTTTGCAGTCTCCCTCAAATCCTTCCAGGTCACAAATCTCTTTCCACCTCTTTGAATGTAAGGTTGTGAAATGGTTGATGGTTGAGTGTTGGAACTGCCTGTTCCATCTTCTCCATTAACTTGAATGGAAGCAAAGGGATTCTTAACCTTGATTTCTTTGGTCTGCAGTGGAGGTTGGGACATTGCCATGGCAGGTTCACTTTCTTGTTCTTCCTCTTCAGTTTCAGCATCTACATCAATTATCCCTTCAACCTTTTTAAATTGAAACTTTGCTCTGAGCCTATTTGACCTTGGTAGTCTTACAAGTTCTTTCTTTGGTTTAGTTGATGATGGTGATTGCTTCGAACCCTAAAAACATTAGAAGTAACTTAATCCTTTTCTATTGCGAAAAAATAAATGTAATAGATAATTGTGTAAGAAAAATACCTTCCCTTGTGTTCTCTCCTTCTCTGTTCTTGTTTCCTTCCCTTTTGTTCTCTCCTTCTCTGTTCTTGTTTCCTTCCCTTGTGTTTTCTCCTTGGAAGTTCTTGTTGCATACCCTCTAGAGACCTACACATACAAGTTAAGGTTAAGGACAGTGATATAATTTTTTAAACTGAAAGAGATTCATCAGGCAAAATAGAGAACAAACATACAACCTTTTTGGTTGCTTGAGTAGGTATTGGTGGTGTAGCCTGAGTAAGTGGTGATAGACTTGGTGATGGGAATGTCTGTGGTGATAGTGGTGGTGTTGGGAGTGTTGGTGATTGAGGAGCTTGTACACTTGGTGATGGGAATGTCTGTGGTGATAGTGGTGGTGTTGGGAGTGTTAGTGATTGAGTTTCTTGTACACTTGATGATGGGAATGTCTGTGGTGATAGTGGTGGTGTTGGGAGTGTTGGTGATTGAGTTTCTTGTACACTTGTTGATGGTGTTTTTTTCATGAGACATTTGGCTTTGTTGTGCCCTTCTTGCCTACAAATCCTGCATTTATGTATCTGTTCATAAAATAAAGGAAATAGTAAATGAATTTCATATAATGACAGTGAAATAATTTGTTAAATTGAAATTGATAAGGAAAAATAGAGAACAAACATACAACCTTTTTCAGAGTTGGAGTGGTTGCTTGAGTAGGTATTGATGGTGTAGCCTGAGTAACTGGTGATTGAGTTGGTGATGGGAAAGTCTGTGGTGATAGTGGCTGTGTTGGGATTGTTAGTGATTGAGGAGCTTGTACACTTGCTGATGGTGGTTCTTTCATGAGACATCTGGCTTTGTTGTGCCCTTCTTGCCTACAAATGCTGCATTTATGTATCTGTTTCTCCTTACTACCAGCCTCCACCTATACACACATACAATGAAAGTGGATATTTTGGTGACATATACCACACCATGTAATTGTTCATAAAATAAAGGAAATGGTAAATGGCTTACATTCATTGTACAGTGGGCTTTGTTGTGTCCCAACAGCTTACAAACAGTGCATCTGATTGTCTTCACATACTGAGTCCTTTTCAACTTCTGAGTACCATTCTCTTGTGTCTGAGCTCCTTCTTCACCCCCTCCACCTTGCTGCAAACCTTGGTTAGTTTTCTTCCTCGGTTTCTTTGGTGCGTCCGAGGTTGAGTCCTTTTGTTCTTGGGTGGATAAGGCGGAGGCAAACCTGTCTCGGCCACATATACGGTGAATCCATAGGGTTTATCATGAAAGAGTAAACCTTTTTGTAGGTTTCAACTCTATAACAATGCCACATACTTCTCGGGTGCTTCATATTTCAAGAACATACAACAAATGGCATGGTTACATGGTATCCCTGATAATTCCCACTTTCTGCAAGTGCAAGTCTTATCTATCAAATTGACTGAATGTTGACTATCACTACTAGTCTCAACCTGGTATTTCCCAGCTCCTGCAGACCTTGGTATACAATCATTGACCTTAGACTTTCTTTTCTCAAGTTCCTTCTGAATTTTTGGACACAACCACATCCCCTTCCATTTATTATCAGCAGTCTGCCTATTATATTCCAATCTCTCCATTAACATGTTCCTAATACTCTCAAGGCATGCCAGCACTGGCTTCTCTCTAGCCTCTAGAATGAAGCTGTTGAAACTCTCTGCCAGATTGTTCAAGAGGATGTCACATTTTGTATTTGTTACGAAATGAGACCTAGACCACCGCTCACGGTGGTTTGTCCCTGAAACCACTTGAAACACTCAGTGTTATATGCAGCAATTTCACCCATTACACTCTTAAACCTGGACTCTGTAGTAGCACATGCAGCATTCCAAAGCTGATCTATGTGAACTATCCCTCTGAAACCTGTTGTCCTCATATTGCCTAGCATATGGAGCACGCAAAACCTGTGTTCAGCATTAGGCATGAAAGTGGAAACTGCATCTATTAACCCCTTCTGCTTATCTGACATGATCATATACTCACTATCATCTCTAAGTTCTATATCATCAATCATCAGTTTGATAAAACAGTGCCATGTTTCTCTAGTCTCAGCTTCCACAATGGCATAACAGAATGGGAACCAATTGTTGTTAGGATCTATACCACAAGCTACTAGTAACTGTCCTCCATGCTCACCTTTCAAAAAACACCCATCCAAGCATATCACCTTCCTACAATATTTGAATCCCTGTTTCAACCCTCCTAAACAAACATAGAACCTTTGAAAAATAGCTTTCCCTGCCATCACACTTCCATCTTCAGTTGTCATATAAACTGAACTACCAGGATTTCTAGCCCTCAACTCATGTGCATAATCCCACAACTTTTCATATTGCTGAGACACACTGCCCTCAATCATCTGAAATGCTTTTCTTTTTGTTCTATAGCATTGTGCCATGGATATATTTGCACTGTATTTCTCAAACACCATTTTTTTAAATGCTTTTGCAGGTTGAGTGGGATTTGCTCTCCATTCATTAACATGTTTGGCTGCTAACCATCTAGGTGTGACATGGCTATTCCTGTACTGTAATCCACATGTGTGATTGGCATTTAAGGTCTTAATCACCAAGTTTGATTCTCTCTGGCATCTGGAAGCAAAAACAAGCCAAGGACATGGATCTTTACATTTAGCCCTAACCCTTTGCTTAACTTGCTTAATGAAGTAAATGTTTTTCTTCTCATCAATTGAATGCTTCTTAATAGCTTCAACTAACTCCTTGTGATCAGCAAATTCCATTCTCAACTCAAAGCAAGGTTTCACCATATCAACCTTTCTATTGAATATCTTTCCAATAGGCCTACCAATCTGTTCTTCATCCTCACTTTCATAATCCTTCAACCCATCATCCGAATCATAGTCATCATTCACAGTTTTGCCTTTGCTCCCAGCACCATACTCCCAGATAACCATCTTAGTGTTTTCTGTTTCATCAGTCTGTTTTTTAGTACCACTAGCTCCAATACCATCAGCTTCTAAATGAATGTCATCATCAGATTGCTCATACTCACTATCATATAATGACTCATGAGGCACTTGACTATAAATATCCTCATTTGCATATCTATTAACCTCATCTCCCAATATTCCCTTTCCTTTAAGTTTTGTTTTATCTAACTCAACAAATAATTCCACTATTGGTTTCTTACTAGGCATAAACATTGATATATCAGCTGCATCTCTATCATTTTGAATGAGCCTAAGTCTAAAAACTCCTTTCCCACCTGTGTTCTGAAACAATGTATACTCATGAGTAACTACACCAGCCTCTTTAACAGCTGCTTGAAGCTCAACCAATGACACACAATCAACATCAAAATAATCAAACCATGCAACATCCCCTCCTTTATAGCTATCTTGACTATCATTAGGAAAGTAACCCCCGTGATGTAGTTTAATAGTAAAATGTGAGGGATCATCTACACACATGAAACAAAAAAAAATAACAACCAAGACCAGAATCAGAGCAATATAATTGTCCAAAAGGGGACCATATCATTTATGTCATCAATAGGGGACCACAACAATAAAAAAATAACTCTTTACAGGACCACAACAAAAAAAATCAGTCCATACACAAAGTACTATGTTTTTCTCAAAATACACAACAACAACACAGATATTGTAATACTGAACTGAATTTTTGAACACTATCACATGGACTGTTCTATACAACAACATAATAAACAGTTTAAGTTGAATGATTACCGTAATCAGGTGTCGCGGGATAAATGCAACCCTTCTTCTTCCTTGTGCACCAGGTCATCTTCAAACCCTTCTCAATCGCACTCTGGATCACCTATTTCGTAGATCAAGAACCCTAATTGTTTGCACAAGAACCCTAAATGCGTTTGAACAAATAATTTGTTTCGCGCCTTAGCTTATGTGCCACAGCCATTGAAGAAAGCGTACATGGAGTTGTTGCGATTTATTGATGTTCGTATGCCATAAATACCCTCATTAAATACGCACGTGGTTGGCACATGGGGAGTTAACTGGGTTTTTTAACCAAAATCGTTAGTTTTCCCTTAATTGGCTAACTTTTTTAATGTGAGGCCCTAAATTGACAAGGAAACTACTGCAGGCCCCCCCCCGAAGACAGGTATACTACCTTAGGCCCTAAATGATAATTAAACCATAAAATATACGTGAAAGTTTTATTAAATAACAATGTTTAAATTGCCACGGAACGTGGACAAAATGCTAAGAACAAACGCTTGCATGTCCAACACGTAGGACATGCGTTGGATTTATTATATACTTATTTGATTGCTCTTCTTTTGGAGGGACTAATACTACAAAATTTGTTAATCCAATGCATTCATTAATAATATTAAAATTGTATATATTTTTGTTAAGGTTCTTTTTTCTTCTGTTTCCAACAAAAAAACACAAAAACACAAAAAAAAAAAATTAAAACAGAAATTGGAAGTACCGGATTTACAAAAAAAAAAAAAAAAAATTAAAACCGAAAAATGGAATTCCGGATTTAACTTAAATTAAAACCGGAATTTCAAATTCCGTATTTATTTAAAATTCAAAACCGGATTTGGAAATTCCGTATTTATTTCAAATTAAATCCGAAAAATGAAGTGCCGGATTTTCATTAAAACCGGAAAATGAAGTGCCGGATTTAAAAAAAAAGTGTTATTTTGGTAAATAAGTTTTTTTTGGATGTTATTTTGGTAAATAAATATTTAAAAAATAATATTTTGGTTTTTTCATCGGTTTTCGTTTAGTCGTCGAAGATCTTCGAGGGCTCGTTTGATAGCATGATAAAATTAGCCGATATTAATAATGAAATAATTATTATTTTAGAGATTAATAATGAGGATGTCTAATAATTTAAATTAAAAAATTTAGTTTGTGTATGATAAAAACAATACAAAACATAACATTTTTGTGTAAAAACTAAATTATCCACGTTATATACTTTTCCATATGTTAATTACTTCGGTTGTATTTAATACTAGTAAAAGCCCGTGTCCATGGACATATTTTTTTTTTTTTTTTAATTAGTAAAAAAAATTAATTTAAAAAAAAATTAAAAAAAAAAATTTAAGGGCAAAATGGAAAAGGGACAACTTAGTAAGGGCAAAATGGGAAATTTGGCTTATGAAACTGTTCATTGTACTGTTCACAGAGGGGTTGTGATTTATACTATAGATATCAAACACAAATCTTATTGAATTATTTATCCTAACAATCTTAAGAATGGCTACCAAACGGCACTTAAATATATTAAAATTGTGCCACCATCCCTTTTTTAAAAAACCTTATTAATGAGTGAGATTGTTCAACCTTACATAATTAATTATGTTTTTAACGTTGATGTGGGACAAATTGAATTTTAACACACCCACGTATATAGGCCGACATGACCATCAACTTTACATGTGTACAATTAACACGCCGATATGATCATTGGCCCAAACCCAACATGAGTAAACAACTTCATCATCAACTTGGGTCAGCTTTAATATCATATTAGTATTTGGTCACCGTTACCTTGAAATTTTTTATTAAATAGTGAGGTTATCCAACTTTATATACCAAAACAATTATTTTTTTCAAATTAATGTGGGACAATACTAGGACTTCAACACACACCCCCTTCACGTGTAGTCACGTGTAGTCTGGCATGATCATTGACTCAAACTCAACATGAGCAAACAACTTCATCATCAATTTGGGTCAGCTCTAATATTATATTTGCATTGGGTTGACATCTGTAACGACCCCAACCCTAGGCATTTATTTTTAATATTATATTAGATGCTTTAATATTTATGTTTATTTTATGTGTTTCTTTATGTCTTTAAATTCTTAATTTAAGATAAATTGGGTGAGAAGTAAGATTAGAATCTTTGGAGAATTTATTTGTTATTAAATAAAGAAGATTGGGGAATAATAAAAATAGAAAATAGATAAATAGTGAGAGGAGGTTAAAATGAGTAGAATAAATATTTAGGGGGAATGATTTAAATATTTGTTGAAAGTCTTTAGAAGAGGGGGGCCAATTCCCTCTTCACTCCAAATCCCCCCAAGTGTTCCCCTCTCCTCTCCCCCTTACTTCCTCCATCCGCCCCCCCCCCCCTTCTACATCCTCCTCACTCTCCTTCCTCCTCCTTCATTCTTTCATCTTCCTCCTAGTAAATCCTTAGACTCCATGGAAGCTCAACCCAAGCTTTGAAGCCAAGCTCTTCCTCCATCAAATCCAAGTCTAAGGGTAGCTTTGAAGTTGGATTATCTAGAAGAATCCATCAAGTGAGAAAGATCAATCTTCCATATTAAAATCTAAAGTGAGTTGTTATGATTCCCTTCTTATGAATGTTCATGAAACTCTATTTGTTGTTCTTGTTGTGATGATAATTTTGTAAATGCCTTGGAAACCTATTTAAAGTTGGGAGATGGGTAAATGACAAAGAAGGATACTCTTGTTCTTAGGAATTGATTTAGATTGAATGAAATGGGTGAAGATAGGTTAGGAGATCTTAACTTGAATTGAATGAAATGGGTGAAGTTAGGTTAGAAGATGTTAGCTTGAATTGAGAAATGAAATGGGTGGGAATTAATTGGTAATTAACTTAAATCTATATGATCTTGGATTTGGATGATTTAAGTTGAAGTTGTGAGGTTAAACAATCCTTTAGTATTCATGAAATTAGGAAAGATTTAAAAGGAAATAAACTAAGTAAATTAAGTTGGAAATTCGTGTGTGCCTGAAAGTGGCCATGGGCGGTCGCCCATAGGGGCTGAGCGGCCGCCCGGCGAATGTTGGCTCTCCTTGTAAACTCACTTGGGCGGTCGCCCAGTGACACGGGCGGTCGCCCATGTCACGCATTTTCCCCGCTTTCTCTTTTCTTGATTTTCTTCAATAAACTCGTGGTATGACTTCCACCCAATATAAATTAGTAGGACCAAATCAACCCGGATGCGAATTGATCCTCTTTAACCTAGGTTAGAGTAGGATACCTTGGCTTGACCATGACCTTTTAATTGGTCAAAATGGAATTGTAGGAGTAGTTAAATATTGTTCGGAAAGTGGTCCAAACTTGGGAAGTAGGTCTTGCACCTTTAATAAGATTTATTCAAGGTTGAGTAATGACTTCGTAGGGTTGGTTTATGATACTTGGTGACCTTACTTGCCCATACTCGGTGTAGATAGCTTGAATCATGTTTAAAACCATAAGCCACACTATTGTATTAAATGTATATATATCACTGTAGCACGACTATCCCAATTGTGGATTGTTTGGTATATGGTTGTGTCGTATTCCCGTTGTGGATTCTCTGGTATGTTGCTAGTATTGTATTTGGTTGTGGATTACTTGGCATGTTGATTTCATTGTTCCCGATGTGGATTATGTGGTTATATTGTTACCTTAAGTGAACTCATATTCATTTGGTGATATTATGCATAGTGTATTACTTAAATGTTGCATTATGATGTTGGTTGAACATGAGTATATTGTACCATGTTGCTATAGTGTTTATCCCCTTTGTGGATTATTTGGTATTGTTATATTATTATCCCGTTTTGTGGATTATCTCAAGTATCTATCATGTGTTTGAGCGTGTTTATGTTCGGGTGGGTATGATGGATGCCAATCAATTATGGATTTGTTCTATAAGTGATTGAAGGTACATCATACCGGTGACCCTTCCCCACTCGCGGCCACGGGGTGGGGTGTGCTAAGGACTGTATTGACCCAAAAAGCTTTGGCTGCACTGTGGCCAAGCGACCGTTGTAAGGAGGGGGACGATGTTATTTTGGATACACTAATATAGGTATCCTTTCTTATATGGATCTCGGGGCATGAGACCTATAAGAGGTGAATGTCTTGGAGGCAATTCACCAAAGAGTGGAGTTTTACTCCCACGTTGTACGACTTATTGTTCGAGACGGAAAAAGGTAAAAATGAGGTAACGTAAGGTGTTTACCGCTTTCATAATGTGTTATGTGCTACCATGCTATGTGTTGCACTCTGTTTGGCATCTTGCTGCATATCATAATAGCTCATTGAGATTTATTCTCACCCCTCTCCCTTTACTGCTTTAGATTCCGAGACAGGTGACCCGAACCAGTGAGGTCGGGGATTTCATTGTGGACTTTTGCTTTTGGGGCTTGACAAGTTAAGTATAGGAGTGGGTTGTTAGGAGTATTGGTTAAGTATTCCTCTTTTATAATTTGTATGGACAACACTTTTATTAAACAATGTTATTCAGGGTTTTTGTATAATTGATCAGATTTCGGATTGTTAAAGTTGTAGATGGATTTTCTTAGTTTGAGCTCCCTTAGCTCGGGACACGTGTTAGGTCCCGGGTTGGGGTGCTCACAGTTGGTATCAGAGCTTAGTTTAGAGGTCAAGGGTAGATGTCTAGACTAAGTGGGAATGAGTGGTAATTAACGCCGAGTGTTTAATGCAGGAGTTCGTTCTAATGGCCGGAAGCAAGGATGATCAGCGAAAGGTTCTAGAAAGTGAAGGAGATATGGGTATAGGTGGAATTCAGAATGAAGAGATGGTGAAATTATTCAGAAATTTGTACGTAATATGGAGACTAGAGGATCAGTTCCGAATCGACCGAGGGGTATCAAAGTGATGGATTAGAAAGGTTTGTGAAGATGAATCCACCGAGTTTTAATGGATATCCGGTCCGTTAAGGGCGTAAAAATGGTTAGAGAGAATGAACAAAATCTTTGAGGTTATGGAAAGTCGCAACGAAGAGAAAGTTAGGTATGCCGTGTTCAAACTTGAAGGTTTAGGCGATCGGTGGTGGCGAGAAATTGAAGGAAAGTTGGGAGCGGGATCATACGCCCGTACTTGGGATAATTTCACTCAACAGCTTTAAGGACTACTTCATTTCAATGGTTACAAGTGATAAGAAGGAGATTGAATTCTTAGGACTAAAACAAGTGGAACATGACGGTAGATCAAGATTCATCCGGTTTGAGGAATTAGCTAGGTGTTGCCCTCATTTGGTATCGCATGAAGTGAAAAGGGTTCGTAAGTTTGTAATGAGGTTTGAGGAGTGAGTATAGGAAGAAATTATGGATTGATGGTTTCGCCGATTATCGACAATCATAGATAGAGCATATAAGGTCGAGAAGGACATTGAGGAAAATAGTGGAAGGTCCTAAGTGGGATGATTTGTAACTTTTGCAAGAAGGTCGGACATACCGAAGATCGGTGTTGGAGTAAGCAAGGCAAGTGTTTAAAATGTGGATCATCGGGACACTTTAAGAGGAATTGCCCAAGGATGACGAGGGGACGAGCTTCAAGCAGCGGTCAGCTGGGTGGACGACAAAGAGGTGGTACCAAAAGAGATAGCGAAGGAGAACCGAAAGAGAAGGTCTATGGTCGAGTACATGTTTCGAACCTAGGAGAGATAGTTTCCTCAGAGGTTACTAAAGGTATATTCCCTGTCTCAGAATTAGGGGTCATATTTTATGGATCATGTTGCATATCATTTATGCTTGGCATCACATTTTGCTTATATGTGACATACATTGTTGAAAATTTGTTTTATTGTTAGAGGGTTCTGCTCTTATGAGAGAATACCTCGAACCTTCCTTGGTTTACCACGATGGTGATGTGGTTATGACTGAGCATGTATTGCCAGTTGGTTTGGTATGATTATTAACTTATGATTTTGAGATATACTTGACCTGGAGGGTTAAGTAGTTGTCAGTGGTATTGGTAGGCTATCATAATAGGTGAGTCTCCTTTTCCATGCCTAGATTGCTTATATTGGTAATTGTTATAGGTAAACCTTAATGTGAAATTCTTGTTATATGTGGGTATTTAAGGTGAAAATTTTTGAGTTAAGATGTGAAGAGTAATTGATATATGCTAGACTTGCATAAGGAGTCTTTTACAAAATTTTTATGTGCCAGTTGTAAGTAAATGGTAAATGTGCTCCCGTCGGTATGTTTCATGTGTTGGTTCTGAGTAGGATAAGCAGAATTGTAATCCTTATTTTGATGGCTTTAGAGTAATTAGAATTGATGATCTCCTTGTTGATTAAAGTTCCGGGAAGATCGTGAAAATAATTTGAGAGTTGGGTTAGTGATTCCTTGTGAGGAGTCCTTACATGCAAAGTTTGGTTAGTATGAGTTGGCTTGAGAGGGTTTCAAATTTTGGGTTCTATAGTCTTAAACTCGGATGTTACCAAGGACCTTGTGAGGGTTGAGTCCGTGATCTTTGAGTTGGCAAGTGTTACCGAAGAAATTTAAGAAATTCTTAAGAATTGTAAAGTCGTTACTTGGTTGAATCTAAAGGGCGTATAAATGGTGTAGGTTGTGATGAGGATGAATCATATTGTTAGTAATGGAGAATAGGTTGGCGTCGGACCCGATTCTTACCTTACCTAGTGGATGTGAGGACTTTGTGAAATTTTAAGGTGTATTAAGGGAAGATTAGATTATGATATTATACGGAATGGGAAAGTGATAACGTATGCTTTGAGGAGTTTAACTTAGATAAGTGAGATTTTCTTATCCTCTACTCGGGAGTAGCTACACTTGTGTTGCGTTATTTAAATAGGAACCTTATCTTTTGAAGCTTCCTCTGAGAGTTGTTACCGATCCTAAGAGTTGGAGGATTTAGTTAGTCGAGAGGAAGAGGTTTGAACACTATCCAAATTTTGGAAGAATAGGTTGTGTTGTGTGACGGATTTTCCTTCGACTTGAGAAGTTTA
Source organism: Adenophora triphylla var. japonica (assembly GCA_022495995.1). Classification (NCBI taxonomy): domain Eukaryota; kingdom Viridiplantae; phylum Streptophyta; class Magnoliopsida; order Asterales; family Campanulaceae; genus Adenophora; species Adenophora triphylla. The sequence continues at coordinate 148,161 of JAFEMH010004513.1, read as the reverse complement.
ATTAACCTTAGCGGGTTTGCGTATAATAACAGTTATCATTCTAGCATTAAGATAAAACCGTATGAGGCGTTGTTAGGAAAGAAAATATCGATCTCTAATTTGTTGGGGTGAAATTGGAGAAGCAAGGTCTAAGGTAATTTAGCGCCAAAGTTTGTTAATCCATTTGAAGTTTTAGGAAATGTTGGTGAGTCGACTTATAGACCGATGTGGGGCAGCTTATAGAGTATTTGAAGTTTAAATGTGATATCGTAACGTATTGGGTGACATAAGATGTAATACTTTTTATCTATATTTTCTTTGAGGGCGTGAAAATTCGGGCTAGTGAGAATTTTATGGGATTCTCGGGATATCAAGGCTTGTAATATCGTATTATTATTGAAATTTGGAATCTTGGAAAGAATCATGGTATTGAAGAGACAAATTGGGAAGTGAAGTCCTAGAGTATTCGGGTTAAGAAAGTGTGTAGTAGAATTATGCCATTGAGAAATCTAATGGAAAAGTGTTAAGTTAGAATGTGTGAAAGGTAACCTTTGCTATTTGATCCTTAGTGGTGTTTACGTCAAATTCGGGACGAATTTTCTTTAAGGGGGAGTGAGTGTAACGACCCCAACCCTAGGCATTTATTTTTAATATTATATTAGATGCTTTAATATTTATATTTATTTTATGTGTTTCTTTATGTCTTTAAATTCTTAATTTAAGATAAATTGGGTGAGAAGTAAGATTAGAATTTTTGGAGAATTTATTTGTTATTAAATAAAGAAGATTGGGGAATAATAAAAATAGAAAATAGATAAATAGTGAGAGGAGGTTAAAATGAGTAGAATAAATATTTAGGGGGAATGATTTAAATATTTGTTGAAAGTCTTTAGAAGAGGGGGGCCAATTCCCTCTTCACTCCAAATCCCCCCAAGTGTTCCCCTCTCCTCTCCCCCTTACTTCCTCCATCCGCCCCCCCCCTTCTACATCCTCCTCACTCTCCTTCCTCCTCCTTCATTCTTTCATCTTCCTCCTAGTAAATCCTTAGACTCCATGGAAGCTCAACCCAAGCTTTGAAGCCAAGCTCTTCCTCCATCAAATCCAAGTCTAAGGGTAGCTTTGAAGTTGGATTATCTAGAAGAATCCATCAAGTGAGAAAGATCAATCTTCCATATTAAAATCTAAAGTGAGTTGTTATGATTCCCTTCTTATGAATGTTCATGAAACTCTATTTGTTGTTCTTGTTGTGATGATAATTTTGTAAATGCCTTGGAAACCTATTTAAAGTTGGGAGATGGGTAAATGACAAAGAAGGATACTCTTGTTCTTAGGAATTGATTTAGATTGAATGAAATGGGTGAAGATAGGTTAGGAGATCTTAACTTGAATTGAATGAAATGGGTGAAGTTAGGTTAGAAGATGTTAGCTTGAATTGAGAAATGAAATGGGTGGGAATTAATTGGTAATTAACTTAAATCTATATGATCTTGGATTTGGATGATTTAAGTTGAAGTTGTGAGGTTAAACAATCCTTTAGTATTCATGAAATTAGGAAAGATTTAAAAGGAAATAAACTAAGTAAATTAAGTTGGAAATTCGTGTGTGTGCTGAAAGGGCCACGGGCGGTCGCCCATGTGGGCCGAGCGGCCGCCCAAGGCGGCGAATGTTGGCTCTCCTTGTAAACTCACTGGCGGTCGCCAAGTGACATGGGCGGTCGCCCATGTCACCGCATTTTCCCCAGCTTTCTCTTTGCCGATTTTCTTCAATAAACTCGTGGTATGACTTCCACCCAATATAAATTAGTAGGACCAAATCAACCCGGATGCGAATTGATCCTCTTTAACCTAGGTTAGAGTAGGATACCTTGGCTTGACCATGACCTTTTAATTGGTCAAAATGGAATTGTAGGAGTAGTTAAATATTGTTCGGAAAGTGGTCCAAACTTGGGAAGTAGGTCTTGCACCTTTAATAAGATTTATTCAAGGTTGAGTAATGACTTCGTAGGGTTGGTTTATGATACTTGGTGACCTTACTTGCCCATACTCGGTGTAGATAGCTTGAATCATGTTTAAAACCATAAGCCACACTATTGTATTAAATGTATATATATCACTGTAGCATGACTATCCCAATTGTGGATTGTTTGGTATATGGTTGTGTCGTATTCCCGTTGTGGATTCTCTGGTATGTTGCTAGTATTGTATTCCGGTTGTGGATTACTTGGCATGTTGATTTCATTGTTCCCGGTGTGGATTATGTGGTTATATTGTTACCTTAAGTGAACTCATATTCATTTGGTGATATTATGCATAGTGTATTACTTAAATGTTGCATTATGATGTTGGTTGAACATGAGTATATTGTACCATGTTGCTATAGTGTTTATCCCCTTTGTGGATTATTTGGTATTGTTATATTATTATCCCATTTTGTGGATTATCTCAAGTATCTATCATGTGCTTGAGCGTGTTTATGTTCGGGTGGGTATGATGGATGCCAATCAATTATGGATTTGTTCTATAAGTGATTGAAGGTACATCATACCGGTGACCCTTCCCCACTCTGTGGCCACGGGGTGGGGCTGTGCTAAGGACTGTATTGACCCAAAAAGCTTTACAGACCTGTGGCGACCGTTGTAAGGAGGGACGATGTTATTTTTGGATACACTAATATAGGTATCCTTTCTTATATGGATCTCTGGGGCATGAGACCTATAAGAGGTGAATGTGCTGGAGGCAATTCACCAAAGAGTGGAGTTTTACTCCCACGTTGTACGACTTATTGTTCAGACGGAAAAGGTAAAATGAGGTAACGTAAGGTGTTTACCGCTTTCATAATGTGTTATGTGCTACCATGCTATGTGTTGCACTCTGTTTGGCATCTTGCTGCATATCATAATAGCTCATTGAGATTTATTCTCACCCCTCTCCCTTTACTGCTTTAGATTCCGAGACAGGTGACCCGAACCAGTGAGGCCGGGGATTTCATTGTGGACTTTTGCTTTTGGGGCTTGACAAGTTAAGTATAGGAGTGGGTTGTTAGGAGTATTGGTTAAGTATTCCTCTTTTATAATTTGTATGGACAACACTTTTATTAAACAATGTTATTCAGGGTTTTTGTATAATTGATCAGATTTCGGATTGTTAAAGTTGTAGATGGATTTTCTTAGTTTGAGCTCCCTTAGCTCGGGACACGTGTTAGGTCCCGGGTTGGGGTGCTCACAACATCCCTTAAAAATCTTTATTAAGGGACGAGGTTATCCAACTTTATATACCGAATCAATTATTTTTTTCAAATTAATGTGAAACAATACTAGGACTTCAACACACACCCTCACGTATAAGTTGGCATGATCATTGACCCAAACCCAATATGGGTAAACAACTTAATCATCAACTTGGGTCAACTCTAATATCATATTAGTATGGGGTCACCATTCCCTTAAAAAGCTTTATTAAGGGGTGAGGTTATCCAACTTTATATACCGAATTAATTATTTTTTCCAAATTAATGTGGGACAATACTAGAAATTCAACACACACCCTCACGTATATAGGCTAGCATAACCATCGACTCTACACGTGTACCATTAACGCGTCAGCATAACCATCAACTCAAAGCCAATATGGGTAAACAACTCTATCATCAACTTGGGGCAGCTTTGACACCATCTTAGAATTGAGTCATCATCCTTTTAAGAGGCATTTCAAGGGATGGGTTTATCCAACCTTGTATTGAATCAATTATTTTCTCCAAATTCATATCCTAGCATAAGCTCAAAGTTTGGCTACGCATGAGAGGGCGTGTGAATCAATTATCCCATATCGTGTCCTCACTATATAAAGATTATGGGCTACTTTTCACATAGTCAATTGATTTTGAGATGTAACAGTAGACTTTATCATAGTATCCGTGCAAGCTTTCTATACGTGTGAGCCCAATGGCCTAAAATGTTATAGCTCCGCATCATTCAAAACCAAAGAGTACACGCTGTACCTAAAGATTAGCCATGAGAGACGTTTTGATTCACTTATCTCATATTGGAAATTAATAAGCCATGTGTTGGTGATTTTATTGTCATCAGCTATTTTATTGTAATTGTGGTTTACTAGAGATCAATGTGATTCATATTAGACTCGGATACGAGTAAGGGAAAGTGTGGAGTACACACTCGTTTGAGCTAAAATGAAATCAATCTCGATAAAGAAGTAAAGGTTAAAGGGTAGCACATTTGACTTTGCTGATGTGCTCGGCCGAGCAGAGCCTTGACTCACCCGAGCATAGCATAGCAGATTGTCAAAGTTTCTGGACAGTCATGCTCGGCCGAGCAGAGCCTTGACTCACCCGAGCATAGCATAGCAGATTGTCAAAGTTTCTGGACAGTCATGCTCGGCCGAGGCATATGCCTTGCTCGACCGAGCAGTATGATTGACACAGCCATGCAGTTCAAATGACACGGTCGAGCAGCTGGGCAAAAAGTCTATGGACATCTTTGCTCGACCGAGCAAGTCACATGACTCGACCGAGCAGCTCCTGAACAGGTGTCATTTCAAAATGAAAAGACACAATGCTTGGCTAAAATCATGACTGTTGATTAAACCCTTTATCTGATGCCTCTCCATCTATTTATATACAGAGTTTGATCTCCTTTGTACACACAAAAAAACACATAAGATATACGACAACAACGAAAATCACAAAGCAATTCTCAAGTTTAGATTTGTCTTCTTTGCCTAGAAACAAATTGTGTGATTGTCTTATCCCAATAGAGATTTCGTGTAACCCAGGCAATAAGGGTCGGAATACTTTATTCGAAAAGTGGATTATACATGATTCAATCATATATCCAGCCTTATTATTAACACCGAGACCCTATATCCCCAACACCATGTACCCAATATATAATATTTTTGAGTTACTTTTCTTATTGTCAATTAGTTTTGAAATAAAACCTTATATTTTATCGGAATATCCAAAATTATTCTAAGTTACTCTATTTATTAAATAGAAAATTTAAAACTTGTTAATAGAGGTGGTCTCCCATGAGAACAAGGGGATCCGTCTCATGCATGAGACGGGTCGACCCATGACCCATGGGGCATGATCCGCCAGTGGCATCCTCTTATATAGGCCAATTTTTTTTCCTCTCCATATTAAGCTCCCTGAGACTGATGTACGAAATCTCAAACTCCCCTTTCCGAATGGGAGTGAATGTTCCGGCGAGTGGCCCAGACGACGGCTGGCTAGTAGTCCGGTAAGGCGTGGTTGACCCACTTCTACTCTCAGTAATATAAACCGGGCCGGAGAGTGCCCGGACTTGGTGAGCTCCACAGATGCGTCGAAAATTGGTGGTTTCATGAATGCCGCCGAAGTAGTCGCCGTCGTCGTCGTGATCAATGGGGGACTTTTTCCACTTGAAGAAATGCAGAGCGTTCATCCACCAACGTTTTCTGTTCTTCTTAATCTTCTTGGACTCGTCTCTGGAGATGGGTTTTTGGAGCTTGAAATGAAGCACATCAATGGATCTCGTCATAGGCCCAATTTTTTAATTTAATTTAATTTAATTTTTTTTTGCTTTTTGCTTTTTTTTTTAGTTTTATATTATTTTTTCGGCTTTTCAGTGGTTTAGAAAAAGTAATAGTTACCATCTCTTAATGTAATGACTGTATACATATAAAGTAACATTGTTCATAAGTAAACGTAATACATGTTTTAAAAAAACAAAAGCTCATTTTCACCCAAAAATAAAACCTTCCCGACCTGAGAATCGACGCCAGGCGTCCGCCTCAAAGGAGCCAGGCGCCCGCCTGGGAAAGGCCAAAACACCATGCTCACCTCGGCAGCCGAGGCGCACGCCTCACCCCAGGTCGTGCGGCCGCCTCAAGCACGTTGCCCCAACGCCAAAACCACTGGACTCGAGGCGCTCGCCTCGCCATCCCCAAGCGCCCGCCTCAGATTCCCTCGAAGAACATCTTGGTTGGTCCTCTATTCCAACAATCTCCCACCTAGAGATCAACCACACATATAAGCTCCGTATCCGTTCTTTAACTCATCCTTGGTGTCCTCCTAGTGCTCACCTTGATCATGGTAGTGCCATCCTCCTCTCTCATTCTTCAAGCCCAATTGAAGCTTTGCACAGCTTCAACTTCTCAAGGTTCACAACCTTTGTCAACATGTCAGCTGGATTCTCCGATCCCAATATCTTCTCAAGCCACAAAGTCTTCTTCTCCAAGAGATGCCTGATGTAGTGAAACCTCAGTTCAATGTGCTTCGTCCTCGAATGAAATGCCGGATTCTTTGCCAAGTGAATTGCGCTCTGACTATCACTGTAGAGAATATTACCACTTCGCGTCTTCCCAAGTTCACCCAAGAAGTTCTGCAGCCAAACCATCTCTTTACTTGCTTCCGTCACTGCCACATATTCTCGCTTCGCAATGACCGAGCCACGATCTTTTGTAACTTAGAAGCCCGGAGATTGCCGTACCACCCAATGTAAACACATAACCCGTAGTACTTCTCCTCTTATCAAGATCACTTGATGCCAAGTCCGCATCAACATAACCCGCTAACACCACTTCCTTGCTCGAAAAATATAGAGCCTTACCAAGCATAGCATTCCTTCAAATAACGTAGGATCCACTTAACCGCTTCCCAATGTTGCTTTCCCCGGATTGCCCATGAACCGGCCGACTACTCCCACCGCATGTGCAATGTCCGGCCTTGTACACACCATTGCATACATGAGACTCCCCACGGTGAAGCATATGGAGTTCTCTCCATCTTGTCACGCTCTTCCTTGTTCCTAGGCGAGTCCTCTCGGATAGCTTGAAGTGCAAACCCAATGGCGTCCCCGTTGGCTTCGCCTCTTCCATACAAAACCTTGCTAAGACCTTCTCAACATATTCTCGCTTGTGAAAGAACCAACTTGCCCGACTCCCTATTCCGATCAATCCGCATGCCCAAGATTTTCTTTGCCTCTCCCAAATCCTTCATCTCGAACCGTTCGACAACCGAGTCTTCAACCCGTTTACCTCTCTACCGCTAGAGCCCGCTATCAACATGTCGTCCACATATAACAAAGAAGATAATGTACCCATTGTCCGTGTTCTTGAAGTAGCAACAATGATCCGCCTCACATCCGATAAAATCAATGTCGTGCATGAATCCATCAAATTTCTGTACCACCGCCTAGGAGCTTGTTTAAGGCCATACAAGCTCTTAGTCAACTGCAAACTAGCTCCTCGCTACCCTTAGACAAAAACCCTCTCGTCGTACCATGTAGATCTCTTCCTCCAAGTCCCCATGAAGAAAGGCCGTCTTCACATCCATCTCGTTCAAGCAAAGAAGTTGTCCGCCACTACTATTCCCGTAACCATTCGATAGTGGTCATCTTCACAACCGAGTGAATACTTCGGTGTAGTCAATACCATACTTCGCCGAAACCCTTTAACAACCGCCTTGCCTTGTAACGCTTGCTACCGTCTCGCTTCCTCCTTGATCCCGTAAACCCACTTGTTATGCAAGGCCTTCTTCCCCTTAGGTAGTTCAGATCAACTCCCAAGTTTTGTTTGCCTTCAATGAGACCATCTCATCATCCATCGCAGCTTTCCACTTATCACAAAGCACACTACGAACCGCCTCCGCATAACATTCCGGTTCCCCATTATCTCGTCAATAGCAAATAATAATTCGAAGGAGTATACTGCTGTGTGATCCACGCACCGCCGGATCTACGCAATGGAATATCCGTCCCGGGAGTACGTGGTTCATCTTCGGTGACCTCCCGACCATGGTCAACATGAACCGTCCCCGCTCCCACCCGAGTTAGGAACCTCCACCTCAACAATATCCTAGGTTCCGAACTAGTATCATCGTATGCCCCCTTTCTATCCTTGTACAAAACCCGTTCATTGAATACCACATCTCGACTACGAATAACCTTATGGTTTTGATCATCCCAAAATTTATACCCGAAGTCATCCCCGCCATACCCAATAAATGTACACTTAACGTATTTAGCATCTAATTTAGTTCTCTCAGGCAGAATCAACATGAACATAAGAAACGCAGCCAAATACGCGAAGAAAGGACAGATTTACGCGCTTGCCACTCCAAGCTTCCTCTCGAATTCCGTTTCCCCAATGGAACCGATGGTCCCCGATTGATCAAGAAAGCCTGCCGTGTCAACCGCATATGCCCGTAACGTCTTCGGAAGTCCACACTTCAATCTCATACTTCTAGCCCGCTCGTTCAATGTTCTCGTTCATCCTTTACGCTACCCCGTTGAGTTGTGGAGTCTTCTTTGGAGTCTTCTCCATACTAATACCATTCGCAAAGACAATATTCCCTAAACTCCCCGAGCTCATACTCCCCACCATTGTCAGATCTCAAGCACTTAAGCTTAAGTCCAGTTTGATTCTCCACCAAAGCCTTCCACTTCTTGAACACCTCGAAAGCTTCATCTTTCCCCTTCAAGAAATAGACCCGCACCTTCCTTGTAGAATCATCAATAAAAGTCATGTAATATGACGCACCACCCGTAGATGTAACCCCAGGAGATGGCCCCCACAAGTCCGTGTGAACCAATTCCAACTTTGCTTCCCTCAATCCCCTACCTCGTCCTCGAGAAATTATTCCTCCCTTGTTTGCCAAACATACAATCTTCGCAGATCCCCACGTTGATCGTCTTCAAACCCGGTAGTAGACCCTTTGAACAAAGTACCTTCATCCTGTCTCACTCATGTGACCCAATCGACAAGTGCCACGGTCGCATCACCCTTGCCGCCGCCACCGCAATACTATCCTTGGTGTTGTTCGCCAAATACAAAGTACCCTCCTTATTACCCCGAGCGATCTCACAATCCTCCTTGGTAATAACTCAGCTTCCGGCAGCCTCGAAAGTCACCTTGTAACCCTCTTCGTCCAACCGCCCAACCGAAAGTAGGTTCTTTTTCAAACCCGAATGTGCCTCGACCCCGTTCGGATGTAGAACCTTCCCGTCCGATGCTCCTATCCCGACATCCCCCTTCCCCTTGATTTCCAAAGGCTCGCCATCGCCTAGATAGACCTTCCCGAAATCACCGGAAGTGTAATTATCCATCTCTTCCTTGTGCCCGCAAGAGTGGAATGATGCCCCCGAATCCAAAGCACCCATGATTCTAGTGCACTACCGACACTCGTAACTAGTACATCATCACCTTCAACCGCCACATTCGCCCGATTGCCCTTACGATTTGGACAATCCCTCTTAAAGTGTCCCAATTCCTTACAATAATAGCACCGAACGTATCCCTTCGCAACCTTCGGTTTGTCCTTGGTCTCATCGCCTTTGCCCTTACCACTCATTCCGTTCTCCCTTGATTCGGTTCTCCCTTGTTTGCTAGTACAGGCTTCCCCTACTAGTAGTAGCTAAAGCCGCTCCCGAAGTACTTCGATGTCCCCAACTTCTTCATGCGATTTTCCTCACCTAAAAGAAAGTCTTTAACATCATCATATTTCAATTTTTCTTACCCGCCGAAGCGTTGATTGCAGTCACCGTTCCGCTCTAACTTGCCGGTAAAGAAGCTAGCAACAAGCATGCATGAACCTCGTCATCGAACTTGATCTCCACCGCTGTCAATGAATCTATGACATCCATAAATTCATCGATGTGCTTAGCCAAGGATCCTCCCTCTTGCATCTTGAGACTACCCATCTTACGTATCAAATCAACCTTATTTGCGTGAGACGGAGTTTCAAATCTCTCGGTAAGATAATCCAATAGCTCCTTGGTGGTTGTCGCCTTCCCGGTAGTCTTCGCGATCCACTTTGACAAAGTAGATCTAACCACCCCTAAAGCCTTCCGATCCATGAGTTCCCATTCTTCCCGATCTTCATCTTCCTAGCTTTGACACCCTTCGTAGGCTTGTAGAGATCTTTGTTGTACAAGAGATCCTCAATCTGCATCCTCCAATATCCGTAGTCAGACCCATCGAATTTCTCAACCGCCTGTTTGTCTTTGCCCATTCTTGATTGCTTGAAACAACTCCCTTGATCCTAAACCAGGCTCTGATACCAGTTGTTGTGAATATGGCCCTCCACACCCAAGCAAACCTACAAGAATAATAATCGTACACAAACCAAGCACAAGAAATCAAAGAAAAACAGAAAAGAACACAAGAAATTGTTAACCCAGTTCACCAATTTGATTGGCTACGTCTGGGGGCACTACCAAGCCAGGATCTTGCACTATGTATGTAAAATATGTGTTACAATGAATAAAGGGGCGGAACATTGCTTTTATACATGCCCCGGAATAACAACCTAACCCTAGATGGCCTGAAAACGGGCCCAAAAATAAAACCTTCCCGACCTGAGAATCGACGCCAGGCGTCCGCCTCAAAGGAGCCAGGCGCCTGCCTGGGAAAGGCCAAAACACCATGCTCACCTCGGCAGCCGAGGCGCACGCCTCACCCCAGGTCGTGCGGCCGCCTCAAGCACGTTGCCCCAACGCCAAAACCACTGGACTCGAGGCGCTCGCCTCGCCATCCCCAAGCGCCCGCCTCAGATTCCCTCGAAGAACATCTTGGTTGGCCCTCTATTCCAACACGCCCAAGAGAGGTGGGCGACCGCCCATAGCCAAATTCAAGCAACCCCAAAGTTTGGTCAGTGCACTTTGGTCACTTCCTTTTCCTTTTCTTCTCTTTTAAGCCATCAAAACTGTTAAGATTCTAACAAATTTGGATGAAGATGAATAATAAACAAATTATTTTAACATATTTTATAAAAGAAAAAGGGACGATACCCTTAAATTTTATTAATAATTGTTAAAATGTTACAATGAGGGGGACAACCAACCTTGCCCTTTTATAAGTAAGGGAGGACATAAGGAGCCTTAACCTCGTTCTTAGTATTTTACAATATTTATTTAAATTATAACAATCTAATCTAAATAAAAAAACCTAATATATAAAATAAAACAAAGCAACAAATTAAATTATACAAATTAAACTATATAAATTACATCAACTTACATTTGGGCCATTGGGATTGTGTCATTGTTCTCGTCACTTCCCGATGTTGTATCAAAGAAATCTTCATCGGATGAGGAAAACTTTGGCTCTTGATCTCTTTTCTCCGCTTTGACCCAATCATTCAACAAATTTTGATTTTCTAAATTTTCAACAGTTAAATTTGTACGTTGCGGATCCGCAATATTTCCACCAATGCTAAAAGCGTGCTCAACCGAAACCGTTGATGCGGGAGCAGCAAATATTTCTCTTGCTATCCTAGAAACAATAGGATAAGAACTCGCCCTCTTGGCCCACCAATGTAAAATGCAAAATTCAACCTCATCATCATATTCAAATTCCGTGTTCAAATATTTTTCGAATTTCGCATTAGAACCGCTTCCTCTAGAGCGCTTTCTATTTTCATAAAAAGAAGTCAAAAAAGAGTTGTCCGTTTCGCTAGTTTGACGAGGAGGAGCCTCATTTGTACTAGCACCACCATAAATTGAGTTGTACTCTTTAAAAACATTTAAAAATTCATTTTTCGCATCGAATAATATTTGATCAATATTTGGAAAACGGGGATCATTTGCATCAAACAAATTTTGATAGTAATATGTAAGAAGTTGTTCCAAACCATCCATTCTAACCCTTGGATCTAAAATTTTTGCAATTAAAAAAATACTTGGAATTGTCTCAAAATATTTCAACCATTTTTCCTTCATGCTAACAATGGCTGGACCAATTATGGGATCATCTTTAAATTCACAAAATGTACCCGAAATAATAGTACTATGATCAACAACTAAGTTAGAAGTAGGATAATACGTACCGGATAACATGACAGTGGCATCCTTGAAATTTTTCAACAATTTGATCATGCTTCCACAAGCATTCCATTGATGAGGAAATAGGGTGTATTTGTAACCAACGGAAGACAAAAAAAAGCAAATTTGTTCCTTATAAAGAAAAGAATCCGCTAAAAGTTTATAGGTAGAATTTCACCTAGTTGTAACATCCATTGAATTTTTTTTGGGACGGATATCATTTGCCTTGCAATAGTCTCTCCATTTTCTTTGATTGGAACTTTTTCTCATAATAAACTGTATACCTCGTTTAATAGGAATAATTGAATCTTGTAAAGCAGATAGACCATCTTGCACACATAAATTTAAAATATGACAAAAATATCTAATATGAAAAAAAATTTCACCTAATACCGGTTTACAAATACCAATTAGTTCCGATAAACTTGCAGTATTAGAGCTAGCATTATCAAAAGACATTGAAAAAATTTTAGTAACTAAATTATATTCTTGTAAAATACTTTGTAGTTTAAGTGCAATATTGTGTGCGGTATGCTCATCATCAAAATCTCTATATGCAATCAATCTCTTTTAAATGGTCCAAGAATTGTCAATCCAATGACAAGTTACTCCCATATAAAAATGTTCACAACGGTTATCACTCCATATATCCGAACAAATAGAAACTTGTTGAGATAAATTAGCAAATGTTTGTATTAAACCATATTTATATTCCCCGACTATTTTTGCAATATCACGTGTGAGAGTTCTACGTGGTATTCTTTTTGCAGCGGGGTTAAGAGAGAGTTTAGCAAAATCTTCATAGAATTCATCATCGGCAAAACTAAAGGAAAGACATTTAACACAAACAAATTTTGCCATACCGCTTCTATGGTTTTGTTCACTATAATGAAATGTAGTGTTGGAAGAAGAAGACGTACCTAAAGCGCCCATCGAAGAAGTCGAAACTCCTTGGAGTTGTGTTTGAGTTGGATCTATGCCAAATTCGGTAGGATGATGAACTCGAACATGCTTGGTATAAGTGCCATATCCATTGCCATCCCTCCAAGTATAAACATTTTCACAATAGTTACATATCACTTTCCAAACCTCCTCACCATGTTTGTCCAATCCGAGCTCCTTCCTAAAGTGACGAATAAAAATTGGGGACTTCGGTTCACGAATTTTAGGTTCACGAGGTTGACTTTGTCGACCGCCTCCACGAAGACCGCGACCCCTTCCTCTTGGTGCAGTTGGTGGTGGTGGTACTGGTGGTAGGTTATGTGCATCACTTTCTTCAGTACTTGGAGTTCCTACAAATTGTGGTTGTTGTGACATGAAAGGCGGTATTGGAAATTGTTGGTCTCCAACTTGAACCTCCCCATCTTCATTAATTTCCCATTGATTTCTCCCCGATATTCCCCCATCATAAAAGGGAATATCATTTGGTGGTGGTGGTGGTGGTGGTGGTAATCGAGAAGATGAAGAAGGTTGGTTGTTTTTGCTCTTGCTACCCGTTTTTTTTGTTAAGTTTCTAAGGAAAGAAGACATGATGGTGTATTGGTGTGTAAGTATGTGTATGACTATGAAAATGAATGAAAATATGGAAAATGAGGATGAATTATAGAATAATGGCTGAAAATATGAATGTTGGTGAGTGATTTGAGGCTTTGAGCTTGAGAGTTGAGAGTAACTTAAGAGAGACTGAACCGTGAACCGACCGGTTTCGGTTCTCGCCGGTTCCGGTTCTCGCCGGTTCCGATTCCGGTTCGGTTCTTCGGTTCCGCCCGGTTCCGGTTCCGGTTCCGGTTCCGGTATGCCCATGTCTATTTGAGCCAATGCCAGATTCGGCCCATTATACGCATTAGTCATGGGCTAAGCTCATAATCAAGGCCCATAGTGTTTGTTGGGTCAAACAGTACCAGAAGCACAGTGTAACGACCGTTCACACAGCTTTGGACTAGCAGCGGGATCTCCTACGCTGAATTTTGAAGGGAAACCAGCACGAAGTGAGCTTGAACAATGGATTTGACGATGGCGGAACCAGGTGAAATCCTACCGGACCGGAAAATTGATACATCGGCGTATGACTTACTTCAATACAGCACGACCTCCGTTGAAGAGATTGTCGCGAAAATGCTTTCGATGAAGAAAGAAGGCCAGTCAGCCGACCAATTACCGGAGCTTGTCACACAAATGCTCCTCAATTTTGTCAATCTCCGCAAGGTTGACCTTCTTCTCTTTATCTTATACCGTATTTGTTTCTACAGCTATGCGACTGTATTAATGTAAGACGATTTCAGAAAGCAAAATTAGGGCAATTGAGTTTAATTTTTCCTGCATTATTGTTATTTTAAAACCCAATTTCAATTCGGGGTTTTCTTGAAATTAAGATTGTGGGTGGGGATTTGAATCGTAGTCGAGATTGTGTGACAAGTCTAATACTCTTGATAATTTTGAGCCGTTTTATAGTGCATTGTTAGGAGAAGCATGTTTGTTGATAAGTTTGAGTTTTGCAGTTACTTCTACTTTATTTGGAAGTTCAAAAATTCCTGAAAAGCCATAGATGAAATCTAATTACACACCAAGTCTGGAGTTCGATGTGGCTGCCAATTGAGACTGGTTTGCCTGGGAGTTTGCAGTTAATGTTCTATGTTTTTTGTTTGATTTTTAGTCATCTCATTGTTAATAGTTTGATCGATTAAGAATATGCCATCTGGTTTTCTTCACAGCTTTGTTGGGTACTTGAGTGTGAAATCTAAGGGGGTTAATCGAAACAGAAGATGGATTTTTAAATTTGCCAACTTTAATAGACTTGTGATGGACCGGCAACCGGGTGTTAAAAATGGGGCTGTCTTATGATAGGGAAGCAGAGAGAGTATGAAAGGGAAGTTCCCTAACTCGAATATTGGCTTGACACAGACTCATGCTACTGTTGTGAACATTTTCCTTGTATGCTAGGCATATCTTCTTTCTCATTTATATGTCAGCCATGTTAGACAAATTTTTGTGTAGTCTATATTCAAATCTATTATGCTGATTTAGTTCGACTGCTGCAGTTGAAAATCATTGTTAGTATTTTACCCAAATACGTACCTTTATTTTCAAGTTTTTTTTTTTCCCTCAGAGAAGAAAATAACTGTATTTCTTTTAGTTCGGCCAGCTATATAACTTCATGTTCCTCAGGAAGATTACGAGGTTCTGAATAATATACCATATGCAAGTATAGCTAAATCAGAAACATATAGGCACATTGCTGTTTACAAAAACTAGTGCGTACACCTTTAGATGTACTCCCTCCGTCCCGGTAGAAGATTCACAGTTACTGTTTGCGCGGGGATTAAGGAAAAAAATAATGATATAAATGTTGTGAGTGTAAAAGTAAAATAGGAGAGAGAATGAGTGGAGGGAATAGTAAATTATAATGGTGTTGTGAGTATTAAAATAATATAGGAGAGAGAATGAGGGGAGGGAATAGTAAAAATTCTTTGCCATTTTAGGAAGTGTGCAGTTTGTAATGGGACGCCCAAAATAGAAAGTGTGCAGTTTGTAGCGTGACAGAGGGAGTAGTCATTATTATCTTATGTGAACTCATTCAGGGTAGCATATTCTTTTGCAGGCTAATCGTTCCATCTTACTTGAAGAGGACCTTGTGAAAGCTGAAACAGAACATGCAAAAGCACCTGTTGATTTCACAACACTGCAGCTTCATAACCTGATGTATGAGAAAAATCATTATGTTAAAGCAATAAAGGCTTGCAAAGACTTTAAGTCTAAATATCCTGGTATTGAGCTCGTGCCGGAGGAAGAATTTTTTAGAGATGCACCAGAAGATATAAAGAACTCTGTTTTATCTAATGACAGTGCACAAGATTTGATGCTAAAGAGGCTAAATTTTGAGCTCTTCCAAGTAACTCTACTTACCATATACTTATCATATACTGAAATATTTTTTTCTTCTAATCTTATTGATAATGAACCACCCGTGGGGGAGGGGGGTATTTATCAAATTCTGTTCTCTTCTGATGATACCAACTCTGTTAATAATTATCTTTCTCTCATCTCCGCTGTACAAAATTTTGGTCATCTTAGCTTAGTTTTAAATAGAAATGAGAGCCAACGTGTGAGGTTTCCAACTGCTTAATAGTTGATATTTTACAACAAATATTTGAGGATCGTGATGGAGTCCGAATCATTATGTAACATCGGTGTTCATGAGTCGAAATTTTTTTCCAGTCAGTTGGCGTGATATTTCCCTCCAGGCATAACGTTAATGCGTGCACCCATGCAACTATATCCACCTTGGCACTTACTGATTAATTGGTATATGCCACTGGAAAATGAAACAAGGATAGGAAAGAGTTACGTCTTATACCAGATGCAACTTTTGCTTAACCAATAAATATGGTTGCTATCAACTTCTCGCTTTATTGCCATTGCTGTTGTTAGGATTCTAGTTTCAGATATTTTTTTCTACCGTTGAGTATTATTTGCTTTCTTTATCAGCGGAAAGAATTATGCAAACATCACGAGAAATTGGAAAAGCAAAAGAAAGTCCTTCAGGAAAGCATTGCTAACAGGAAGAAGTTTCTATCAAGTCTCCCTTCACACCTCAAATCGCTCAAGAAAGCATCCTTGCCCGTGCAGAACCAACTAGGGATCCAACACACAAAGAAACTGAAGCAGCATCAATCAGCAGAATTGCTTCCACCTCCGCTTTATGTGATATACTCACAGCTATTGGCCCACAAGGAAGCATTTGGTGAAAATATTGAGCTGGAGATTGTTGGAAGCATGAAAGATGCTCATATTTATTCCCGCCAGCTTGCAAATAAGGACACAAGTAAGTGAAGAGTATAATTTATCTTATACCTTGTAGGGTTGTTGTTGAGATTTTACTAGGATAAACAAAAAAGCGTCTTTCCTTAATATGCATATTTGATCTGCATTTTCAATCTCAGACTCATTTCAGGTTCAGTATTATTAAATTCTGTATGCATTTTAGGCCAAAGCTTACTTTTATACCGGAAAACGCAACGGAAGATAAATATAGAGAAACATAGTGTATTGTTTACTACTCAATGGAATCCACCAAGATAGAATAGAAACAAGACAAGAAGGCACAAAGCTCAACTTTATATATTATAAACGCCAGATTAAACTCTCCCATTACAATGACAATTTGTAGGGTATTTATAGCTACTTGGAACGTCCCTCCAAGATTAGGAATCATCAAAATACTAATGGGATAAACCTAACAATTTATTACATAGAGAAAAGATAGATGACATTTAAAAAGATTCATGAAACTTTAGAAGTTAGTCAAAATTCAGATGTATTTGTCAATGACTGCCCTTATGTAATACAATCATAACTCTCTCTAGAAAATTCCAAATGCCGATCCGAAAACTGCTCTGGAAACTAAACTTAAAGGCCTTTCCAATGGTATTTTATTTGTAATGTTTGGCTCAGTAGATTGATAGATATAGTCTTATGTTGAAGTTGATTGAATTTATTAAGAATGTCAAGTGACGAACACTTTAGTTCCCGCGTCATCCTCCCTCACTTGAAGAAAATTCGTCCTCAAATTTTGATCATTGCATCAACAATATTTGTAATGATCCTCCATGTGAGATAAAATGTGAACACTTGAAGTTTTTGTTTATAACCTCGACGAAGTTTAAACTTTATGGCTTTCCTAACAACATCCATCCAATCACTCCAATAAGTTGTTAGAAAATAATCAATAATGATCTTGTTAATGAACAAAGAAATTGAAATACACTAATTATCAACATCAAAAGGATCTTTGTAGCAATAGTCAATTTTAAGATTTTCAATACTTTCATTTTACCGACACAATGGAAGTGAATTGAAAACATTTGATTTTTTCGCAACTAAAGAAGATGAATTGAAAATCCTATTAAATTTTGAGGATAATCATCATAGATTGGTGGTTTAGACCAATCAACAATGGGCAATGGAGTAATTGAATTGGTAAATGGCCAAGCCAACTCAAACATGTTGAATAGGGAAGAAATTGTTTTTTTTTTTTTTTCTAATAAAGAAATGAAATAGAAAGTTGATGAAGGAGAAAGAGAAATGAAGAAGAAGATAAAATGATACCTTAACCAAAACAAAGAAATCCTGGTTACGGCTCTGATGCCAATTTGATACCGGAAAGACGCAGCGGAAAAAGAAAATAATGGAAAAGGGATAGAAACGGATAGGATGTTCACCACTCCAAAGAATCCACCTTGGAGATATAGGGCATAAGTACTTACCACTCAACGGAATCCACCGAAGACATATAGAGTATATTGTTCACAACTCAATGGAATCCACAAAAGAGATAGAAACAAGACCAGAAGGCACGAATCTCAACTTTATATTTTATAAACTCAAACTTCAACTCTCCCTTTACAATGATCCTTGACTAAGTTACTGATCATCATACCCAGATGGTTTTGATCTCTAGATTGTGTGATCATATTGAAAAGCTTGAAGTATTGATCTTTAGGATCTTGATAATCCACAGGGGTATAGCCAATGCAATCCACTTAGCTAGTTTCAGAGTGTTTGATAGTCATTTCTGTTTATCTAATCGTGTTGAAGATTTTTTTACTTAATGTTCACTGAGTATCAGCTTGAGCAAGTTAGTACTTTTAATGCATCCCCCCTTCTAGCTTACTGTATCTTTACATTTATGGAAAACTGATGAGTTTTTGTTTTTAGAAATGAAATTTATATTGTCCCTTGTTGGGGAACCTTTCTTGTCCTCACTTTCTTACACTAGGTGTTAGCATTTGAAAAATTATAGTTGCTTCCTTTTATATCATATGAACATTATTAGTTGGTTGCATATTTAAATTGATAAAGATAAGTACTTTGGAAACTTCATATAATAGAGAGCATTTACTTTTAGACCCTAAACATCGTGTGAACCGAAGTCATGTATTGTTTTGATGTTTAATATTGAAACCTGATTCCTTGTCGTATAATTCACCCCGCTTCCATGGCAGCATAACAGCATAACTGTGAACCACGACGATGACAGTCATTTCATTCATTGCATGTATATGCATAGGCATTTTCTCTGTTGGTTTCGGTGGTCCTTATTGCTGACTTGATTTTATAGTATGGTGCTTACTGCTCTGGTAATGGTCATTGGTGCTCAACGAATGTCCCTCTTGCATACTGTTAATGAATTTGGTTACCACCCCTATGGACCTTTAGAATGTTATCTTGCCATACCTTCCCCAAATATGTTTGGTTATCGAACAATATTTATACAGTTAAATGACAGGCATATCTTCAAACCTAGAGTATTCCAAGCTGGAGGATGAAGTGCCTGATGAGGAAGATGATGGCCAAAGAAGGCAAAAACGGCCAAAGAAAGTACAAGGGAAGGGGGGCCTTGACCCGGCAAGAATATATCATGCTCATCCGCTTAAAATCATCCTTTATATATACGATGATGAAGCTACTGATCCTAAGTCTGTGAAACTTATTGCTCTACAGTTCGAGTACTTACTGAAGCTGAATGTTGTGTGTGTCGGGATTGAAGGGTCAAATGAAGGTCCCGAGAATAATATCTTATGCAACCTCTTTGCTGGTGACCCTGGCCTTGAGCTTCCTCACCAGGTTAGTCTGTAATTGAGATAACCTGTTCGGACTTTTGATGTACCCGTACTCTACAATTACATTCTTAATATATCCTGATTGTTCTGCAGTCTGCCAAATTATGCAGTGGTGATACCCTAATGTTTGATGAAAAGAGAAGTTCACGTCCGTATAAATGGGCCCAGCATCTGGCTGGAATAGATTTTTTGCCGGAAGTTTCACCATTGCTTATACCAGATGAAGCCACACACAGCGAAACAGCTAAACATGCTGCTATTATTTCTGGTTTATCACTTTACCGTCAGCAAAATCGGATACAGACTGTTGTTCAGAGGATTCGTGCTAGGAAAAAGGCACAGCTGGCACTTGCGTGAGTCACTACACTGTATGTTTGGACTCGTAGATCTTTAGGGAAGATGAACTATTAGAAGGCAGATCGCAATGTAGTCATGTCAACTTCTTTACTTCCCAGTTTTGTTTGTGGACTGGGAATTCTTGTTTATGTTAAAACAGTAAAAAGGGTTTATACCTGCTCTGGAACTTTTCTTTCTGCTCTTTATTACATGTCCAAGTGTGTATTTCCGTCTGTGTGCCTAGAGTACTTCTTTTAGCTATTTTTTTACTCTCATTGGAATTTCTTGTTTTTCCATTGTGACGTATGCATATTAAAAAGTTGGATATTTTGGTTGACTTACAGGGAGCAGCTTGACTCGCTATTAAAGCTTGAATGGCCTGCTTTGATGTGTAAAACTGTACCATGGGCATCTCATACCCGTTTGTGCAGCTTGCACAGCTGGACCATTGGGCCCTCACATAAACGGGCTTCATCTTCGCCTGTCACTGATGCAGAGCAAGTTCAGGCTCCTTCAGAAATCGAAATGGCCGGAGAAGTTAATGCTTCAAAGATTGAGGTGGACAGTGTAAGAGAAGACGGGGAGCTTCCATCTTTAACTCCAGTTGCAACTGCTGTTAATGATGGTAAACTTACACCTCAAAAAGGATCTGATCTTGAGCATTCGAAACGACTGGCGCTGATCACTAAGACTCTGGTTTCTCCAATGAGCAAGAGAAAATCACCTAGCTTTAAGAAACATGAAGAGGAGTTAGATCTCATGCTAGGTTCGGAGAGTGAGTTGGATGAGCCAGCACAAATAGAGCTGGAAACCGACAATTTACCTGCCAGTACAGAGATGGTTGATAACTCCTGGATGGATCATGGGGTCCAGGAATTTCATCTTCTTTTAACCAGAAAACTGGATGGTGGTGTAGAGTACCAGTTAGAAGCCAAGGCAGGTTTCTATTTTATTTACTTGGTTACCGCATAGTATTGATTTCTCACTTATACTGTATATATTTATACTAACGTGGCAGATCAAGATCAGCATGGAATATCCCCTTCGTCCTCCTTTCTTTGAGCTGGTACTTTCCAGACCATCTCTTGGAGGAAACCAATCAGAGAACAATGCATATGGGTGGTTTAATGAACTTCGTGCCATGGAAGCCAAGGTGAGCTACTTGAGAACTTTATGATGTCAAGTGTAAAGTATAAGCTTTTAAGATTAATTAATTCACTATGGTCTTTTGAATATAGTGTAGACATGATAGCATGCGATGAATAATTACAACCTCAGTCTCACATACCCTATCTGAATGAGATTCATTTTCCTTGATGAACCACATTACCACGTTATGCAAGCAAGCCGAGAGTTTTGGATGAAATGCCTCTACTAAATATAATAACTATAATATGATTTTTAAATATAATTATCTTGATAATAATAAACAGATATAAGTGTAATTCATGATTAGCAGCCAACTTGGTACGATTATTCGGCTAGTCCCATATTTTAAAAGAATGAACCACTTCTCATTATCTGTATTTTGTAGGTGAACATTCACATGATTAAGATGATACCCTGGGATCAAGAAAACTTTACGTTGGGCCACCAAGTGTGTTGCCTTGCTATGCTCTTTGACTTTTACATGGACGAGGAAACTTCATCTTCGGACAAGAGAAAGAGTAGTTCCATGGTTGATGTTGGTTTATCTACACCTGTTAATGGGAGGCTTGTTTCCAGAACTTCTAGAGGTAGGGATCATAGGAAAATGATCTCATGGAAGGACAATGGTTGCACACCTGGCTACCCTTGATAACGGTAGAAGCCCTTAATCTACAGCTCCAAACCTGCCCATTCTATTATCAGATGTCGGGACAAACTAATCACTTTGTTTTTCCAGAATTTTCTAGAAGCTCAAGAAAGGATCTTTGCCTGTGAAGGGGAGACATTTCAAGACTGCTCATGCTTAAATGGTAGGCCTACATTGGTGATATATTCTTGTTGCGTGAAAGTAAGCTAATTTTTAACCCCAAAATGTTGCTCGAGAGTCATATAATTTGGTATTGTTAGGAAGTAGAAGTGTCACTCTAACCAATTGATATGTGCTGAACTGCAGATGGAGTTGCTTTGTCAACTTCACAAAACCATTCCATTGAACGTGTTATATATCAGTGTTTTATGGTGCTAAATTGTAGCCGGTTGTAAAAAAAAATAAAAAAAATAGTGTCCTTTTACAGTTTTCCCCGAGTTACATTTTTTAACACCATGAGTTTACGCACCCTATAGCAAGGTTTGTCGGATTGATGTACTGTCTGAACGTACATACTTCAAATTAGTGTGATTATTTTGTGCTCGGAATTATTACTCTTTTTTTCGATAATCTAACTACAAGTTGAATTGCGGTTACAATCAAATGTCTTACGAAGATGGAAGCAAATTAAACATAACTTGTGCATTGTCAGGGACTTCCTGAGAAAGAAACTAAACAACATTTTGGACTGACAAGCTTATAAAAATAAAGTAACGTTTCTCTAGCAAAAATACCAATAAGGTAATGTCCAACCTAAAGCTAGTAGTATTTCGCTCAACTATACCTAACCACTATAGAGCTCAGATAATGAAGATGAATCTTCAAGAACAAATACATTTAACTATCACTTTCTTTTTAATCTAAACTCTCAAATATGTACAGAAACCTATCATGTTGATCAACAAAGAAAGTACGTATGACTGACCGAACGTCTTCACCATGGACCCGTCTGTGTCCTTCTCAAGCAACGACGTTTGCCTCCCTTCTGTATATTCATCATCTCCATTTCCTGCCAAAACCAAACGTGACGTTTGAGTAATTATGCCCGTTCAAACTTCCTTAATTATAAAAAGTTGTACCATGAAAGATGATACTGAGCAGAAAATAGGCTCTGTAAACTGTGAGCCAAGGTACAAACACAGATGCACATAACTTTACGATTTATCGACTACCATGGATTCATGATGCTTTAACAAGATGCAAAGTAGGTGAAAAATGCACACATAAAGACATATTTCATTCAACAGTGGGAATCATAGCGTACCTGATTCTTCTGCATTTTTAATATCTCTTCCTGCAGCCAACGAAGCCATATCAATTCACAGCCACAATTTTGTATAAAGCAAATAAAGAAGCGGATAAACTTACTCTCCTTTACCCTCTACCAAAAACTCACTCAGTCCCAAAATGAATATGGAATATTCATTTTTGTTCTTGATCAAGAATAAAGGACATTCATTTTGGGACGGAGGGAGGTAGTACAAAGCTTCATTGCACATACCTGTTTCTTCAGCAGTTCTTCATTTTGCTCTTTCAGTTTCGCAACTTCTGCTTCCAACTCCATTGTATATGCCTGCAAAATCCCAAAGGGCAGTAAAATAATAAACACCCACAGGTCATAAGACGCGTACTTGGAACCAGAAATTAGAGGCAGTATACATCAATAACTTAACTCGAGTAAATAAGCTAAAGGGGAAAAACAACTAATAATAAGGCAGAATAAAAGGAACTTATAAACTGATCAGAATATCAGAATGTTACAAGAAATTTACCTGTTTACGAGCTCGTGATCTGGCAGCTGATTCCCTGTTCTTGATCATCCTCCTCTGTCTCCGCTCAACAACTTTCTCGACTGCACTACATCTCCTTCCCCTTAAAGCACCATTAAACACATAAGGAGCTGGCGACACAGAAGACGTATCCCCATTACTCTTCCCTATCCCATCCGACGAAAGTGCCGGAGATCCATTCGCAACCGTAACCGCTCCCATCCCTCCCAAGTTACCATTCATTAATGGATCCGAAAATCCCAAAATTCCATTACTACCCCTAATTCCGGGGCTAGCAAGATGACCATTACTAGGTATGGCCATGGCAGCCCCGTAAGGCTGCAGTGTGGGCTGTTTGGGAAATATTTGTTGTTGTTGTTGTGTAGATCTAACTCCGTTAACGCTTAACGGCAAATTGGGCGATTGAAACGCTATTTGATTGTTCTCAGAGATCCGATTTGGCTGCTGAAACCGAATACCAAAGTTAGAATTGTTCTGGGAATTTTGCAAAGTACCAAACAACCCACTATCAATAGGATTTCCTGCATCCACTTGAGCTTCTTCCCTAACTACACCAGCTTTCACCAAGAAATCCTCAAGTGTCATTTCACCTAATGTCTGCTGCCTCTGCTGCTGCTGAAAACTCGGCTCTGTCCCGAACCCACTATTATATTCTTTTGATATATCTTTCCAAACTTCATCTACCGTTTTCTGGCTCAACGTTCGAGGTAACGTTAACGAGCCTTGTCTCTGTAAATAGTTTCCAGAAAAAATTCCATGATCTGGTACTCCATTTCCCATAGTTTGAGTTTCTTCAGCATTCCAAATATTCTTTAGCAATTCATCCATATTCATCGACCCGAAATCTTTACCGACACTTCCCATGGTGCTTTGAAGCTCATCAAAGGTAAGTGAATATATAGAACCTTGCCTTGTTAATGGAAAATTCCCCGGCGGCTGCCCGTTCCCTAATCCACCATCCATTTGTAATCTCTCATTTCCAAAATTCTTCAAGTTCATATTCATTCTTACTAACAAAATCCAAACCCGAAAATAAATCCAAGCTTAGTCTCACCTACACACACCAAACAAATGAAATCAAATCAAACACAAGTCTCAAAATAAATGACCAAAATTTTCAAATTTGCTCCCGATCATTCATTTCGAAACGGAGCAAGTAATAATTCTTACCACAAAAAAGTCACTAAAATAGGCAAGAAGATCAAATTGGAAACCCTAATCAATCTTAATGCAACTCTTTCACCAACTAGAATTCAAATCAAACTGAGCTTAATTAAGTAAGAACAGGACCAGAACAAACTAACTGTCTCATTACAAATACCCAAAAGTGGAAATTCAAAGGAAAAACATTTAATTTCAACAAAATAAATAATAAAAATTGCTTCTTGTTAAGCTGTGGTTGGCTCACCTGAGTTAATTTCTGAATCGTTAACTTTGGACAAGTGTCTTCTATCTGAGCCTCTCTTGATCTTGTTAAAACAAGAAAATCAGCAGCTTCAGTGTGGACCCCACAAGAGTCGTGGACCACTATAATTAGTTGAGAGGATAGCCTATGAAAGGACGTCAGATGGAAGGATCTAGACCGTCCACGTGTAGAGTGTGAATGGGTAGTTGGATTGGTTTTGTCTTCGAGTGCACATGAGATGTGGAGAGTGACGCGGAGCGTGAGAGTGGTGACAATTTTCTTAAATCATTTTTCATACTCCCTCCGACCCTCGTTAGTTGAGACTAACTTTTTGGGCACACCAATTAAGGAAAAGTAAGTGAGAGAAAAAGTGAAAGAAAATGTTGTGAGTATGAAGAATTAAATAGGAGAGAGAATGAGTGGGAGGAATAGTTAGGAGAGAGAATGTTGTATGAAAAAGTGAAATAGGAGAGAGAGAATGAGTGGGGTAAATAGTGAAGATTCTCACATTTTCGTGTGCAGTCTCAACTAACGCGAACTACCCAAAAGAAAAGCTGCCTCAACTAACGTGGGAAGGAGGGAATATACTAGATCAAATTTTATGTACCATTTATTTTTATTTACATATTTCCTTCGTTTAGAAATAATTTTATTATATTTTTTCTTTCGTTAATACAATGTATTTTGAGTAATTTTTCAGATTAATTTAAATATTCAAATAAACATTTAAAAATTGTTATTAATAATATTTATAACGATGTATCATAACATGTTTTCATTTTCATTAGAATAATTAAATCAACCAAACTTATTGTTTAAAATACATTCGTATTAACGAGAGAGAAAAATGCGAGAAGATCATTTTTAGTATTGTATTGTGGTTGTGTATCACTAGTGATTAGATGAATACAAATTATTACTCCCTCCGTCCCGTCCCAGATCAAGGGTCCTCGGGAGGGATTTCACGCTTCTTAAGAATTTTTTTTTAAAGTGGGTTGAAAATTTTAGGAGAGAGAATGTAAAAGTTAAATGTGTGGTAGGGAATATGAGAGAGAATGTAAAAGTTAAATGCATGATAGGGAATAGGAGAGAGAATGTAAAAGTTAAAAATATTTAATAGGAGAGAGAATGAGTGAGAGAAATAGTAAAAAATATAAGGGTATAATGAATGTTTTTTTTTGTAAATATATGGAGATAGTAAGAGTATAAATATATGAAAAAATTTCCATTTAAGGAAAGGGACTCTTGGTCTGGGACGGACCAAAAAGAAAAGTAGGACTCTTGATCTGGGACGGAGGGAGTAATACATTATGATAATTTCAACCTAATATTTTTTTAATCAAAAAGAAAAAAATACAAAATGGAGAACATAATGCCTTATCATGCTCAACACAACTGTCCGTTTATTATTATCTACTCAACTACTTATACTCACGACATAACACATTTTTCTTAATTCACTTGTATAAATTTAAATTGTAATACAAGCTGGGATGAAGAAATTATTATTTTATATATTATTGTATGATATAATAGTTATTGATTATTAGAATTAATTTAATATAATGTTTTATTAATATATATTATTGTATATTCAATTATATACACTTGGATAACAAGTACAAAATAAAAGTTCCTTATGGTCGGTCCATTTCTTGAGGGGCAAATGGAATGGCAACTTTACTCTTCTGTTACCTAAAAAACATGTTACATTCTGACATTGCATAACGTTAACGCATAATCATTGGTTTCATACGATTTCGGCATGTGCTCTCGAATCTGAATTCCCAAGTCTTATAAGTTTTTTTTTTTTTTTTTTTTTTTTTACAATAATAAAAAAAAATAAGGTTGAATTCAGACAATCCACACACTGGCATACGATCTTATCCGTTAAAGTTGTCTGACTGCATTGATCCAATCGCTGATCCAATCGCTAACGATTCAAGAATTTGCAGACTGCGATAACCACCAAACACATTCGGATTATCACGATTATCCATCTCGCTAAATTTAGGATCTGACAAAATATAAAATGCACACTGATGATGCCAATAATGTTCAGATCATCCCAAATCCAGCGGCATGTCGTATCATGTATCATTGAATAGCCTGAAAAAGAATAACAAATACGTAAAATAAGCCGAGACTTCATCGGCGAATGCCATCCGGTGTGAGAGTAAGTATTTGTGTTTATAGAGAGAAATCAATTGACAAAAGTTTGGAATCAAAAGATGTATTACCCAAATAATGTGAATTATAAATTGTTTATATAGGTATATCATTGTAAAGTTCATGTTGGATAGGAATAGGAATGCGTGTGACATAAGGTTATAATCCTAAAAGGATTGTATCTGTTTACAGTCCTTATTTGAGTAGGATTAGGCAACATATTCTGCACGTGCGTCTTGGAGGAAATCTCCTCGTCGTACATGGTCTGGTCGGCCCAAATTGTGCCGAGGAAGAGAATTGTGAAGGATAGGGAAGCCAATTTCCTTATTTTGTTGACAATCGAGGAGGGGTTACTCGTTTTCAAATGAGGCCTTGCTCGACCTTAATATATGCCTTGCTCGGCTTATATGATTATGCTTTGTTGGCATGCAGTTTTGTTGGTACTTTGTCATTATTCGCTCTAACATGTCTAGGTCGACATAGTAAGAAGTGACGAACAGGCATGACGGGTAAAGGTAGGGAAGGCCTATTCCCTTTTGTCGTAATTTGAAACTTGTGTGAATTAAGTTTTGGGCCTATTCATTGGGTATTTCCCGGTCTAAGACACGTTTGTACCTATGTTTATACCGTTTTCGCACTAAAGCGGAATAGCAAATTTTCAAACTATAGAGGTTACTTGCCAATTTTGTACTAGATCTAGTTTTTTGTTTGTTTTTCAATGAGTTCGAAGTTATATGTACCTCTTTTCGAAATTGCTTTTAACTCAAAAGCAAATTAAAAATAAAATAAAAATTATTTTAGAATAAAAAAACCGTAAGAAATTATATTAGTGGTCGTACACATTACAAGAAAATGGTTAAAAAATCTGAAGTCCTCATTAAACATTAGTATTTTTCTTAAGTTTATCTTATTATGTATTTCAATTGTAACAAAATCAAGAAAAATAATGAATAGAAACAAGGAAATCAACGCAGGGATAAATTCACAATTTTTATCGAATTGTTTGATAATTTCAAGGTCATGTCATCAATAATTGGATAAGGAAGATTAATATAGAAAGTGTTGGGGTATTAATCCAAGTCCCACATCGATAATTGAAATAAGAGTTGTCTAGTATAAAAAGGTGTCCACTCACTTCATTAGTATGAGGCCTTTTGGGAGTTGACCCAAGAGCAAATCCGTGCGGGCTGGACCCAAAGCGGTCAATATCATACTAATGTGGAGTGGTGGGGATGGTCGCGGACCCAACAATTGGTATCAGATCAGAGTCGTGGTTAGTGGATGGGCGCGACGCAGTGGACCGTGTGTGGATGATGTGGAATTTCATCTAGTGGTGTGACCTCGCGAATGGCACACTTTGTGCGGCAATTGAAAGAAGAGCTGTCTAGTATAAAAAGGTGTCCACCCACTTCATTAGTATGAGGCCTTTTGGGAGTTGATAGCAAATCCGTGCAAACTGGACCCAAAGCAAACAATATCATACTGCACTGAGCTCAAAACGAACAATATCATACTAATGTGGAGCGGTGGGGATGGTCGCGGACCCAACAATTGGTATCAGATCAGAGTCGTGGTTAGTGGATGGGCGCGACGCAGTGGACCGTGTGTGGATGATGTGGAATTTCATCTAGTGGTGTGACCTCGCGAATGGCACACTTTGTGCGGCAATTGAAAGAAGCAAGTCAGTTTCAAGATAAAAAAGGTCCACCCACTTCATTAAGAGATGGAGGCCTTTTGGGAGTTGATAGCAAATCCGTGCAAACTGGACCCAAAGCAAACAATATCATACTGCACTGAGCTCAAAACGAACAATATCATACTAATGTGGAGCGGTAAGAATGACCGCGATCCCAACAGAAAGTCTCCCCCAACCACAAACCCATAAATTGTTGATAGACTCACCGAAATTACTCCATTAAAATAGGTAAGCAAACTCATTATTAAAAGCCTTCAAAAGGACAATCATTTGCCTGAACTAGAAATTTCTAAAGATTGATTATTTCTATTTTTAAGTGTACAACAGAGCTGTTGTACTATTTTTGGGTTGTCTCCTGCTTTGTTTGGAATATTATAAGGAAAAGGAAAAGGAAAAGGAAAAGCTTAAAATAGGTTTTCCAGAAGGGCATGCACTTTGGAGACGATGATGAGGCAATGTAAGCCTGCAGCTATGGCACAAGTCAAGTCAAACTTTTAGCTCATAGCCCCAACTAATTCACCTACAAATACAATCTGTATTTTATTTTTAATGATAAAAATAAGACTTCTCTAGAGTATCTATAATTTTCTAAGCCAAGAGCACACGTACTCTCTCCATTCCTTTTTAAATTGGATTAGCTTTTTAAACAGATGATTAATGAAAAATAAGTTGAAAAAGAGATGTTGTAAGTATAGAAATTAAAGTAAGATGGAGAATGAGTGGAGAAATAGTAAATTAATTTTTTTTCTTTTTTTAACAAAAAGGGCAATGCCCTCTAGAATTTTATTAAGATGAAATAAAAATTACAAAGTGCAATGAAAGAAAATTAAATAAAAGGTCAGTCAAAC
Organism: Adenophora triphylla var. japonica; assembly: GCA_022495995.1. Taxonomy (NCBI): domain Eukaryota; kingdom Viridiplantae; phylum Streptophyta; class Magnoliopsida; order Asterales; family Campanulaceae; genus Adenophora; species Adenophora triphylla. The sequence goes on along the minus strand of JAFEMH010004513.1, from coordinate 118,709 downwards.
TGCCTTGAGTAGTTCTATTGCCTCTTAGGCTTATTTTTCTTTGCTTTAGCTTTGAAAGCAGATTTTTCTCGTTTTCCTTTTACCGGTTGAAAACCATCATCTTCATCGTAAAAATCTTCCCAATTTTAGCTATCAGCCCTTGGCGCCCAAGGATCAACATGAGCTCCTCCAACAATACCTCCATAAAGACAAGCTTCTTCAAATGCCGTGGGAGATGTGTCAGAGACCTCATTTTTCTGGATCAGAATCACACTTTTCCCGAGGAGTAAGAGCTACTTTTAGGTTTTTTGGGTTTATAAACTCGATATTATAGTATTTTTGGTTCTGCTTACAAGCTGCAGGGGGACGTAAACTAGGCGCATCTTGTATCGCCCGAACCTTAGTGATAACCCTTTCTCTCATAATCCTATGATAATTCTCTGAATCCTGATTAAATTGAATATCAACTTGGACACTGTTTATTCCATCCTGAACATCAACCAAGGGTGATTCCCTCTCTTGATCATGATCAAAAGCCAAGTTGCCCGACCCTTCACCATTTGCAATCTGAATAGGCCCATTGATTTGATCCAATTCCGATGATGATTTTTCCGAAGAGGATGCAACCTCCACGGGAACTGACTGTAATCTAGCAGGAGAGAACTCTTGAGCATCAGCCCGAAGACCATGTTCCTCCATAGCCGAATCAACCCCAATTGTAACTACTTCAATATCATCAGGCGAACCAATCAACCCCTTTGATTTATCTTCAACAATCTTCATTCCTTGGAGATGGCACCCATTAGTATAGTTAGTCTCTTGAACTTTATCAACATAAATAGGAGAGGTCTCAACAGGGTCTTGAAAATTCTTTTTCATCATTTCTGACCCTTTATCATTCACCTATATCATCACATTGTTGTCTTTCATATTATCAACAAGAATTTCGGTTGGCTTTGTGACCTCAAATGGAAGCACCTCCTTATCAGTACCACAAGAATTTACAGCAACTGCTGCTTTTGGCGTAGGCTTTGAAGCCTGAATTACCACCTTATTTAGGTTGCTAGGACCAGCTTGATTGTGTTCTTTCTTCTTCCATATGGACTTAGGGTCAATGTTTCTCTTAGGCTGTACTTGTTGTTCCACACTAACCTCCTTTCCCTTTAGACTTTCAGAATGCATATGTTGTTGATTTCCTGATCCTGTTTTTGCAAAGCGACAATTGGGGAATGCGTGTCCAACCTTAAAGCAATGTTTGCAATAGGATGGAATATTATCATATTCAAGGACTTGATAGAAACCACCATCATCGCCACATTCCAGGAATACTCTCGAAGGCAATTTCTTAAGAAGATCAATCTGAACTAACACCTTCGCAATACTTGGCTTGGATAGGTTAGCGGTTTCTTGATCAATGGCCAAAGGAACACCAAAAATTCTAGCGATCGAGAATAAACACATCTTATTAAATAAATGTATAGGAAGCTCTGGAAGACCAACCCAAACCGAAAAAAGTGTGGAATCTTGATCAGGCCACCATGATGGTGTCTAGCGAGACACCCGCATAGGGAAATGACCAATATACCACAGTTCCTTCGCCCACATCCGATTAAAATCAGCTTCATAGGATAAACGGATCAAGACATGTTTGCTATCTAAATGGCCAACCTTAGAATCAGAGTGAAGGCCAAGTTTTGAAAACCACAAACACAGATCATCCATGGATGGTCTACCCCTTGTAAACTTGCCGACCAAAGTAAAATTGAAAGGTTTAGCAAGATAAGATATTACCTCCTTAGGGATTTTCAATGTCGGATCACCATGATGGGTAGAGGCGGGGATAAATGGAATCGTAGGTGTAGAGAGCACAGCCTCCTTGAAAAGGCCTGCAAAAGATTTCGCCTTTGAAGGGGACTTCGGCGGAATGTCCGAATTAGGTGCAGCGCCTTCTTGCGAAGGCCCCAAAAGAGAGACCCCGGAAGAAGGAGCCATAGATTGACCCCCTAGCAGACCCTAGAAGACGCAAACCATAGCCGAAAATCAGATCATATCGTGATCTCCCCCAGATCCAGATCGAAAAGACCAGAAGAGGGAGGGAGCAAGCGGCGATCTAGAGAGAGAAAGTTTTTTTTTTCAATCGGAACAATCTCATAAAACTTGATTTTGGGACGGAGGAGGAAGTAGATACGGTCTGTCTGAACAAGCTTGAAATAGTAAATTAATTGGTATTATAAGTATAAAAGTAAAGTAGACGAGAGAATGAGTTTGGGAAATAGTGAAAACTCTTACCATTTTAACTGGTCCGATTTAAGGTGAAAAAGATCAAAAGTAAAATAAGTATGATTTAAGATGGGACAGAGGAAGTATTTTCCTTGCTATCCTCCTTACCTTTCATAACAATTTACTATTTTATCATTTTGAACGTGTCATTGGTATGTTTCATTTTTCCAAAAATAATATATATATATAATATTTTTATCCTCTTTCTCTATTCACCCACTCACAACACCTATTTACTTATTATTTTCTATCCTCTTTACTTATTATTTTCTATCCTCTTTCTCTATTCACCCACTCACAACACCTATTTTTATAACATTGTTCCTTAATTCTCGTTATTAAAACAAATGGATAAGTTGTTGGGAGAGTGACCGGGAAGTTCTAAAAAAGTATCATAATGTCCGAAAAGTTTCTTCACCATGTTGTATTATAGATACAGTATTATATTCACATATGAGTGAATATAATAATATTGCATGGATTATTATATATTACTGCATAAGAACTTTCATGTCATTTCGATTTAATGAAAAACTTGAGAGTAAGTGTTTTGTTCCAAAAGAAACTTCCGGGTCAAATTCCCTAAGTTGTTAAGAGACAGATGAGCGTTTAATATCATTTTTTACACCAAAGAGCATCATCACTTAAAGAACACTTTTTTTTTTTTTTTAAAGATATCTATTTGTCTGAGTAACACAATATAAGACAAGGGCAAACTGCAATTCAATTACCTATGTTCGTATCACTTATATTTTTGATTCCTAACATTATAAATTTATCAATTCATTTTTTGAGTTTTGCATTTTATTATAAATTGATGTAAAAACTAACAAGATGCTGGTTTTTTTATTGAATTAAAGTCATATGACATGCACATGACTTTTTAAAAGGCATATTAATTATTTTACATCCATTGATTGTTAATTTTAATCCTTTTCAGTTTTACTCCCTCATTTTAAATTTCAATCCTCTCACTTTCACTTTCAACTTAAAAACTCCTTTTCCTTATACAAAATTTTCATATCAACCCCCAACACCCCCACCACCATACACCACCACCACCACCACCACCACCACCATTATTAACATTGCTTTTGCCCACCACCCATTCATCAAAATCCCAAAATTAAAATAATTCAATATGGATTAATCAAAACACGAATTCTAAATCCAGATTTAAATAACGTCAAAGATAAAATTTGAAAACCATGTTCCAAAATGTTTTAAAACAAATTTTAAAACCTAATTTAACGACGGCGGTCTTGGTGTTTTTCGACAGGCCATGAAGGATTACGTGAGTTAATGGAGTTGTAAAGACGACGGGAAAGAAATGATGAGATGGGAGTGGGGCGCCAGTGTTAGAGAGAAAGACAGAAGTAGCCGGAGTTGGAGAAGACGCGAAGAAAAAGAAAGAGAGAGAGATAGAGAGAGAGAGATAGATAGAGAGGGGAGGGAAGACGATGTAGAGATGAGGACAGTGTGAGAGGGGTGATGGCGATTAGGGAAGAATAAGGGGAGGAGGCTGATCGAGCCAAAATTGTATTTCGATCAATTCAGTCAAAATCAACGTATTGGATACTGGATTTGCCTCAATCAAGCCTGAAAAAGAAGAACAAACAATAAACTAAGTTGGGGCTTTAATGGCGAAGGCCCTTCGACGTGAGGATAAGTATTGGTTGAGAGAAAAATAAGAACAGAACAAAGAGAAAAAGATTAGAGAATAAAATAAACCTGATTTTGGAGTTATGTTTTCATATTTATAGGCGCTAGATGGAGTAATTATTAAGAATAGAGATCTGAATTGGAGTTGGATTAGGAAAGTGAATCTTGACTACCATTAGAATCCTTCGTGAACTGGGATACTTGTGGAAACATGAGTATACAAGCGCCATGATACTGCTAAGTTGAAGGATCTTGTCTCGGGTATAAGCCAAGCAACAAAGGCTGGCGTTGCTGGTAACATCTCTTATTAGACGTGCTTGTGCTCGTTCTAACCATGAGCTCGCCTTTGGCTATAAAGTTGTCATTAATCTTCCCCGCTCGCTCCTCGAGGTACCAGGAGGATCTTAATCTGAGCTTGCGCTTATAAGAGCAGACCTACGAGCTCGTGCTCGTTAGACTAGGCCTATACGCGGACTGTCCCACGAGGGTATTCGAATCTCCATATACGAGGAGCCGAGTGGGCTTCCATGGGCTAGGGCTCGAGCAAGTACTTAGGTTATTCCTTTCAAAGGATAAAATGGTGGGGAAAAGAAAGGAGGATGAGAAGAGGGGAGATGAGGGGTAGTATGAGTGTAAGGAGATGAAAAAGGGGGAGACTGGAATGGTGGGTTTTTAGATTTTATGTTTGGGGTTATTGGATTTTTAGTGTGTTTTTTTTTTCATTAAACAAGCGTTATAAAATGACGTCGTTTTGATTTTATAGAGCAATTAGTTACTTTTCCCTGGCTGGCCTTGATGACCAATATTCCACTTTAAAAATCATGAGTTTTGATTCCGTCAAAATACTAAAACCTCGTTAATTTTACACCAATTTGCAACAAATGTAAAACTCGAGATTCAGGTTGATAAACTTACAATATTGGAGATCAAATTACAAAAGTGATGCAAAAACAGGTAACTGAATTGTAAAAGTGATACTGACATACTGTTAAGATTGCATATGATTTGGGAAATGTTTTCTGTGTCTTTCATTGCTGTCCAAGGGAAAATATATATACAAAGAAATCTCTAAATTTAAGCTCCAAGACTCCTATAAATAAACTACTACCGAAAATAAAAGATTACAATGAGAATCACGTTAAGGAAAGTGATACAAGTATTTACGGTAATGATACAAGCGAATTATCAGGACACGGTAATGACGCGTTAACGCTAACACCCCCCTCAAGGTGGAGCATGGAGGTTCGAGATGCCCAGCTTGCCAAGAAGGACGTCGAACTGATTCTTCCCGAGAGCTTTGGTGAGAATATCGGCTAACTGTTGGGAAGAAGGAACGAAAGCCGTGACAATGTTTTTGCAAAGAATTTCATCACGAATAAAATGACAATCCGTCTCGATGTGTTTGGTACGTTCATGAAAAACCGAATTGTGAGCAATATGCAATGGTGATTGGCTATCACAAAATATGCGCATAGGGGCGGTGTGAACAATACCAAGAGAGGATAGTAACCCCTTCAGCCATTTCAACTCACAAGTAGCTGCGGCCATGGAACGATACTCGGCTTCAGCCGAAGACCGCGAGACAGTTTGCTGCTTCTTAGTCTTCCAAGAGATCGGGGAATCACCAAGAAACACAAAGTATGCAGTCAAAGAACGACGAGACAACGGGCAACTAGCCCAATCAGCATCACAGTAGGCCGTTAACTGTAAAGCAGAGTCAGATCTCAATAAGATGCCTTGACCGGGATTGGACTTCAAGTAGCGAACCACGCGCAAAGCAGCCTCCCAATGTACAATACGAGGCTGGTGCATAAACTGAGCGAGAATATGAACAGAATAAGAAAGCTCCAGACGAGTAATAGTCAAATAGATAAGGCGACCAACAAGGCGTCGATACTATGCTGGAGAATCCATGACGGGACTGTCATCAAGGGCCAAGCGATGATTCTGTTCAATAGGGGTGCCAGCGGGCTTAGTACCCAAGAGAATGTCCAGTGTATATTTTCGCTGACATAAAAATATACCAGCGGGGTTCCTTGCTACTTCAAGACCTAAGAAGAACTTGAGCTGACCGAGATCTTTCATATGAAAACAAGTTTGCAAATAGGTTTTGAATCAACGAATGGCAACAAAATTATTACCACCAATGACTAAATCATCAACATAAATTAAGATAGTCAAATGGACATCACCTCGTATGAAGGTAAATAAGGAATAATCTGAAGTCGATTGCTGAAAACCATAATTAGTGAGAGCGGAAGCTAGTTTGGCAAACCAACAGCGGGAAGCCTGACGTAAGCCATAAAGGGACTTGCGGAGACGACAAGCCTTGCCAACTGTATGTAGGCCAAAACTGGGAGGAAATTTCATATAAACTTCTTCGTCAAGATCACCATGAAGAAAAGCATTGTAGACGTCCATCTGATGCAGCTCCCATTTCTTGACTACTGCGACAGCGAGAAAGGTACGGACAGTGACCAGCTTCGCTGTAGGGGCAAAAGTCTCTGTAAAGTCCAAGCCCTCAACCTGATGATTGCCGAAAACAACCAACCTAGCCTTGTAACGCTCAATAGAACCATCGGCGTTATATTTGATTTTATAGACCCATTTGCTCCCAAGAGCTTTCTTTCCTGTGGGCAACGACTCAACTGTCCAAGTACCATTAGTTTACAAAGCTTGAACCTCCTTAGCCATAGCCTCACGCCAATGAGGGTGTCGCATAGCTTCAGCAAAAGTAGATGGTTCGGTACCTGTGGTAACGGCAGTCAAAAACTTGCGATGCGGCAAAGAAAACTGACTAGAATTGACAAAATGTGCAATAGGATAGGGCATACCTGAGGATGCGGAATTGGGTGAGTGAACTGGCGAGGGACTAAGCTGGACTGTATGTATGACGTGGTCCTTCAAGCGGACCAAAGGAAATTTTTCGCGTTGTCCGCGACCAAGAACCGGAGGTGGCAGAGAAGGTGTGTCAATGTCGATAACATGATTGGGCTGTGAAGAGCCCGTTTGATCAAGGACAGGATCATGAAGCGGATCAGAATGTGGAGAACTCACATCAGTAATGGCAGCATCAATAGTAGCATCAACAGTGGGTATCGGCACATATGCCGGCATCGGGGTTTGAGGAGAAGAAATGGTGTCGACTGCCATCTCCTGACTAGAGGGAGCCCAATCAAAATTGTCCAAGTCTTGGGCTAGTGTATTTGAAGATGAACTGTCCACAGGGGAGACCGCATGTAAGAATGGAAATTTATGTTCCAAAAATACCACATCACGAGATTCAAAAAACTGTCCTGTCTCCAAATCATAGAGGCTCCAACCCTTCTTGCCATAAGGGTAACCAATAAAAACACATCGCCTACTACGACTAGCGAATTTATCCCTGTCACGATTTAAGCTTTTGGCATAACATAGACAGCCGAAAACTCGGAGATGATCGATAGGTGGGGGTTTACCAAATAATATCTCATAGGGTGTTTTCCCATTCAACAACGCAGTAGGAGTCCGATTAATTAAGTAACCAGCGGTGAGAATGCATTCACCCCAAAATTGTATGGGCAAGTGTGCCTGGAAACGAAGAGCACGTCCCACATTCAATATGTGTCTATGTTTCCTCTCTACCCGCCCATTCTGCTGAGGCGTTGTAACGATTGTTGGTGCCATTTTTCCGAAAGATTGATATTTTTCTTTTTCTTTGAAAATCAATCGAAAAAAACACGGAGTTGCCACGCCATTTTTATTTTAAGGGCCAAAACTTTGAAAAATGCCCGAGATTAGAGATTTGGGTTCGGAGGTCACGTTACACGCCGGGAAGAACGTTAGTGTTCACCCGGAATGCCTCGTAAAATGAGTCTTCCAAGCTTAAAAACCATTTGTGTGTGTGTGTGTGTTCCTTTGGCCAAAATAAGTTGAAACTGAGAAAACTAAAAATTGGAAACTCTTTATTAGACTTTAAAAAAGTCCCATGATTTTTGGTGTGATTTTTGGATTGAGTTTTGGTACTCAAAAGATTTTTTGAAGTTGAAAATCAATTCTGCCAGAATGAGAAAGGCAGTGGACACTTGATTTTAAAATGGGTTTAAGGGCTTTAAAAATTCAAAATCTGGGGAAAGTCCGAGAATGAAAGTTGTTCAAAACACCTTAAATAAGGTTTCTGTAAAATAACTTTCCCCTTTGGAGATGATTGGGTGGACCAAAATCTTCTGGAAATCTCAGATATGAAATCTGGATTTCCAGAGACTGAGGAACTGACCTTTAAAAGATAATTTGAAAAAAGGTGTTTTACTCACGCAAAAAATAAAATAAAAATATTTCTGTAAATCTATGGATGTTGGCTACAAAAAGTGTTTTGTAGTAAACACCAAATTACAAGTTTATGTATGTCCAAAAAATAAGACCATGGACAGAGGTCTTAGAGAAAGGCTACTGGACAGCAACTTCCTCCTGAAAAAAAACATGATTTTAAAGGGGGTTTGGCATCCATGCTTGTCCCCATTTCCTTAGGCTTTGATTAGTAGTAACTAGACATTTTAGTTGTGATCTACTATATCAAGCCATCCTTAGAGTACATTAGGACTTAAACATTTCATTTGCTTGGGAAGGGGAATTTTATCCTTGAAAATGAAGATTTGATGTATGAAAATGATTTTTAGGGTTTTGAAAACATGTTTGCAAGTAAGTAAAAATACTTTGAAAGTAATGTTGATCCTTGTAGAGGATCATCCATGGAGATGAACTTCCATGGTGATCCTCTTGGATCTAGGGCAAAAAGATGAACAAACTACATTTTGGAGTTTGAAAATGCATGCATGGATGAAAGAGATTTAGGGTAGGGAGAAGGTGGTTATACCTATCTTCTTTGTGTTTTGTGTTTGAATGGATTCAAGGCTTGAAAGTGTTTAGAGTTTGAATGTGTTTAGGGTTTGAAAGTGTTTAGGGTTTGAATGTGCTTAGGGTTTGTGATTAGAGTTGGTCAAAGAGAAAACAAGTAGATAACAATTAAGTATTCTATGTTTTCTCTCTAATCCTCCTCCTAAGGGGTGATTTAAGCTTGGTCTAGTGTATGTATGAGAGTGATTTGAGAGTGTTTGGAGTGAGTGGGATTTGGGAAAGATTCAAGAGAAAATGGTGGCAATTCAAGGGAATTCCCACTGTTTTCTCCCTATTTTTCGCCAAGGATTTGCTGTGAATTGTGTTCTCTCTCTTTTTTTTCTGAGACTGAAGGGCTTAATTTATAGGCCTCTGAAAATTCCAAAGTCATCCGCGCGGACCATAGTGGAAGCGTGCACTGTTCATTAAATGCAGCTCCAGGCTTTGGACACAAGGAATATCTTTTGAAAATTGTGGTTCTTTGTTTTTCAGCTTACCAGATTCGGATTTTTCCAATTTCTTTTCTTTTTAAGATTCTTTTCTTGGTTTATCTTTAAATAGCAATGCCTACTTTACCCTTGCTTTGTTAGAAAAGTTAGGAATTGTTAGAAATGTTAGGAATGTTAAGACTTTCGTTAATTTTCTAACGAAATGCTAACAACTCAAATTGGAGCACTTACAGTAGCCCCTCGGCGACGGAGCTTTCGAAGGAAGCGGGGTCGTCGATAAGAGTAAGGCTCCATATTTGACAGGATGATCAAGTGATCGAGTGGCTGAACCTAGCAATAGGCTACCTACGTATCCCGAATGGGAATCAAGCCGGCCGTAGTTCGGGTCTTTGACCCTGGAGTGACTGTTTTAGGATGTCAACCTGGCGAGCGAGTTACGCGGTCGGTTCTTTGAAAGCAACTCTGCTTTGGGGATAAGAGATGACCATTTTGGTCTGATGGCTAAAGTTGTATATCCGCTCTGCTGGGGATAGGAATGACCGTTTCGGTCTGATGGCTGAAGTTGTATATCCGCTCTGCTGGGGATAGGAATGACCGTTTCGGTCTGATGGCTGAACCTAATGATAGGCTTCCTACGTATCCTTAAGAGGAATCAAGCCAGTCGTAGTTCTGGTCTTTGACCCTGGAATGACTATTTTGAGGCGTCAACCTGGTAATGATGGCGTTTTAGGTGCCTCAAACCTTGAAGATGACGGCGTTTTAGGTGCCTCGGACCTTGATGATGGCGTTTTAGGTGCCTCAAACCTTGGCGATGATGGCTTTTTAGGTGCCTCGGACCTTGATGATGATGGCTTTTTAGGTGCCTCGAACCTTGATGATGATGGCTTTTTAGGTGCCTCGGACCTTGATGATGGCGTTTTAGGTGCCTCGGACCTTGATGATGATGGCTTTCTAGGTGCCTCAGACCTTAATGATGATGGCGTTTTAGGTGCCTCAAACCTTGATGATGGCATTTTAGGTGCCTCGAACCTTGATGATGGCATTTTAGGTGCCTCCAACCTTGATGATGGCGTTTTAGGTGCCTCCAACCTTGACGATGATGGCTTTTTAGGTGCCTCGGACCTTGATGATAGCGTTTTAAGTGCCTCAAACCTTGGTGATGATGGCTTTTTAGGTGCCTCGGACCTTGATGATGGCTTTTTAGGTGCCTCAAACCTTGATGATGATGGCTTTTTAGGTGTCTCGGGACTTGATTTGAAATGTTTTCCCTTAATGGTTTGAGATGGATGGTCCTTCGGTGGACTTCGTCTGCTGCCGAAGGAGAGGGTGACCGTTTTGGTCGGGTGGCTGGACCTATGGTAGGCTACCTACGTATCCTTAAGAGGAATCAAGCCAATCGTAGTTCGGCTTATTTCTTTGGGGGTTTCGTTGGATAAAAATCGGGCTTACGTTTTACGGCCGTTGATGATAATGAGGCAAGAAACGGGATTCCGTTGACTTCGCTAGGGATTTTGTTAGCTTTTGCTGGAGAGATCGGACTTACGTTTGACTGCCGGGGAAGATTTTGATGAAAGAAACGGGATTCCGTTATCTTTCTCGGAGAAATCAGACTTAAGTTTGACTGCCGTTTGATGATTTTGATGAAAGAAACGGGATTCTGTTATCTTTCTCGGGGAAATCGGACTTACGTTTGACTGCCGTTGATGATTTTGATGAAAGAAACGGGATTCCGTTATCTTTCTCGGAGAAATTGGACTTACGTTTGACTGTCGTTTGATGATTTTGATGAAAGAAACGGGATTCCGTTATCTTTCTCGGAGAAATCGGACTTACGTTTTACTGCCGGGGGAGATTTTGATGAAAGAAACGGGATTTCGTTATCTTTCTCGGATAAATCGGACTTACGTTTGACTGCCGTTGATGATTTTGATGAAAGAAACGGGATTCCGTTATCTTTCTTGGAGAAATCGGACTTACGTTTTACTGCCGTTGATGATTTTGATGAAGAAACGGGATTCCGTTATCTTTCTCGGAGAAATCGAACTTACGTTTGACTGCCGTCGACGATTTTGATGAAAGAAACGGGATTCCGTTATCTTTCTCGGAGAAATCGGACTTACGTTTGACTGCCGTTGATGATTTTGATGAAAGAAACGGGATTCCGTTATCTTTCTCGGAGAAATCGGACTTACGTTTGACTGCCGGGAGAGATTTTGATGAAAGAAACGGGATTTCGTTATCCTTTTCGGAGAAATCGGACTTACGTTTGACTGCCGTTGATGATTTTGATGAAATAAACGAGATTTCGTTATCATTCTCGGAGAAATCGGACTTACGTTTGACTGCCGTTGATGATTTTGATGAAAGAAATGGGATTCCGTTATCTTTCTCGGAGAAATCGGACTTACGTTTGACTGCCGTTGATGATTTTGATGAAAGAAACGGGATTCTGTTATCTTTCTTGGAGAAATCGGACTTACGTTTGACTGCCGTTGATGATTTTGATGAAAGAAACGGGATTCTGTTATCTTTCTCGGAGAAATCGGACTTACGTTTGACTGCCGTTGATGATTTTGATGAAAGAAACGGGATTCCGTTATCTTTCTCGGAGAAATAGGACTTACGTTTGACTGCCGTGAAGCTCTTTTGAAGAGGTGGTTAACTTTGGTTAACTCTGTTAAATTGAGGACTAAACTGCAGAGTCCTGAAATTTTAAAGGGCAAAAGGGTCTTTTTGACCCTTCAATTGTGTCCGCGCGGATAGGAGCGTGACCTGGACATATTTTAAAAGGGGCCGCGGCCTTTTCTTCTTCTTCCTCACTATTTTTCTAGTTTTCACGAGAGAGAGAGCGGAGAAACGCCATTTTCGGCCCAAGAGCTTCGAAATTCTTCCGATTTTCTTCGATTTTCGAGCAATGGAACACGGGGAAGTTGCCATTCAAGGCCAAGGACGCGGTTCGGTTGCCGAGAGGCGATTAGAACTCGTTCGAATGAGGAGGCATTACACACTTTCACAATCGATTGCGGAGGAGCCATACCCCGATTCGTGGCAACATTGGGCTTCTGATCCGAGTCTCCGTACGGTATACTTCGAATCTCTCCATTCCCTTTGTCGATTTTTTCATTTGAAAGTGATTATTGTGATGTTTCTTCTTTTTTTTTTTTTAATATCCGAAAATTGATGTTCTTGGGCTTGAAATTCTATTTTGATGATTTGTATGTTATGATGAGTATATGGGTAACTCAAATGTGCACTTTGTTTTGGAAAAAGAATGGGCATTTTGCCATTTTTTTTTTAATTCGAAAAATGTAATTAAAATTCGAAAAATTATGTTCTTGACATTGAAATTGAACTTTGATGATTTGCATGGTGCAATGAGTATATGGGTAACTCAAATGTGCACTTTGTTTGAAAAAAAGAATGGGCATTTTGCCATTTTGAAATATGAGATGAAAATTTGCCCGAATTCGGGACGGACTTTTTGTTGCATGTAGGATTCTTGCAATGCTTTCATGAGTGATATGAATGTATGCATGTGTGCTTTTTGTAGGAAATATGATTTTTTTGTGAAAATGGGACGGATTTTTCGTTCCCTTGATTGGATGAATGAAGTGTAGAGGATTGCTTATGCATGCTATTTCATGAAAAATGGGATGGAGTTTTTACTTCCGTTGACTCAATGTTATTGACATTTTTTTTATATGCATGATGAATGATGGTTGTTGAAAATCTTTTCTTTTGTATAAGAAAAATGGGGCTGAGTTCATTGTATGCCGTTATGCTGCCCGATTTTCTTTTTTTTTTTTTGATGCAAATGCAATTTTTTTTTTTTACATTTTCTTTTTTTTTTACATTTTCTTGGGGAGAGGCAGGGCTGGCAGAGCTATATTTCGCTCTGGATCGATATAGCCGGAAGGCTGTCAGCTCCCTGACGTGCTTCGAGTTCCCTCTGGAGGTATAAGCTTCTGCTTTTCTTTTCCTTAAGCACGCACTGTTCTTTTCGCACTTGATTGATGAGATCTTTCTCTTTCGCAGTGTGGGCTCGAGTTTTTCATGTCACGATGTGGCGGCAGCCGGCGGAGCACATCGGGGCGTATCCGGCCATGCTCTCCTAGAGCAAGCATGCTCGGGAGAAGATAGGTTCTAAGGGGCGCACGACCCTTAAGTACAGGGAGTGCCTGCCTTTGACGAGGGCTGAGACAGAGGAGAGGATGGTGTTCTACCCCTGGGGCCGCTTCGACGTGGAGCAGCTGAAGGGTGCGAGAGATGGGACCAGGTGCGGCGGAGGATTTTGAGGGCTTGACTGCGATGTATATTATGCAGGGGGAGAGAGTGACGCGCCGGATGGCGAGGGTGCGCCCGATGGCACCTTAGAGAGCCTCCTGCCGATATGATGCATCCGAGTGAGAGATCGGAGACCTGGGGCGACTATCGAGGTGGCCAGCACTTCTCGACGTTTGTGGCGATTGAGGAGTATTCGAGATTTATCTTGAGGAGGCTGAGGATGCCCCAGGTTCTTGAGAGAGAGGGGTTAGGGATTGTGTGATACCCCCGGACGGACTTCTCATATAGCCACTAGGGTGGTGGCTTTTGCTTCTATGGATGATCCTTCGGTGTTTTCATTTCTTTCCCGAGCATGGAGGTATGACGTCTTTCCTCCTCGGGTTATCCTCAGACGTCCGAGACCTGTGTTTCTGACCACTTGGTACTTGGATTGGTACGAGAGGCATTTGGGGGAGACTCAGGTGGCTATTTTGAGACGGCGTGAGGCCATTGCGGGCGCGGAGGACCTGACAGTTTCGGAGAGGAGGAGGACCGAGGCGAGGGCCAACCCTTATGACAGGAGCGGAGATGTTGTGACCGACTATGAAGCTTACGTCAAGAGACAGGAGAGGAGGACTCCTACGTTACCAGCTCGGCTACAAGAGATGAGAGATGACGCTAGGGCTACTAAGGCCCTGACAGAGGCTGGTTTGATAGATCCTGTCCCTACACCAGAGCTTGGTAGGAGGAAGACCGAGGCATTTTCTGCATTCGGAGAGGAAGAAGACCCGAAGGGGGAAGAAGAAAGGTGATGCCAGTACGAGTGGCTTGGAGTGACCTTGAGGTTTCCGAGTATCCCTTTCTTGTCGTAGCAGACACATTAGTTTGATTATGTATCTTAGTTTCTTTTAGCAGGTTGTCAGTTGTAGGAATGAACCGAGCTTAGACTCATCAAAGAGCTTTTAACTGTAATGAATATGTGAATTGCTTTAGAGTTTTTCGAGACGCTTTCATGGTCTGATCAGTGTATTGATGTCAAATTATGACTTTTATTTGTGTTTTAGACCGAACCGTTTCTGGCTGCCTACGTTCCCTTCGGACAAAAGGGCTCAGGTCTCTGTAGTTCGACCCGGTTAAAAATTTTTTGTTTTTTTTTTTGGTGCAACCCTGTTTTTTACCTAGGCCGCCCTTTTCGGGTTTTCAACCTAGTTGGATATTACTCTTTTAGCACTCCTTTTTTTTGTTTTTTTTTTCTTCCTTTTTTTTCTTTTTTTGACTCGTGTTTTACGCGTAGTATCCGCGCGGCCTTGTCACCATTCATTTGGATGTACAAAAGGATTTCCGTCGAGGTCTGCGAGTTGCATGGCTCCTCCAGAGAAGATCTTCTGGACGACATATGGCCCGACCCAGACGGGCTCCCATTTGCCAAGCGGGTTGATACGGACTGGGGGCTTCTCTTTCAAAACGAGATCTCCTTCTCGGATCTCCTGATACTTTACTTTCTTGTCGAAGGCTCTGGCCATTCTCCCTTGGTAAGCTCGGATATGTTCCATTGCTTTCAATCGTCGTTCATCTAGCAGGGCCAATTCATCATGGCGACTCTGAAGCCATTCGACCTCGTTGATTTGATTTTCCAATAGCACCCGGAGTGAGGGAATTTCTAGCTCGATTGAGAGCACGCCTTCCATTCCGTAGGTAAGAGCAAACGGTGTTTCCCCGATTGCCGTTCTGACGGATGTTCTGTAGCCCCAGAGAGCAAGGTGAAGCTTCTCGGGCCAATCTCGACCTCGGACAGTCATTTTCCGAATGATGTTTTCCAAAGTCTTGTTTGCTGCCTCAACGACTCCGTTGGTTTGGGGCCTGTAGGGAGATGACTTGTGACAGGTTATTCTGAACTCTGCTAGCAGCCTATCGTATTCCCCTTCGAAGTGGGATCCATTATCTGAGATGATTTCGGCCGGCAACCCGTATCTGCATATGATGTTTTCTTTGATGAAGAGGGCTACTTTCCCTTGAGTTGAGGACCTTGTAGGATTTTGTAGGGCATCCTTTTCAGTTCATTCGAAGAAACTATCAATCTGCGTCTCTTTAGGCTCTTCCGCAGTTCCCAGATTCACACTCGTCAAAAATCTCTTCGGCAGCTTGGGCTCGATTTTCCTCTTTCCGAACAACCTGCTTAAAGATTTTTGCTCTCTTCTTTTTTTTTGTTTATTTAATGTGTCTGCTTCTTTATCTAATGAATCATTATTAAATGTTTTTTTTTAAATTATTAATTAATTTATCATTAGTTAAAGTGGCAATCAAGGGATACTCAGAAAGGTTCGTCGTTTCATTAGGAACGAAAGGAAGTACAGCATTTGCTACAGACTCGTGGTCTTCAGGCGTAAGGCCGTCGGATGACTCTAGAGACTTGATCTTGACCATAAGGGACTCGGAGGACTCTACCTAGATTGACACAAAGGGACGGGGGACAAATCCAAGCTTGGTGATCATTTCTTCTTCGTCGCATGACGGCCCAAGAGAAGTTTCACGATTCTTTAATGGTATTCTTTGTCGGGGCGTCATGACTCGAGAATTGTCTTGCTTCGTCCTCCTTCCTCGATCATTGCTACCATCTCTTTGACCGAGCCGAAATCAATCGGGTCCGGCACTGGACCTCTTCCCAGAATAACTGCCGCATAATCTGGACCATCCCAATCATCCGAAAAGACTTCTGTGGCTTTGGCTTTCGGCACTGTCAATTCAAACTCAGGCTTCGGTCCTTCCTGGATAATCGGAATTGTGGTTGTGAGCTTCTCAAACTGTTCCACTAGGCTTGGCACGCCTTTGAAAGTGTACTCACTCTTCATGGTAGTGGTAGCCCCGGATATCTTGGGTAGGTCCAGAAACATTCTACGGTCGGGTTAGCTTTGGCTCCCCTGAACTTGTTGAGGCTATCCTGTAGCTTCAGCCACCCTTCTGTAGGAGTGAGCTCTTTGACTGTGACATTACCCGGTTGCGTGGGACCTTTTACAAAGTAGTCAGCCAAATTAGGACTGAAAGGGAGAGATTTGGGGTTGTTGACAGGGACCCTTCCTGTGATAGCTTCTTTCCTTTGTAGAGCAAATTCTTTTCCTTTCGCGGTGTCCACTGAGGTGGCCTCATATCCCAGGCCGTGGCGAGTTTTCTGTACTTTCACCTCGATGAGTTTGTGAGTTCCTTGTTGGTGCTTCCCTAGACCGAGGCCAGGTAGATAGCTCATCTTCCTCATCATTTTCAGGACCGGAGGGATTTTATCCCGAGTGATTGTCAGATCTACGTTGCAAACTTGGGCCTTAGGAGGCTCGACCGTGAAGCCTGTTAGCATGAGGCCTTCCTCATCATGTTTAATTTCCAGAATAGGTATTCCACCTGTATCCGTGCCCTCCAAGGTGACTAGATCCCCGTAAATGGTTGTTAAATCTCCATCTGAGACAAACTTGACACATTGATGGAGGCTCGAAGCGACCCCCTTGACCTGATGCAACCAAGGTCTTCCCAATAAGGCATTAAAAGTGATCAGAATATCGATAACCTGGAATTCCACAGGTATCAATTTCTTGCCAAACCATAGGTCCAAAGTAGCAACTCCAAGGACTGCTCGAGATGTCGAGTCGTAAGCTTTGACTGTGAGGGAAGAAGGCTTCAAATCTGTAGACTTGATATTGAGTGCACTACGATCTTCTTGGGAAGGATATTCATTCCGAACCCATTGTCGACTGTAGACCCGAGGGAGGCGTCGTTCATCCAGTGGATTGTGATGAAGAGAGGCTCGTTATGATCGGCCCCGGAGTGAGGGAGATCGAGATCTCGCGAAAGTGATTATGTTCCCGTAGTGGATGTTTCCAATCAGTATACCACGTCGTCGGGGAGTAGCGTCGATAGGGACGAGTGCGGGCCGGGCTTTCTTCCGGCTTTAGCTTATGGGGATAAGACGAGGTGGCGGTGGACCATGTAGAGATGTTGGCATGTATGCGCTTGGCCCAGGTGAGCACGGGGTCCTCTTTCACAGGGTTAGGAGCTTCGGCTGTCTTGACACCGGGATTACGGTTTTCTCCGGATGCTTGATCTGCTACCCTTTTATCTGTCTTGGGATCCCCTTGGAAGATTTGCCCGGATCGGGTCAACAGGTTAACTTCCTCGTCAGTTACTTCTTGACTAGATTTCTTCAATGCCGCTAAGGTCAATCGGGGAGCCTTTTGGCTATCGGCCACCTGGCCTGACGGAGTCTAGCAACGGTGAGGGGCCGAGCTTGAGCCATCTGCTCCTTCCTAGGCGGCCCTTATGGCGATCGCTTCCCAAGTCACAAGCTTTGAGTCCGGGGTTGTGTTGTTGCCCCCTGGATGGCCCACAGAGCTAGGGCATCCTCCGATTCCCTCCCATAGCCTGCCTTGCTCATAGTTATCATACAATAAGAGTCGCTATTCTCAGGGCTCGGCGGCTTTTCGATTTCATCCCCGGTATAGTGCAGCCACTCTGGTTCCTTTCTGTAATACTCAGAGTTGGAAATGATTATAGCATTCTGTGTGGGAGGAGCATCAGGTATCATGCCGATTTCCAGGACTTCCCTGAGAGCTGAAATACATTCGGGGAAGGTGACCTCTTCTTGGGTAACCCTGACAAGGAATGTTACTTTGCTTCGGGGTGGATTTGATCTGACCATGGTTATTTTCTCATTGGGGAGGATGGGAGTTAGTTTCCCTCTCTCTAACAGATCTTCGACTATCAGCCTGGATCGAATGCCTGAAAACCCTTTCCCCAAAGCATGGTAGGCAGTGTTGAACTCTAAGACATCCACGTGCTCAGCCCCAAGAAATTTCATAGATTTCATGTCTTCGGTTTCATATTCGTCTTCCGAAGTTTCCTCGATCTTATGGCTATCAGCCTCCATCTCATGATACATCTTCTTTCTTTCAACCTTGCAAGTAGGGCAACCACAAGTAAAGGATAGGCAACGTTCCCCCTCGTAGTTCGATGTAGCAGCTCGATAGATCTGAGTCCAAATGAGGAGCACCCGGGGTCCACTGTCGGGCATCGGTGCGATTAGGAAGGCGTCATGTGGATCCATGGGTATGAAGGCGACCGGGGAGACATTTAGATCAATAACCCTTTTTAGTGATTGCAGGCACTCGCTGTGCTCAAGCGGCTCGGTTGTGACCCTTACGGTTGTTATGCCATCCGTTCTCGGGAAAGAAGAAAAAGATTCGATGACGTTCACAAATTCATCATCTTCTGGTCGTTGAAACCCTCCATTCTCGACCAGTGCTTCAATGAACCTTCTCCATTCACCGGTTAGGTTCTTATAAGGAACATTGTGCTCTAGGATTTCGGATATGTACGGATCTGGGCGCGGGCTTTGTTGTCCCTCATCCTCTGAAGTATTCGGACACTGACCACATGTGCATCTTACGAGGTGCAGTTCTTGGGGGTCCGTCCCTATTGGCATTTGACTTGCATTTTCTGGTGGTTCTTCACCGTCGCTTGCTGACAACCAACCATTGTGCCTGGCTCTCATGACATCATTTCCGGCCTGATTGTTCCAGATTGATTCCGGATCTGGGGCCTCAGTTGACTCTTCGCTCTCGTCATCATCATCGTCATCGCTGTCATCGGAATCATCTTCCCATACTACTGGGATTTCGGCTAAAAGGGAACGCCGATCAAACCCGTTAGGGGAATATGGGTGCGTGCAACCGCAGAAATTGTCATATGTCCCCATTCCTGGAAGTGGTAATTGTGACTCAGCTTCTCCTCCCAGAAACTGCGGGGGGAGAGTGAGAGGGGGTGGCACGTATTTAACTCCAGGCAGGATATAGAAGCAATCCTCCTCCTCTGATCCTTCAGTTTCACTCTCTTCGGGATTGTATTTGGTTTCTCCCAGAGCCAACTTGCAGAAGTGTACTAGCTCCAGATGCTCTTCGGCCTCTTTGCTGATAAGCCCCAGTACGGGCGCCCGCCTGAAGCTTTATTGCTCGATCCTTCTCGATTGTTCTAACCATCTCGTGTAAATGGTTTTCTCATGTTTTGACCGGAACAGCCCCAGTTCTTCAGTATCAGCTTTCCCTTCCTCCGAGAAATAGCGAGCCTCATATTCTTGCAAGGAATCTCTGACATGAGACCAAGGTGGGCCGACTTGTTCATCATCCTCAAGGTTGAGGGGGAATCCGAATTCAGGATCCTCGACAAGGTTGGCCATGGGTAATTGGGGACCTTCATCAGCATCTTCCTGGGCATGCGAAGGTTCTCCGCATTCAATCATATTTACCTGATTATGGTTCCTTGGCAGAGGATTTTTGACTATATTAGGCCCCTCGGGGCCTTCCAACTTTCCTTGCTCTATCAAGCCTTGCATCGCCTTTTTCAGAGTGAAGCAGTTGTCAGTCAGATGTCCGTGGGATTGATGAAAAGCGCAATACTTTGAGGTATCCATGGGAGCATTCGGATTCCTGGGTTGGAAATTCTCCAAAGGCCGCAGCAAGCCTTCTTTCACCAGTCCCCTAAAGATGTCGTTCAGAGGCATTCCAAAGTTTTCGAGGTTCATGACCCATGGCCTTGATTCAGCTGGTTTTCTGAGAGCAAAAGGAGTTGTGTTATTACATTCCTGTCCCGCGTAATTGATCACCTCTTTGCCTTTAGCAGGAGCGGGAGCGGTGTTGGAGGTAGGAGCCCTCAGTATGCTTGAGTGTAGAAATGGCCGTTGATTGTAAGCCTTTTCAAACTTAGCCGCGGAGTTAACCATAGCCCGTAAGTCCGAATACGGGAAGTGACCGAGGGAGGCTCTCGAGATGTGGTTTCGTGCATGACCGAAAGATGTCCAGATTGTTCCTCTTCGAAGGAGGGATGGCCATTTCACCGAGTTTCGTATTCCACCGCTTGTAGAAATCCCCAACATTCTCGTCGGGG
Organism: Adenophora triphylla var. japonica; assembly: GCA_022495995.1. Lineage (NCBI taxonomy): Eukaryota > Viridiplantae > Streptophyta > Magnoliopsida > Asterales > Campanulaceae > Adenophora > Adenophora triphylla. Next base: position 98,283 of record JAFEMH010004513.1, on the reverse strand, counting down.
CCGCCTGACTGTTGTCTGCGGGTCAACTCTATTTGTTTCCCATTCCAAGTTAGCTTTGTACTTTTACGTGAAGGCATTAGTAACTGGTCCCATGTAGCCTGGCCTCGGGTTTTAAGCGGAAGAACCATTTTAAGGCACTGGATTTCAAAGATAGGCGAAATAGTCGCCAAGCTGGCTGATTGGTACACCCTTTGGCCTTCATCGCCTAGGTATACGTATCCGCATGAGTTTTCGGGGATGCGGTACCATCAAAGAGGTCCAGATTCGGCATGACAAATTTGTGAGGCGGGGAACGATGGAGTCCGGTCCGTAGGCCGGAAGCGAACTTCTTAGCGGTTAATTCGGCAATCTGCGCTTTCATTTCCTTATGTTGTTCCATGAACTGTGCCGGATGAGGATCTTGTGGTGGAACCATGGCGTTCAAACCGATGGCGAGCTAGGAGTGAGGAGCTACCAGTGGCGAACTAGTGGAGGGAACGGCCGATCCTGGGACGTAGGTGAAAACTGTCCTTCGCCCAATTGCCTGGGAGCATGAGTAGGAGCCTGGCAAAGGGATAGAACCTTGCGGCCTTCTCGTTGATTTTCAACCGGCAAAGTGGGTGGAGGCGATCTGATGTAGGCTGGGTAGCTTGGATTTCAGTGAGACCCATAAGTAGGCTTAGGTGCGGGGCTCGTCCCACGATTGTTGAATTGCATGGCTGTCTGGGGCGATGGTGTATAACCAGGGGGGTACTGCGGTCCTGGTGATTCTGATGAAACCGGGATGGAGTTTTGGTAACTCATCGAACCCTGAGTGAGAAATGGATTTGTGAAATCTGTGTGAGGAGCAACTGAGCTTGCATCATTCCGAGGAGGGGCTCCTGATTATGGCCCCGAACCAGACGGTGGCGGCATTCCAAACTGTTGCTGTGAAGGCCCGGATTGATCGGTTCCAAACTGAGGCGGGTTCCCAATTAGCTATGGCATTCCGAGGTATCCCCAACCATGAGAAGACATTCCGTACTGATTTTGTCCCCACTGAGGAACTGGGAATTGACTCGTCCCGTCAGGTTGCATGGATCCAGTAGTCTGAAGCTGGGGAGCTGGCTGACCCGAAGATTGAGGAGCATGGGTTCTGGTAGTGGTACCATAGGAGGTAGGTGGTGGCATCCTGGAGTAATCAGGGCGACTGAGAGTGGGATTGGCATCCTCTTCTTCTTCCACGGTGAAGGTGCCATCGGGATTGAGGCTGGCGGCCAAACCGTGGCTCTTAATAGCCTCCATAAGGCTATTAAGTTGTGCTTCCTGTCGCAATCTCATCTCGTTACGCTAACCGATTCCACCGGCTGTCTGCCCGAGGGGTCCCGGGAGGCGGAGTGACGTTGTCCCCATCGTTACCGGCTGATGCAGACATTCTGAAACCCGGAGTCGGAACAAACGGTGAAGCTGACGATGCGCTTGACTCTTCCCAACTGATCAAACGGTGACACTGTGCCCGAAACCAAGCTTTATGAGGAGCTGCGGGGGAAAAGGCACGAGGGTTCAGATGTCTGGGGATAGAAGGAGGGTAGGTGTTTGGGCTTTGAGTTCATGCAACATGCAGTTATTTGTTCTTGTTTACTTAAAACATGTTTTATTTAACCTAATCGGTTGGAAAAGATTGCTCTTCTTTTTCGCAAACTACTCTGGATCCTGGATCAGTGGGCCCCGTCACTACGTCTATAAGCCCTTCGTATTCCACCTGTATTTCGACTTCCCAGGGTGGACAGCCCCGAGCGAGGGTCCTATAGGGCAAGCGGGTCCCACCGACCGAAAAGAAAAACGATCCTAAAAGTCTGGCGGGTAATCTAGTCTTAACGAGCATTCGATGTAAATTACGGACAAAGCTGACGTCAAAGTCAAGATCATGTCCGAGGGCTCGACAAAAAGTCGACATGATTCGGACTGATAAATGTCCACAATTGATCTTGACTTGTCGTCAATTAGGCCGTAATTAGGCATGGAATAATCGTTAATTCTTGATGACTCAGTGTCAATGCTAGGAGTCAGTGTATAATTTGTGCCAGTCAGAGTCAAAGTCAAGGCGCCAGTCAATATCTGGTCAAAGCCCGTGACGGAAAACCGACAGGACTTCGACTGATTAGGGTCCCGAAAGATATTGATTTGGTATGCCGACTAAGGCTTGAAAGGAAAGGTCTATACACAGACAGGGCATGACACAGACCAGACTAAAAACCAACCGGATCTCGGACAAAGTGTGTCACGGACAAGTGCATGATCGACACGAGGCTCCATGGGATGTTTGGGTAGTCCCGTGCTTGCACCGAGAGGCGTAATAAGACCAAACGGGCCGCTACAGGAATTTCCCCGGGTTAGGGACGTAGTGTGCAGTGTAAGGTCACGTGCGCGTAGTGTGCAAGCAGTCTATCTTCTTTTTCTGAATAAAATAGAAATTTTCGCATGTGTCTTAAAAAGTATGATGCATGCGCAAAATGATTTTTTTTTATTTGAAAACTTTTTTTTTTGATTTTTTTTGATTTTTTTTTTTTTGAAAATCTTTTTTTTTTTTGAAAGCAAATAACACATGAGCACATAAGCACATAATTCAAAATTCAAGGCAACGGGTCCGATAGTCAAAATTTTGACTTTTTTCCGAGGCGGCCAAAACAACAAGAAAATGTGAAAAATCAACACACACACAACAAATGATTTCAAATGCCGGGACGGAAGCTTGACCCTCAAGTTTTTCTTTTTTTTTTAAAAAGATAAAACTTATTTATCCCCAGCGGAGTCGCCACTGTAACGATTGTTGGTGCCATTTTTCCGAAAGATTGATATTTTTCTTTTTCTTTGAAAATCAATCGAAAAAAATACGGAGTCGCCACGCCATTTTTATTTTAAGGGCCAAAACTTTGAAAAATGCCCGAGATTAGAGATTTGGGTTCGGAAGTCACGTTACACGCCGGGAAGAACGTTAGTGTTCACCCGGAATGCCTCGTAAAACGAGTCTTTCAAGCTTAAAAACCATTTGTGTGTGTGTGTGTGTGTGTGTTCCTTTGGCCAAAATAAGTTGAAACTGAGAAAACTAAAAATTTGGAACTCTTTATTAGACTTTAAAAAAGTCCCATGATTTTTGGTGTGATTTTTGGTACTCAAAAGATTTTTTGAAGTTGAAAACCAATTCTGCCAGAATGAGAAAGGCAGTGGACACTTGATTTTAAAATGGGTTTAAGGGCTTAAAACTTCAAAATATGGGGAAAGTCCGAGAATGAAAGTTGTTCAAAACACCTTAAATAAGGTTTCTTCAAAAGAACTTTACCCTTTGGAGATGATTGGGTGGACCAAAATCTTCTGGAAATCTCAGATATGAAATCTGGATTTCCAGAGACTGAGGAACTGACCTTTAAAAGATAATTTGAAAAAGGGAGTTTTACTCACGCAAAAAATAAAATAAAAATATTTCTGGAAAGCTATGGATGTTGGCTACAAAAAGTGTTTTGTAGTAAACACCAAATTCCAAGTTTATGTATGTCCAAAAAATAATACCATGGACAGAGGTCTTAGAGAAAGGCTACTGGACAGCAACTTCCTCTTGAAGAAAAACATGATTTTAAAGGGGGTTTGGCATCCATGCTTGTCCCCATTTCCTTAGCTTTGATTAGTAGTCACTAGACATTTTAGTGGTGATCTACTATATCAAGCCATCCTTAGGGTACATTAGGACTTAAGCATTTCATTTGCTTGGGAAGGGGAATTTTATCCTTGAAAATGAAGATTTGATGTATGAAAATGGTTTTTAGGGTTTTGAAAACATGTTTGCAAGTAAGTAAAAACACTTTGAAAGTAATGTTGATCCTTGTAGAGGATCATCCATGGAGATGAACTTCCATGGTGATCCTCTTGGATCTAGGGCAAGAAGATGAACAAACTACATTTTGGAGTTTGAAAATGCATGCATGGATGAAAGAGATTTAGGGTAGGGAGAAGGAGGTTATACCTATCTTCTTTGTGTTTTGTGTTTGAATGGATTCAAGGCTTGAAAGTGTTTAGGATTTGAATGTGTTTAGGCTTTGAAAGTGTTTAGGGTTTGAATGTGTTTAGAGTTTGTGATTAGAGTTGGTCAAAGAGAAAACAAGTAGATAACAATTAAGTCCTCTATATTTTCTCTCTAATCCTCCTCCTAAGGGGTGATTTAAGCTTGGGCTAGTGTATGTATGAGAGTGATTTGAGAGTGTTTGGAGTGAGTGGGATTTGGGAAAGATTCAAGAGAAAATGGTGGCAATTCAAGGGAATTCCCACTGTTTTCTCCCTATTTTTCGCCAAGGATTTGCTGTGAATTGTGTTGTCTCTCTTTTTTTTTCTGAGACTGAAGGGCTTAATTTATAGGCCTCTGAAAATTCCAAAGTCATTCGCGCGGACCATAGTGGAAGTGTGCACTGTTCATTAAATGCAGCTCCAGGCTTTGGACACAAGGAATATCTTTTGAAAATTCAAGCTGGTTGCTGTTTTTCAGCTTACCAGATTCGGATTTTTCCAATTTCTTTTCTTTTTAAGATTCTTTTCTTGGTTTATCTTTAAATAGCAATGCCTAATTTATCCTTGCTTTGTTAGAAAAGTTAGGAATTGTTAAAAATGTTAGGAATGTTAAGACTTTCGTTAATTTTCTAATGAAAATGCTAACAACTCAAATTGGAGCACTTACAGGCGTGCCTACCATGGATGTCTCATGTAGGATGCCATGCTCGGCGAAATAGGCAGTTAAACAAGTGAACTCCGTTCCATTATCACTACGAACGATTTTGACTTGTTTATTAAACTGCCTTTCGACTAACGCTAAAAAATTCTTAATAATCAGAGGAGCTTTATCCTTTCCTTTCAACAAAAACACCCAAACAGCCCGAGAGTAATCGTCGACGATGGTTAGGAAAGAAGTAGCCCCACAATAAGTGGCCTCTCTATACGTACCCCACAAATCACAATGAATTATTTCGAAAATTGCAGTTGTTTTATTCGTACGAGAAAGAAAAGGTGTACGGGTTTGTTTAGCCCGAAAACATACATCGCAATGTTCAGATTCACTAACATCAATATCATCAGTTATTTGAGAAAATTTCTCTACAACTCGCATGGACGGATGCCCTAACCTTTGGTGCCATAAATCCGCAGTACATAAACTGTTTCCCTTGTTCACATGAACTAGAGGATCCTGCCTTGCTACATACAGTCCTTCTTGTCCTTCACCCATTCCAATCAGCATCCTCGAAGTGCGGTCCTGTATAACACATAATTTGTCAGTAAATTTCAGAATATATGTCTTATTGCGAACCAATTGAGAAACTGATATTAAATTGCAATTGAGATTGGGCACAAAAAGAACGGCTTGAAGACATAAGTTTCCCAAAACCACACTGCCTTCTTTCGTTCCATGAATCTGTTCACCATTTGGCATCCATACCGGACAGGGATTGATATCTCGTAAATCAATGAAAAATGAAAGATCACCACTCATATGATGCGTAGCCCCGGTATCGAAAATCCATGGATTCTTACCAGACATACGTGTGTTTGTGTGAGAGTTCCAAAGTGACTTTAATGTTGCCCAATCCTCATTGCTCAGGTTTTCCAAGCCAGCTTTGTCCACATCACCAAGTCCAGCAGTATTGGAAGTGGTCGATGTCCCTAGCACTTGTGTTGTATTTGCCCGAATAGAACCAGCTCTACCACGGCCTTGCCCAGCAACACCCTTGCCACGCCCTTGCTGTCCCGAACCCCACCATTCCGGATAACCATGAAGACGGTAACAAGCGTCGACTTTGTGCCTGGATTTGTGACAGTGAGAGCAAACAACAGCGTCTTCTTTTCGGTCCCCCCTGAAGTCCGAAACGTGGCAGCCTTGGCAGCAAAACTCATGGGGTCTGATCGTGCAGGAACTCCCTTAGTCATTGTCTTGACTTGCTCTTGCTCCATAACCCGAGAATAAACGCGATACATGTTCGGAAGAGGATCGGAAGCAATGATGTTCGATCGAACCGTAGAGTAGGATTCATCATCATCCAGTCCCATTAGAAATTGATGGACGCGTTCTTCTTCGCTTCGTTTCTCAAGTTTAGTATTCAGATTGCATTTACAGCCATGACAAGAACACATGGGCATTCGATCGTGGTCATTTAGATCGTCCCATAGTTTCTTTAGCCTAGCGTAGTAGCCCATCACAGTGTCGCCATTTTGTTTGCAATTTGACACCTTCGTTTTCAGTTGATGCACACGTGCACCATTACGAACGGAGAATCGTTGCTCAATATCATCCCATAACTCTTTCGTCGTGTCCCTGTATGAAATTGTAGAACGAAGGGTTGGTTCGATCGTATTGAAAATCCATGAGACTATCATGGAGTTCACAGTATCCCAATCGTCAATTTCATCTGAATCCTCAGAAGGTTTGTCGATGGTTCCATTAGTGAAACCCATCTTCTTCTTAGCCTTCAGCGAAGTTCTTATCGCCTTGGCCCATTCTTCAAAGTTTGGTCCTTTCAACTGGGTGTGCGTAATCAACAACCCAGTGATGTAATCCGGTCCAAGAAATATTTGACAAAGTCAAATATATTAATTATTTTATATTTTAATTAGTATTTTAGGATTTAATTTGTTGTAGTTTATATTTTATTTCTTATTTTCGTCATTTATTTTAATAGAATGATTAGAGGTGATTTTAGAGAAGATTTTGAGGAGATTTACTAGTTTTTGAGTCCTATTTAGTTACCATATAGGTTAGGAGTAATTCTAGAAGGTTTAGGATTGTTTTTCAAGTTTTATGGGCACTATAAAATAGGCCTAAGGTTGTATTCCGAAAATAAGACTATTTTGATTAATAAAATTAATTTGATTGCTTTGCAATTGTGGATTTTTCCCTTTGGGTCTTAATTGACTTGCAGAAGACTCTCGTAAGAGATTCTTGTTGGAATTCTTTGAATTCCTTGTGAAGGTTCTCATCTTCTTGGTGTTTACCTCTTCAAACCCTAATTCAATTGTTGATTCAATTCGAATTGGGTCAAATAGTTTTTGATTCAATTATTTACCTATCCGTTTTATTATTCCGCTGCAACCCATTTACATCAGTTGGTATCAGACAAAGGACGATCCAAGGAACAAGATGGCCAACAACGAAGAAAACAACAACACCCAAGATATCCTAGCACAACTAGCCAACAGCTTGATAGCGATGCAAACACAGATGCAAGAAGATAGACGCAGATCTGAGGCGGAAGCTGCTACTCGTCATACAGAACTGTTACAGGCTTTGCGAGGTTTAAACATGGGTGGTGGTGGCAACCGTGGCAATCCAGGCGGTGATCGGGCTGAGTTCATCCACAACAACCGCGGTGGTGGTGGAGAGGCCATTGGTTTGAATCCGGTAGAACAACGACCAAAGATAAGGGCAGATATTCCTACTTTTAATGGTGAGTTCTCTATCGAAGAATTTTTAGATTGAATTAATGAAGTTGATAAATTTTTCAATTTAATGCAAGTTGAGAATGTTAGGAAAGTTCCTTATGTTGCATATAAATTGAGGGGTGGTGCTGCTGCATGGTGGGATCAACTTTGTAAGAAAAGGTTACGTGATAGGTTGCCTCAAATTCGTACTTGGGATGAGATGAAAGAGGCATTAAAAGATAGATTTTTACCTATTGATTATGTGCAAAGCTTATTTTCTAAATTTCAGAATTGCACCCAAGGTAATCGTAACGTCAAAGAATATGTGCATGATTTCTATGCTCAATCGGCTCGTAACGACTTGAGTGAGTCCGAGTCTCAAGAAATCTCTAGGTTTGTTGATGGTCTTCGGGTTGATATAAAGAACAAGGTGGAGTTATTTACCAATTTCTCGTTGAATGATGCTATTTCAAGGGCGGAAAAGGTTGAGAAACAATTGGTTTCGGCTTCTCTTCCTCACACTACATTCAAGAAGGTGGGTAATTCGTCTTTTTCTAGTAGCCCTATGAACTCTGCGGTTTCTCCATCCACAGTTGCGCAGCCTACAACACAAGCCTCGGGTTCCAAGGCGGTTGAGGTAGAAACAACGCCTGCTCCTGTTACTCAAGCTACAAAATCTGCAAATCCCTATGCTAAGTCATTTGGGAACAAATGCTTTAGGTGTCTACAGCCGGGTCATAACTCAGCTAGATGTCCTAACAAACAAGTGGCTAATGTGGTAACCAATGTTGATAATGATGATGATGTATTTGTGGAGTACACTCATGATCCCAATAATGATGAGGATGATGATGACACTCATGAGTCACTCGCTGTTCGTCGGCTTTTGTTTTCAGCCCCTACTACTCTTGAGAGGCACAATATTTTTCGTACCAAGGGGACCGTCAATGGGGAGATGGCTAATATTATCATTGATAGCGGAAGTAGTGAAAACTTGGTGGCAAGGGGTTTGGTTAATACTCTAAAGCTTGAGGTGAAGAAACATCCGACTCCTTATGTTATTGGGTGGATTAATGCAAATGGCACTCTTAAGGTAACACAACAATGTATCGTTCCTATTTCAATTGGTAACTATAAGGATGCTATTACTTGTGATATTGTGGATATGAGTGCTTGTCAAATATTACTTGGGAGGCCTTGGCACTTTGATGTGGGTTCTATGCATTGTGGCCGAAGTAATGTGGTTAATTTTGTGAAGGATGGTGCTCGGTATACTCTATGCCCTTTGAAAGATACTAAGAAGCTTGCTCGAGATGGCATGGGTAGAGGGATCATATCCTTTTGTGCCCCACACTTTATTTTTTCAGGTACATGGTGCAATCCTATTGGGCATTTAAGTGCGTTCAAGTCTAAGAAGTTGATCAAGGGGAGGTCGGGGCGGAAGGTCAACAAAGGAGGGTCAAAAACTTCAAGATCATGTTCTTTTTCTAAAGACCAGTCGGAGACGAATTCTTTTGAAGTGGGGGTGTATGATGTATCTGATGTATCCCTCAAAGAAGCAAGCCAAGAAGAAACTGGAATTCCGATTTGATTTTGTTTCCTATTTTGAAGTGTTTTAATTAGGATTGTTTTGCTTTTCCTTTTCCAAGCGGGTTTTGGAATTCCGATTTGATTTTGTTTCCTATTTTGAAGTGTTTTAATTAGGATTGTTTTGCTTTTCCTTTTCCAAGTAGTTTAGGGTTTTGTTTAGAGTATAAATACTCTCTTTCATTGTTTATTTTAGGATACGTTTTGATTTATTGAATTATTAAATTTTGATTGCTTTGCAAAAAAAAAAAAAAAAAGAAAAAAAAAAGAAAAAAATGACCAACAATGGTGGAGAAGAAAATTCCCTTCTTGGGAAGATCGATATGCGTCTGAAACTTGATCGTTGTCAGGTAAGAAAATATTCTATAAAGTATAATAAATTTTATAAGGAGTCCGATGATAAGAATGACTTGATGCTTTATTGTGAATCTGAGATTCAAAACGGCCGACTTCAAGCAAGTCATCAGTTTTTGGTGGATAAGTATCGCGACGAAAGGGATGCTGTTTGGGCAGAAGCCGAACGATGTGATGTCCAAATCAATCTTTATACGAAAAGAATTCGGCGTTTGGAGGCACGAAGGGAGGCTGAATTGAAGCTTCTTGACGAGGAAGAACGTCGCCTTGTTATTGAAGAATCTCATATTCAAGAAGAAGCTTTTGATGAGGAGGTTACGTATGAGTCCAAAGAAAATTTGAGCATTGTTCAGGTTTGTAGTGATATTTTTACTTCAAATATTATAGTACATAATAATGTCCTAGTTGAATTCAAGGAGAAGGAAGAGGTTGATATTGATTGTTCAAAACTCTCAATGTTTGATGAAAATTTGGGTCTTGTTCACAACAAGAAAGAAGTTATTTTTGAAGATTTATTGATCATTGTTGATCAAGGGGAGGAAGGGGTGAAAGATCAACACAAGGAGGATGGAATAATTTTATATCGGGAAGAGATCATCTTACTTCAATGTGTGCTTAAAAAGAAGATTTATTCGAAATATATTTTTAAGTGGGACGGCACTTTCCAAAGATCGAACGAGGATTCGGGGCGAATCCTTTTTCAAGTGGGGGTGAATGATGTAATCCGGTCCAAGAAATATTTGACAAAGTCAAATATATTAATTATTTTGTATTTTAATTAGTATTTTAGGATTTAATTTGTTGTAGTTTATATTTTATTTCTTATTTTCGTCATTTATTTTAATAGAATGATTAGAGGTGATTTTAGAGAAGATTTTGAGGAGATTTACTAGTTTTTGAGTCCTATTTAGTTACCATATAGGTTAGGAGTAATTCTAGAAGGTTTAGGATTGTTTTTCAAGTTTTATGGACACTATAAAATAGGCCTAAGGTTGTATTCCGAAAATAAGACTATTTTGATTAATAAAATTAATTTGATTGCTTTGCAATTGTGGGTTTTTCCCTTTGGGTCTTAATTGACTTGCAGAAGACTCTCGTAAGAGATTCTTGTTGGAATTCTTTGAATTCCTTGTGAAGGTTCTCATCTTCTTGGTGTTTACCTCTTCAAACCCTAATTCAATTGTTGATTCAATTCGAATTGGGTCAAATAGTTGTTGATTCAATTATTTGTCTATCCGTTTTATTATTCCGCTGCAACCCCTTTACATCACCCAGGGTGATCATTGTTCGCCAGGACATACGGTGAGACTGCGACGGCTTTCTTCCCATCTTTAGTCCCACTGCCGCTGGTTGGATCCGTCATCGTTCTTTAGTCGTCGTACAGATCGTTTGGCTTTGATACCATGTTAAGATTGCATACGATTTGGGAAACGTTTTTCTGTGATTTCATTGCTGTCAAAGGGAAAATATATATACAAAGAAATCCCTAAACTTAAGCTCAAGACTCCTATAAATAAACTACTACCGAAAATAAAAGATTACAACGAGAATCACGTTAAGGAAAAAGATACAGGTATTTACGGTAGTGATACAAGCGAATTATCAGGACACGGTAATGACGCATTAACGCTAACAGATACAAATAAAGGTAATTGTGTAAAGACCCGAGTCCGAAGCCCGACCCGATACGTAGGCATCACACACGGACCCACTAAACATTTCATTAATTGGGTACAACCACAGCCCATTACAGACCTTCAAAAATTCAATGAATGATTTGATGCTTAGTAGTAGTGCATGAGCCTTCTGTATATCAAACTAAATTTTCACATATTATCGATGTAAGATGGGGATATCACAAATTGAATTGCCATTTACCCATAAAACTATTTATAATATATTTGATCATTTTTATTATTAGGATGACAATTTCACTATTAAAACTTGTATATTATTATTCGATAAAAGTGACCGTTAATTTTAATGCTAAAATGAATGATTTTTAACTGGTTTTCGTTTACCAGTAAAAATTGGCCATTTGACTATTAAAATTGATAGTCTTCATTTAAAAAATAAATAATCCTTTATTTTATAGAATTCATTTTGGAAAAGAAAAAGAGCATACATTATATTATGCTTACCAAATCAGTACGTAATGAGGGCTAGAAACAGAGTTAGTTTCAATGTACCACATCTAAACTTCATTCTTTAAGATTGGGATTAGGATTAGGATTAGGATTAGGATTAGGATTGTGATTTGTCAAAGTGCCAACGCCAACTTTGGAAACTGACAAAATTCTGTTGACCGTTGCTATCTGTTTCATAGCTCCCTTAAAAATGACACTGTTTTTCTTGAACACGGTACACGTGTTATTTCCTTAATATCACTCTTTCAACATTAATCATCATTTTTTGATCCAAAAAGGCATAGGCATAGGCATAGGATAGGATTAGGAAGAATACAAATTGTTGTCTTTCAGAAACAAAAGTGGATGTGGTAGCAATTACTAGCGGAACCACTAGTGCCGCTCCATCAATTATTGAACCTAAACTTATCCATATATACAGTGGCGGACGCAGGATATTAAGGAAGGGGGGCCAAGATTTTTTGGAGCAAAGGATTGAATTTTTTTTTTTTTGGCAATTTCTTCAACATGCAATACAACTTTAGTGCAACTAAAATAATCTAAGCAACAAGCTAACTACATACCTTTTTTTTTACATAATGCCATAAAATTATCTCTATTGCTGAACCAATCATCTGAATGAGACGATCAAACACACTAGTCCTTTTGGCTTCAAAAGATTTTCAATGGAGATGACATTTATATATTGTAAATGCTGCAACCGTTCAGCCTCTATTACCGGTGGTGACATTTCCATCGTTCGTCGTTCCGTCTTGAGTCTCAGATACAATCCTTTAATTTTCTCTTTTTGCTATTCTAATTCTATTCGCCCAAGATTTATTTATACTATGTACAATACTACATCGTTTAGTGTAAAATTAAAAAAAAAAAAAAAAAAAAAAAAAAAACCAAGCAGGGCCAACTGGCCCCCTTGCACCTTACTATGTCCGCCCATGCATATATATGTGGCAATAAAGGTTTTTTTTTTTTTTTTTTTTAAGCAGATGACAAATTAATTGTATACACAATAATAAAAGAGACAACACTCCACGATGGCCGAAGGCTAATTTCAAATATCAATTATAATTTCATCTCTTAAATCTATATTATAAGACGTTTAGATTCTACTATAGGCAAGACTTGAAAGTATTTCCCCTATTGCATACTTACTGATCATAGTTTGACATTCTTCGTTAACTAGCTTTGATAAATAAAATATAAAAAAAATCACCACAAGTTTATTTTTAAATAATAAGATTGATGTACCGGTATAAATAGTATATAATAATATTTTTAAAAATATAGTATATATTAGGATAAATAATTTTTTTAAAATTTTAATCAGAAAATATGGTTGAAGTACACAGCATGCGTTAACAAATTCAACTCTCAACATTGAGTACAAATTTAAGTTGACCTTTCCTGGAAAAATGGGTACAATATTAAAACTAAGCTCATTTCAATTTTTTATTTTTATTTTCATAGTGATAAGTGTAAGAAATTAATCAACACATGGGTGTATTACTTAATTTGTCTGTAACATCACAACATGATGTTTCCAATATTGTATGCTATAGCACTTTCTAGTTTGGACTCTACACATGGCACAAGGCAAACCAGGATAAGATAAACATCAGCAGCATATTATACTATTTTGTCCAATTGTGTAAAAAGTGTAAAGGAAAAAAGAAACCAAGAAAATTCACCCACTTTCTTTTAGTCACTATCAAGATGATTGGAAATATCGATCTTTCCAGTAGTATTGTACTCCCTCCGTTCCGATCGAAATGTCCCTAAATGGGTTTGATATGAGAATTAAGAAAGTGATGTAAGAAAGAGAAAAGTTTAAATGTTGTGAATATAAAAAAATTAAATAGGAGAGAATGAGTGGGAGGAATAGTTAGGAGAGAGAATGTTGTGAGTGTAAAAGTAAAGTAGGAGAGAGAATGAGTTAGTGAAATAGTGAAAAAACTTTCCTTTTTTGGGTACGAGACATTTTAAATGAGACGCCCAAAATAGAAAATTGGGACACTTCGATCGGGACGGAGGGAGTATAACAGTCATTTATGCTATATCAGTCAATTAATTTGAACTAAAAGCCGATATGTAAACATACAAAATGAAAAATATTTAAAATAATTTTAACATAGTCTCATTTTAATTAAAACAGATTATAGTCTTATAATAAGCAATGTTATATCTTGTTCCGACTATAGATACCTCAAACGCTCTGCATATTAATAAGAGATCGCTTCTCATACTCACTTATTTTTTGACTTATAATACTTTTAATTATACATAAAAAAAAAATATTAATATCCCTTCATCCTTAAGACTACCCACAGTGGTTTCATCCCACTCCCCCATTTCATCTAACACTTTTTACACTTTTTCTCATCCACCTAATATTTCATCTACCCATTTCATTTACCCCCACTCCAATGGCTAACTTAAATTAAATTTCAACTCCCTCCAACTCATCATTCTATACCCCACTACTTTTATTTTATTTCATTTATATTCTTTATTTTTATGATTAGTAAAATAATAATAATTATTATTATTATTTATAATTAAAAAAATATTTCACACTTAATTAAAAAAATATTGCATCAATTTATAGGTAAAAAAAATATAATGATTTTTTTAAATAAATGCTAAAATGAAAGAAGGATAATTGAGAAATGAGTGTTTTTTTTTTTTGTCCAAATCAAATGAAACTTATATCGATTTGTAGGGAAAAAAAAATGATGAATTTTGGTGAAAAAAAAATTAAAAAAAATAATAATTTACTAGGTAATAATTCAGCCCAAATTGAAAACTAAGTATTTTTTTTTGTGTCCAAATCAAATGAAACTTATATCGATTTGTAGGGAAAAAAAATGATGAATTTTGGTGAAAAATAAAATTAAAAAAATTATAATTTACTAGGTAATAATTCAGCCCAAATTGAAAACTATGTGTTTTTTTTTGTGTCCAAATCAAATGAAACTTATATCAATTTGTAGGGGGAAAAAATGATGAATTTTGGTGAAAAAAAAAATTAAAAAAATTATAATTTACTAGGTAATAATTCAAATTTCAAATTGAAAACTAAGTGTTTTTTTTTGTGTCCAAATCAAATGAAACTTATATCGATTTGTAGGGAAAAAAAATGATGAATTTTGGTGAAAAAAAAAATTAAAAAAAATAATAATTTACTAGGTAATAATTCAGCCCGAATTGAAAACTAAGTATTTTTTTTTGTGTCCAAATCAAATGAAACTTATATCGATTTGTAGGGAAAAAAATGATGAATTTTGGTGAAAAATAAAATTAAAAAAAATTATAATTTACTAGGTAATAATTCAGCCCAAATTGAAAACTAAGTGTTTTTTTTTGTGTCCAAATCAAATGAAACTTTTATCAATTTGTAGGGAAAAAAAAATTGATGAATTTTGGTGAAAAAAAAAATTAAAAAAAAATTAATTTATTAGGTGATAATTAAGCTCAAAGATTTGGGATAATTTTTTTTTCATATATCCAATACTACTCTTACACGTGGAAAGTTAAAAAAAAAAAAAAAAAAAAAAGGATCAAAATATGTTTCAACCCGGATGAAATGTTTAATTCAGCCATTTCATCCACCCCATTTTCATCCGGCCATTGCAGCGTTTCAGTCAGTTGAAACTCATTTCAACCGGTTGTTCATCTTGCCATTGTATGTAGTCTAATATTATGCACATTATCACAGAGATATAGGGAGTATTCAAGTCCATGATTGCCCTTGACAGGCTATTTTATTGGTTCCCTAAGCCAGGACAATTCCATATCCTCTTTTACAAATAACTAGTGTACATGCCCGTGTTCAAGGCCACATGATTTTTTTTTAAAAAAAAAAATTAAAAAAAAAAAATTAATTTTTTTTTTTAAATTAAAAAAAAAAAATTAAGGACAAAATAGGAAAGAGACAAAAGTATGAGAGCAAAATAGGGATTTCGTCACTTGCTACTGTTCAAATAACTGTAGCAAGGACATTTATACTATAGATATTATCCTTTTTCTTGATAGAGGTGCCCAATAACCATAAACTGATTTGAAGGTGACATACCCGGTGCAATTGGTGGTGGACCCCAACTATATGTTATACGTGTAAGTATTAGCATCAATCTAACCAACCAACCAACCAACTAACCAAATAAATACTCTTTTCGTCCCGCCCCAAGTGTCTCAAAATGAAATCGACACAAAAATTAAGAAAAATGGGGTAAGAAAAAGAAAAAGGTTAAATGTTGTGAGTATGAAAAATTAAATAGGAGAGAGAAATGAGTGGGATGAATAGTTAGAAGAGAGAATGTTGTGAATGTAAAAGTAAAGTAGGAGAGAGAATAAGTGGGGTAGAAAGAGCATAAAAATAATAAAAACTTTTCATTTTGAGATTAAGACACTTTAAATTGAACGCCCAAAAAGAAAAATTGACACTTCGAGCGGGACAGATGGAGTATTGCTTACTTCCACCCTATCATACAGTTGATATGGTCATTATACGTGTCCAACTTTCATACTAATTGCGGCAAGCTACCCTCGTCATTTTATTTTTATGTTATTTAAATACTCCATCTATAAATATAAATAAATGATAGTCTTATTTTAATTTTCATGATCAACTCAATTAAATAATATAATTTTATAAAAATTCAATTATCTCTATACAATTTTAAATATTTTTATTGATAATATTGATAATAGTAAATTAATAACAATTTTTAAAATTGTAAAAGTATAGCTGGATTTTAATAAGATAGTGGTCAAAATTTCATTTAATTGACCGTAAAAGTCAAAGTAGAACAATCTTTAAGAGACGAAGTAAAAGTGAAAGCAGGACAAACTTTACGAAGGAAGTGACATTTAAAAATTACACAATTTTTTAATCATAAATCTGTGCTTCGATTTTTCATTGATTATTAGTTACTGATTGGATCTATAAAGATAAGGCAAGAAAAATGGCAACAATGTTTTGCAGTTAAATATTGTGAAATATTTTTGCATTATTATCCTAATTACTATGCAGATACGTAGCAAAAAATAGGTCAAAATATATTTGGTGCCCACAAATTCATCAAAAGTTCATTTTGGTCCTTAATAGTGATTTCATCGCACTTTCATCATTTAAGTCCCCCAATAGTGATTTCATCGCACTTTCATCATTTAAGTCCCTCAATAGTGATTTCATCGCACTTTCATCGCATGTCCCCTTCCCATTACATGCGGAATCACATGAAAATCTCCACTTCCACTCCTACCATTACAATTTCAATTGCGGAATATGGGGTGGGGGAAGGCATATGCAATGAAAATTGGTTTCGGATGACTTAAATAACAAGTGTACCCCTCAAATTTGGACATGTGAAAAGCACATACCGACTTTCATTAAGTTTTTAACGATCCATTAAGTTTGAGACATTGTTTCACTACAACTACAAGTGTGATTTTGGTGAAACTTATCATCAGCTCATCCCACAGATTATTTTGTGTTAGCTCATAAGAGTTGACAAGTCACTAAAGTCTCCTTTTCTGTTTTTATAAACTCTGACAACCTGTTTAAATAAACATTCGCAGTATTTGACTTAAACATGTTAAGGCTTAAGTAGCAGATCTAAGAAGAACCTTGAAGAAGGAAATGACATAGACAAAGACAGTGACCCAATAACAAACACTTACTATGAGTAGTATCCAAAAAATAATGATATTCTCACTTTTTTTTTTATCGTTAACACGAACATACTTTTGATCAATATTTTCAGGTTGATTTAATTATCCTAATGGAATTTTAAAACTTGTTATCGGTGCCCCATAATAAATACCATCGATAATAATCTTTAGATGATGGTAATTAAATCAAACTAAAACTATTGCTCAAATAACACACACACACACACAAAAAAGAACTCACAGCAGTATCCAACAAGCGGAATCAGTTTCCTGAATAACACACATATATACACACACAAGAACCCGCAGCGGCATTCAACAAATGTAACAGTTTCCCTGAATAACACACAGATAAGCACTCAAATGTCAAGTTGTCAACCTTCTTTAAGAAATACCATCAAAAGTCTACTAACGGATTTGGGGCCATTGCAGTAACACAACATTAGAAGTCGAGTGAGGTGCATGGTCGAGATGCAAAGCGAGCTGATCAAGCGGACGAGATGCACAAGCCGAGCAAAAATGTCTAAAATACCTTTAATGAACCCCAAACGTGGACCGTCGAGATCAAAACAGACGAGCAGGAACGAGTGCTCGTTGGACTGTTGTGCAGTCCGACTGCACTGAACCCAGATCCGTCCACTAACATACTAATATAAGGGTCCAGCCAACATGAGCTCTACTACCACACTTGAAAACTTAACTATCATAAGTTATGTCTCAATGACTACGCATTCATAAGTTTCAATGACAAATATGCTAGAGTTTGGAATATAGGACATAGTGTCATAGTATAAATAAGTGCATAAGTAAATAGTGTAATTGGCCCAACCCTCTTTAAGAAATGCAAATTCACGAATACCTCAAAGCCAAGACATGTAGCATTGGTGACAAATTGGGTCTACTCTAGGTTGGGGAGGGTCAGGGGAAGAGAGAGGGAAGGTAGGATTTGTATTGGTCTAGGCCTACCCAACACCATTGTTGTTATGGACTTTACTTACTTTTTCCTTGATAAATAATGACTATTTATTAAGCAGGTGCAAAAAGAATTCTTTAAACCATAGGGATTACAGTTACTCAGAGATGCTGAAATCAAACTCTTTTTTTTCGCGTCTACACTTCAGCAGAGAACCCAAGTATTATGGTGGAGTCTAAATCGTCTCACTTAACTCATTTGGTAAGGATCAAAAATTAAATACAAATTTGAGAGTTTACGTGAAGGATATACCCTTACAGATTTCTACAGAGGCAACAACAAGAGATTTACAAACACAGTGATCGAATGAGACGATAACAAATTTCTCAGCTTGAACAGCTTTATGGGTGTTATTGTCCATCAGTTTAGTCAGAAGCCCTATAATGGAGTGACAAATATATAATTTCAAATGCAATGAATGAATTTTTTTTCTTTTCTTTTTCCTAAATTAAAGGGAAAATTCTACCGCACGGCAATTAGGCCGGCATTGCTTTACGGCACCGAATGTTGGGCCGTGAAACAGTGTCACGTGCATAAGATGAATGTGGCGGAGATGCGTATGCTTCGATGGATGTGCGGTCATACAAGAAAGGATCGGTTGGGGAATGAGGTGATCAGAGATAAAGTAGGAGTTGCGCCCATTGAGGATAAAATGAGGGAAAATCGTCTACGGTGGTTTGGACATGTGAGAAGGAGACCGAGTGATGCACCGGTTAGGAGGCCGGAACAGTGGAGAAATGATAAAATGGCGAGGGGTAGGGGAAGACCCAAACAAACTTGGATTAGAGTAATTGAAAATGATATGAATTTACTTGGAGTGGATGAAAGTATGGTGTTGAAGAGGCCGGAGTGGAGGGCAAAAATTCATGTGGGGGGTTGATTTTTATTTTTTATTTATTTATTTATTTTTTTTTATTTATTTTTTTTTCACGATAACATATGAGGATTCATGTTAGCCGACCCCAAATTATTTTGGGACTAAGGCTTTGTTGTTGTTGTTGTTGTTGTTGTTGTTTCCTAAATTAACAACCACTTAGCAAGGAGAAACACATTTCTCTTATGATAGAGCAATAACAAGCTTATAACATATTAGATTCCATAACTTCATCCAAAACAAAATATGAAGAAATACCCATTGTTTCTGTAACGACCCTATAACTCCAACATTATAAATAATCATTAACCATAAATAAATTCCCAAAATACGGATATCTCAAACGTCAACCCTAATCATAATTCATTACATAATAAATGTCATTCAATGCTAACGACTAGTACAACCCACTAGCTTCAATTCAACTATTCGCTTATTAAATAACCCTAACTCTTCATAATATTGCCGCTAACCTCGCGACCAATCCTTTCTCCTACTCTTTATTTACCTTGGAGGGAAAAAGAAAGAAGGGGTGAGCGAACAATGCTCAGTAAATTCATACGGAATCTCTCCGGGTTCTAAGGAAGAGATGACCGAAACGAACGGATCCAATCGAATACTCAACGAAAGGTTAAATATAACAACTTAAAGTATAGTTACGAGTACGATAAAGGAGATACTTCTCAAGTAAACAAGTTGTGGCACTATCACAAGAATAATAATGAAGACTATAATCACATAAGTCTGTCAATTCCACAGTAACGATACACCTTTTCAGGGTGTTCTTTTTAATAAGAGACCTTACGCCTTGATGCAGATTAATATAGGAATAAGCTTAAGGTTTAATTTTAATTATTATTCTTATTTTTAGTGTCATTTTCGGAATTAATATTAGGTTGTTAGTATTTTTGGTATTTGAAGTATATTAGGACTTTATTTTAGTGTTTTATTGATTGATTAGGTTACTATATAGACTAGGGTTATTTTGGGAAGGTTTTGGCTTGTTTTTCAAGTCCTAGGGTCACTATATAATTAGGGTTTATTGCAATTCCGAATTTCAGCCTTTGATTAATAAAATTTCATATTGAGTGTTTACTCTTTTTAATCCGAAAGTGGAGGGTTCTCCTTTTGTCCAATTCCCGACAATCGTGCGCGATTCAACGTAGGTTGAAGATCGATTACCGGCTAACGTGCGCGTTACAACAGTAATTGATATCTATCGAGTCTTTCGCTACGTCAGTTGGTATCAGATTCCGATTCGTTCTAGGAAGAATGAGACGAGGAAAGAAGGCCACTGTGAAAGCGATCTACGAGCGAGATGAAGCGGTTCTGGAGGAACGCATCGGATCCATCGTAGATCAACGATGACCGAATTGTTCAATCAACAGGCTCGGCGTAATCAGCCTAGACCTGGAGGCAGCGACGGACAACGAGATTGGGAGGTGGATTCAGATGGTGGTGATATTTCGTGGCCTTTCGTCGAATCGGCGACTACCGAACTTTCCATCGATTGGTCAAAACCACCAATATACGATAGGTGTAATTGCGAAAATTGTCAGTTTGACACTGTCCTGCCTTTTACATATATTTCACAGTTTATAGCTGATGGTATAAACGACAGATCGACGATGAGAATTGTTACACATCAATTCGTTGACCCCTTTGATGTTCCCCTACGAAGACATCTTCTGGAGATTATATAAGAAACTTGTTAATTAATGAGTTTATTTTAAGATATTGGACTGATTGGATGGATGTCGTTACTCAAGTTAGCAAGTTTCGGATTCGCAAAGGATTCAAAGTTTTTATTATTTTCATGTCAAGTCTCAATGAAAGGATACTCATGTTACATGCTCTCTTTGTGCTGCTACAAATTCAAGTACAAGCCATTCCAAATTTGAGGACAAATTTCTCGAAGCTGAGGAGAATGATACAGATTAATATAGGAATAAGCTTCTTCAATGTTGTTGGGATTTAAATGCTTATGGGTTTTTAGGGCTTTAGTGAGTTATTAAATTAGGGCTTTATTTATTTAATATTTCTAGAATCTTCTTATGAGTAGTATAAATAATAAGCTAGGGTTATTGTATTCATTAGACTTTGATTATATGAAATAGAAAAGAAAAGCTTGAAGCTTTCGAAATTGATTCTTGTCATTATCGTTCGGTCATTCTAATCTCAATCCTATTCGGCATTATTTGGTATCAGAGCTCCAGTTCGTATATCAATGGCTGAACGAGGAAGCGTTGCTCGTAGTGGACGTGGTGGTCGATGGAGCAGCCGTGCAGCGGAGCCCCAAGAAGATGACCATCATTACAAACGACGTCGTCGCAATATCGAGATAGATGAGATACTCAGACAGATTCAAATACTCCAGAACCGCTTGGATCGCAGAGAGAAGCTTCTAGCGAAGAGGGGTTCAGATCCGATTGTTCCATCCGAGGAAACGGAGTACTATCAAGAGGGGATGGATTCCTTCGGCCAAAATCATGGGCTTCAAGATAGGTATACAGCCAACCGTTTGAGGAATGTCGATGAGAGGATCGAACTTCCGGAAATCGAAGGTAAGGCAATTCTTAATGATTCCTTTGATTCTTGGGTAGATACTGTTGGGTTCAAAGAGGGTTTGTTTGTCGAATCTTCAAGTGAGGAAAATCTTGTTGATTGGTCAAAACCCCCTCTGTTTTTGATGCAAATCCTGAAGATTCGATTGAGTCTTGGATTGATATTGTTACTGTCTCGGTGAATCCTGGATATCAATCGCCTGTCCAAAGCGGTGTGCTTTCAGTTGAGGCTGAAAACCCTAGTGGTATTTCAATGGGAATTGAAAACCAGAAGGATTCTGAGGTTAATGATGGAGGAAAGGATGGTTGTTTCTTTGAACAAGCATCTGAAGTTGCATTGGATGGAGTTGCAGCTAACACCTACAGTGATGCAGTTGAAAGCCAATTGAGGTGGGAGTTTGAAATTAGTCAACCTTATAAAGACCCCTTTGATGTTAATTGTGCAAATCTTTCGGCTCCTCGGTTCGTCAAAAGATTGATCATTGAATATTTTGTCTCAACACAATGGAGCGATTGGATGGATGTTGTCACGAAGCCATTGAAGTTTAGAGTTCGTCAAGGGTACTGAATTCCTTTTGCATTGGAAGTTCGAATCTTACGGGTTATCGTAGTGTTCCTATCGAGGGTATTGACTCGAGGACGAGTCGTTTCTAAGAAGGGGAGGATGATGCAAAGACGTGTGCGCAAAGAACAAAAATGAGGGGAGTAATCTGAGCCGAGGCGGCGCCATTAAAGGCCAGCGGGCGCCGCCACTAGTCGGGAAACAGGTTTGCACTACATCGTACACTGTGCCATGCGGCAGAGCTTCTTCAATGTTGCTGGGATTTAAATGCTTATTGGTTTTTAGGGCTTTAGTGAGTTATTAAATTAGGGCTTTATTTATTTAGTATTTCTAGAATCTTCTTATGAGTAGTATAAATAATAAGCTAGGGTTATTGTATTCATTAGACTTTGATTATATGAAATAGAAAAGAAAAGTTTGAAGCTTTCGAAATTGATTCTTGTCATTATCGTTCGGTATTCTAATCTCTAGCCTATTCGGCATTACGCATTTTCAGGGCGATCCCTTATTATGACATATCATGATAATCAAGACTACCTCATCAAGTAGCATACAAATGTATAAGTCCCTTTTTAATCATGCTAGACATTTTCTAGTGATGTCCTTTTTAATCGGACAAGTTCCTGCTAAGTCATTTTCAATCAGACAAAATCAACTACATCCTGTTCAATCAAATATAGCAATTCCCACACATAGTGTTCATAGGTACAAGAACACATTAAACAATTCCAATTACCATGGATACCCATTGAACAATACACATCAAGGGTAAGATATTCCAAAAGACGTTCATATCGAAGGAATATTTAGAAAATAACTACCGGCCACATTGGTAGTATACACTTTTATAAAATCAGAGAATACTATCACAAAGGATGAATACATTCAAGTACTAAAGAATGTAGTCCCTTACCTTGGGTTGCTTGCACTTCCTTTGCATACATTCAAGTACTAAAGAATGTAGTCCCTTACCTTGGGTTGCTTGCACTTCCTTTGTAATACCTCGCGCACAATCTTTTCGATTAAAACTCTGGCAAATAATAAAGATGATATTAGGGTAGGGAGAATATTTATATACTTGGCTTTTCCAAAACCCTAGCCCGAAAGGAAATCAATCCAATTCCTTAAATGAATTGGGTTTCCTAATCTGAGCCCAAAACCAAAGTCCAATTACTCCATTAATTTAATAAAAGGGTAAATACAATTATTAATTAAAGGAAATAGTTTAATTAATAAAAGAAAAAGAAAAAGAAAAGTCGGGTTATTACATTCTTACCCCCTTAAAAGGGTTTGGTCCTCCAAACCAAACACATTCAATCAGAAAATAGGGTGGGATACAACTCTCGCATCCGCTCTCGAGCTCCCACGTTGCTTCTCTTTCTGTATGGTTGCTCCACTGCACTTTAACATAGGAAATTACTTGTTTCCTCAATATCTAATCTTTCCGATCCACAATCTTCACAGGTTGCTCGTCATAACTCAAATTGGCACGAAATCTCAGCTGCCTATACTCAATCACATGGCTCGGGTCGGAGATATACTTTCTCAACATCGAGACATGAAACACATTATGCACTCCAGCAAGTACAGGTGGTAAAGCCAACTTACAGGCTACCTGCCTGCCCAACTCGCTCCAAAATCTCAAACGGTCCCACGTATCTCGGGCTTAACTTCCCGCGAATACTAAATCTCATAACTCCCTTGGTTGGCGAAATCTTCAAGAACACATGATCCCCCAACTGAAATTCTAAGTCTCGTCGTCGGCGATCTGCATACGACTTCTGTCTACTCTGAGCGATTAATAACCATTTACGAATTTGTTGCACTTTATCTGCCGTCACTTGGACTATCTCCGATCCTGTCAATTTTCTCTCACCCACTTCATCCCAACAAGTAGGCGATCTACACTTCCGTCCATACAATGCCTCATACGGTGCCATACTGATACTAGCATGGAAACGATTGTTGTAGGCGAATTTTACTAACGTCAAATGTTCGTCCCAAGTTCCTTGCCAATCCAATGACGTGGCTCTTGACATATTTTCAAGAGTCTGAATGGTTCTTTCTGACAGACGTCTGCGGGTGAAAAGTTGTACTCATCGTCAACTCGGTACCCAATACTTGCAGTAGACTCTTCCAAAATTTTGATGTGAACCTCGCATCTCGATCGGACACTATCGAAACTGGCATCCCATGCAACCTTACAATCTCATCAACATACAACTTGGCTAACTTCTCGAGCGAATCCATCACTTTGATTGCTATAAAATGAGCCGACTTCGTAAGTCTATCCACTATAACCCAAATCGCATTATGACCTCTCAAAGTCTTTGGTAATCCAACGACCAAATCCATTGCTATGTGTTCCCACTTTCACTCTTGAATTGGTTGGTAACGACTGTAGCAATCCCGCTGGTCTCTGGTGTTCACCCTTCACTTACTTGTTGACACACCAAACATCTTGATACAAAATCTGTCACATCTCCCTTCATGTTGTTCCACCAAAAAGATTCTCTTATATTCCTATACATCTTGGTACTTCCAAAATGTACCGAGAATTTCAAGCAGTGAGCTTCCTTCAGAATTTCCCTTTTTATATCCTCATTGCTCGGCACCCAAATCCTTGATTGATACCTTAAAATCCCATCGTCTCCCATACGAAAATCTGCTACCTTTCCTTTAGCCATACTCTCATGTATCTTCATCGCCTCTTCATCAATTCCTTGTGCTTCCTTGATTCGGTCCAAAAGCGTTGGCTGAACACTCAACTGAGCCAAATACCCCTTTTAACTCTCACTTTCAAACTTGAAACCTTAATAATATCCCATGCACTTACCCCCTTAGAAATCAACATTGCTAAGGTTCCACGATTCTTCCTACTCAAAGCATCTGCCACCTCATTGGCCTTTCCCGAATGGTACAAAATAGTGCAATCATAATCTTTAAGCAACTCAAACCATCTCCTTTGCCTCATGTTAAGTTCTTTCTGGGTGAAAATATACTTAAGACTCTTATTATCAGTGTAAATCTGACAAGTTACCCCATACAAGTAATGTCTCCAAATCTTCAACGCAAATACTACGGCTGCTAACTCCAAATCATGGGTTGGGTAATTCTTCTCATCATGGTTCTTCAATTGTCTTGATGCATAAGCTATAACCTTATCATTCTGCATCAACACGCATCCTAATCCTTTAAGTGAAGCATCACTATAAATCACAAATCCGTCCGATCCGAATGGTAAGGTAAGAACTGGTGCAGACACCAATCGTTGCTTCAGCTCCTGAAAATTGCTCTCACATTCCTCTGACCAAACGAACTTTCCTCCTTTCTGCGTTAACCTTGTTAACGGTACTAACAACTTTGAGAATCCTTAGACAAATCTCCTATAATAACCAGCAAATCCCAAGAAACTCCTTATTTCGCTAAATGTAGTTGGCCTCTCCCAATTCACTATAGCCTCTATTTTTGTTGGATCTACTGCAACTCCATCCTTAGACACCACATGTCCTAAGAATGCCACTTCTCGAGCCAAAATTCATTCTTGAACATAGCATACAACTGTTGTTCTCTTAAAATCTGCAACACTAACTTCAAATGCTCTTCATGCTCTTCTTTGGTCCTTGAATACACTAATATATCATCAATGAACACAATCACACATTTATCCAAGAACTTCTAAATATCATATTCATTAGTTCCATGAATGCTGCTGGCTCATTAGTTAATCCGAACGGCATGGCCAAAAATTCATAGTTATCGTACCTTGTCCTAAAGGTCGTCTTTGCAATCTCCTCCTACTTTACTCTCAACCGATGAGAACCAGATCTCAAATCTATCTTCGAAAAGTAACACGCTCCTCGAAGTTGGTCAAACAAATCATCTATCCTTGGTGATAACGGATACTGATTCCTTACTGTTACGCGGTTCAATTCTCGGTAGTCGATACACAACAACCTCATCGACCCATCTTTCTTCTTTACGAACAACACCGGTGCAACTCGGCCTAATCAAACCCTTGTCCAACAACTCTTGCAGTTGTTCCTTCAACTCCTTAAGTTCTATTGGAGCCATTCTGTACAGCGCCTTTGATATTGGTGCGGTCTCCGGTACCAAATCTATGAAAAATTCCACTTCTCTCTGGTGGTACTCCTGGTAAATCTTCTGGAAACACGTCTTTGAAATCTCTAATCACTGAAAGAGATTCTATACTCACTTCCTTCTTGTCAGCCTCGCCAATATAGGCCAAGAACCCTTCACCTGCTTTTCTTAACAACCTGCGAGCCTTCGTCACTGAAATGAGACCCGATCGAATTCTAGGCTTTGACCCTTGGAAATAAAATTCTTCTCCAGATGGTAATCCGAAATAAACTTCATTCTTAAAACAATCTACCTTGGCATGGTACGCGGCTAACCAGTTAATTCCCAAAATAATGTCAAACTCACCGATCTCTAAGCAGATAAGATCAACCTCCAGTTCTCTTACGTCTACTTTCAAAGGACACTTCCTAAACACAGACGTAATAGGGATCGATTATCTAGTTGGAGTATCTATCACTAGAGATACCTCTAACGCCTTAGGAATCAAATTCATGCGCTTTGCCAAACAAGTACTAATAACAAAACGCATAGCACCAGTATCAATTAATGCATACACATTACGAGAATAGAGTTGGAATGTACCTGCCACGAAATCATGAGTGGCTCTTGCATCTTTAGTTGTCATGGTAAACACACGCCCACGACCTCCACCATTTCCTTTGTTGTCATCTTTAGCTCCTTGAGCAGGTGCATTCTTCTTGGGTTCCGAACACTTCCATTGCGGATGACCCACTTTATCACAATTGAAACATTTCTTCTCTTTGTACCAACATACATCAGTATTATGCTTCCCTTCGCACACTTGACACTTTTCATCAGATCCTCGCCCATGGGCATCACCTTTGCTCCCATCTTTTTGATTATTAAAACTCTTATTCGGGTATTTACTTACAGCACCGTCTTTCTCACGATACTCACGCAGCCTTTCTCGTTGCTATGCCCATCCCTGCCCAGCTCTTCCGCATTTGACCCTTAGATCCAGTTGTCTCCTTCTCCACAGACTTCTTCTTCTCTTCTCTTTTGCTGCGGTAGCTATTAGCTTCCTTCTCTACCACTCGTGCTCTCTCCAATAGTTGTCCATAGGTCGGTAGTAGTAACGGAGTGATTCTGTGTACTTGACCCTGTCACTAAGGCCTGTCTCGAATTTTCTCGCCTTCTGTTCCTCATTATCGAAGAAAGTCGGAGCAAACTCCAGCAATTCTGTGAACTTAGCACAGTACTCGTCCACAGTCAAACTTTCCGCCACCCTGGCATTCCGAACGCTCGCCGAATAATACTTTTCATTAAACACATTTTTAAACATTTCCCACGTGAAATTGCCATCTCCACGTGCAACATCTGTCCTTTTCTCGGCTTCCCACCATTTAAGAGCTTGTCCCTTCATCATGAAAGTTAAGTTGTAAACACCACCTTCTGCTCAGGTGTGCAAGTCAACGTCTCAAACACTATTATTACTCAATGCTTAATACTTTTATACTATAACATAACCCGTCTCAACAGACTAAACATTTAAGTCATAGGTCAATTCACTAGACCATTGGTCGTTTTAATAGACCGGCATTACACTTAAAAGTCGTTTCAATAGACTTATCGGTCGTTTCAACAGACCAACACTACTTTCCCAGATCGTTTCACTAGACCAGTTATTATTCACACTCGGCCGTTTCAATAAGCCGATTACTATTCACATTGGTCGTTTCAATAGACCAATCTTTCCCCATTCCGGCTAACACACTTAACACCGTGGAACAAAACTCAATCAAAACATAATTAAAAATACGGAATACGCTTTATTTCATAAAACCTTTAAATGAAAACAAATCAATTCTCGAGTTCTTGCTACTAGAATACTACTAACTACTATCATTTCTAGAAATAAAAGCAAAACACTCCACTTTCCACTCATGGTATCCTATTCTTCCTAGGCCTTCCCCTTAGGCACTTCCACTTTCTTCTTGAACCCCTTTGATCTTCCTCGGGACCTACGCACCGTTGTCACTAGTGGATTTAGCTCCTCTCCATCATTGCCATCAATCATAATTGGAGCAGCTTCACTACCCTCAATGTTGCTAGCTATTTCCTCAATTAGATCATCAACTGCCAAATCTTCTCCATTTGGTACCTCAGGTTCTCCAGGGTTTCCTTGTTCATTTCCCCCCGCCATTGTTGCCTTTAATTCTTATAACTCATAGTACCAACCGTATGCTTGCTCTCTAACCTTATCACAACCAAAGTTCTCCTCGTCTCTACCAAATCCTTCGGTGAACCACCTTCCTCTAGCTTGGTTCCACATTCCTGTAATATTGTCCACCCTTTTCTTTTCAACTCTCAACGCCTTAGCTTCTGGATTCTCGACGCATACTTCCTGATCATCCTTTCACTAAGCATTCTAGGCCTCAAGTTCTTCATAGCATTACTAGGTCCGTCCATTTCCTACAATCGAGACATGACCACAATTAGTATCATATGGAATCCCAAAATGTACAAATAGTAATCGCAACTCACACTTTCAAAACCCAGGGGTAAATTCTCTAGATTTTATTCTAGGTTCTTTCCCAAAATAGTAAGGTCTAGGTAAGCCCAATAATGGTTAAGCACTACTTTCTTCCAATAGCCCTCAACATCTAATATCTCTCATGTGACCAAAAATCTTAGCTCTGATACCAACTGTAACGACCCTAAAACTCCAACATTATAAATAATCATTAACCATAAATAAATTTCCAAAATACGGGTATTTCAAACGTCAACCCTAATCATACTTCATTACATAATAAATGTCATTCAATGCTAACGGCTAGTACAACCCACTAGCTCCAATTCAACTCTTCGCTTATTAAATAACCCTAACTCTTCATAATACTGCCGCTAACCTCGTGATCAATCCTTTCTCTTACTCTTTACCCGGGAGGGAAAAGGAAAGAAAGGGTGAGCGAACAATGCTCAGTAAGTTCATACGGAATCTCTCCGGGTACTAAGGAAGAGATGACCGAAACGAACGGATCCAATCAAATACTCAACGAAAGGTTAAATATAACAACTTAAAGTACAGTTACGAGTACGATAAAGGGGATACTTCTCAAGTAAACAAGTTGTGGCACTATCACAAGAATAATAATGAAGACTATAATCACATAAGTCCGTCAATTCCGCAGTAACGATACACCTTTTCAGGGTATTCTTTTTATAACAGACCTTACGCCTTTTCAGGGCGCTCCCTTATTATGATATATCATGATAATCAAGACTATCTCATCAAGTAGCATACCAATGTCTAAGTCCCTTTTTAATCAGGCTAGACAATTTCTAGTGAAGTCCTTTTCAATCGGACTAGTTCCTGCTAAGTCCTTTTCAATCAGACAAAGCCAACTACATCCTGTTCAATCATATATAGCAATTTCCACACATAGTGTTCATAGGTACAAGAACACATTAAACAATTCCAATTACCATGGATACCCATTGAACAATACACATCAAGGGTAAGATATTTCAAAAGATGTTCATATCAAAAGATGAATACATTCAAGTACTAAAGAACGTAGTCTCTTACCTTGGTTGCTTACACTTCCTTTGCAATACCTCGCGCACAATCTTTTCGGTTACTACTCCGGCCAAACTCTCTCTCTCTTTCTCTTTCTCTTTCTCTTTCTCTTTCTCTTTCTCTTTCTCTTTCTCTTTCTCGGACGCCTCTCTCTCTCTCTCTCTCTCTCTTGGCTGCCGCCTCTCTCTCTCTAGGGTAAATATTAAAGATGATACTAGGGTATGGAGAATATTTATATTCTTGGCTTTTCCAAAACCCTAGCCCGAAAGGAAATCAATCCAATTCCTTAAATGATTTGGGTTTCCTAATCCGAGCCCAAAACCAAAGCCCAATTACTCCATTCATTTAATAAAAGGGTAAATATAATTATTAATTAAAGGAAATAGTTTAATTAATAAAAGAAAAAGAAAAAGAAAACTCGGGTTATTACAGTTTCTCAGTGACTTGAATAATGATTTATCACAAGTGAATGACAAACCATTTAATACAAGGAATGTTTCTCTGTATTACCTAAAGCCTGAGTGGTATCATTTGAAAAAAAAAATATTACCTCAGTCACGTAGACGCCCCCGAAAATGCTTGAGAATGAAACTGTCTGCATACAGTGGATATTTTTTCTTGATCAAGGCTTTTATGCATTTCCAGTACGAAAAATCCATGAGTTCACCATCCTTCCGCACAATAAATAAACATCTAGAGTCTTCGTAATCTGGATGGTTTCCGGTCTGTCAACCAGAAAACAATTCATCAGTACAATAGTACAAACCATACTATGTTTATAGCACCGACTATCAACTATATGGTCTTTGACAAATGACAGAGAAAAAGAAAAAAAATGGAGTAAACAACATACTCCCGCCGTCCTGGAATGATATTCCCACTTTTTTTGTTGTCACTTTGAATGATCTTTGAACAATAATTTTGGGTTAATTTATTTATCCTAATGATAAATCTAAGAATTGATGTTGATAGTATATACTCCCTCCGTCCCAATAAAAGCTTCACTAATTACCCAAAAGGGCGTCCCGTTAGAAGCTTCACCTTTCCTTTTTTGGCAAAGAATTTTTACTATTTCCTCCACTTATTCTCTCTCCTAATTCACTATTACACTCACAACACTTTTCAAATTTACTATTCCCTCCACTAATTCTCTCTCCTATTTTCAAATTACACTCACAACATTTTTTTTCCCCACCCATTTCCTTAATATTTGTGCCCACCCAAAAGGGTGAAGCACTTATTGGGACGGAGGGAGTATAATGGTGATTTAATAACAATTTTTATATTCTCATTAGGATAGTTAAATTAATCTAAAACTATTGCTCAAAGTTCATTCGAAGTAAAAAAAAAAAAGTGGGAACATCATTTTGGGACGGAGGGAGTATATGATAATGACATAAACAAGGACAGAGACTGTATTTTTATGAGTACTTGAAGCATGTAAATACTACTCTTGATTTACATTATTATACATGCATGAAGTTACGGCAACAACCATTCATGAACTGTTTTTTTATGTTGTTGTAACACCATTTTCATGAATGTGTATGGGGACCTGTGGGAAGTGAATCTGATATGCTGCTGCTATAGATATGGTGATTAGAGTAGAGAGAGAAAGAGAGAGGTATACTGTTATGTACTCAATCCCACTTCCAATCTTCTTCTTGCACTGTGGATGATGTGCGAGCACCCTCTCTATAACGGTTTTCTCATGCTCTGGACTTAATCTCTCACCATTTGAATATCTGCAACAACATAATCATGCCCAATAATTAGACCATGCATCAGAAGTACCTTTGTACTGTTCTTCTCAATGTAAGAAAATTAAATAAGAAACATTCACCTAGAAATGACTTGTGAGGTATGAGCTATAAGGGATCAAACAAATATTTCTTCCTCTTACCAAGAAGTTTAAATGTTACTAAAATTGAATACGCGGGAATTAAGGAAAAAGTAAGGTGTTGTGAGTATGAAAAGTTAAGTGAGAGAGAAAAATGGAGTAGGAAATAGTAAGAGGAATGTTGTTATGAGTGGTAAGTGGGTCTCATTGACATTTTGGGTTAGTAATATTGTTATGTGACGCCAAAAGAGAATGAAGTAACATTTGTTATCGGACGGAAGGAGTATTTGATGAGAATAAAAGTGAAGTTATATTAGTTGCATGTCCATGACTAAGTTGTGTATTGAAGTGCTGGAACATTATTTCGAAAGATATATGATTATATTAAAGTTGAGTAGAAATGATTTACGACGTTTAGAGCACTACATACTTTTCTCTATGCTTCATTCGATAAAAATATTAACCCAGGCTCACTACCAGTTTTCCTCTTCCAAGAGCATCAGAGACTTTTCGCAATGCACATCCGATGAAGACATTAGACCCAGACTCACATCCGGTATTCCTCTTCCAATATTGTCATTGTTATTCACAAGAGGCAACTCTTCTCACATACTTTACCGTAGCAGATAAACACCATTTCAATTCAAAGGATTTATAAGTAACTTGCAAGAATGAAATAAATGGTTGAACAACTAAAACACCATTTCAATACAAAGGATTTATAAGAGAGTGTGAAAATTAAAAGAAGAGGCATACTTGCCGGAATGGAGAATCATCCTAACAAAGCCAACCAAGGGCACCGTATCCTCCAATATTTGGTCCTCCCAATCCACCCAAACTTGTTCCGGCTTCTCCCTCTCTTCTTCTTCCTCAACAGTGTCAGGTTCCTCCACCACAACCGGCTTTCTCAACAAATCTGAAGTGTAACCATCCTGTGTAATACCACTACCACCACCATCCGGCTTCGTTTTCAAGGCACAAAATTGACGTCGCTTTAAGGGTAAACGGTAAATCGGAAAAGCTACAATCGACGGAGGAGACGAACGGAGGGATATAGGGTTTCTGTGGAGGGGATGAACGCACGGTGTTTGGGCTGAAATTGTGCCCATTTTGGAAGGGCGAATTCACGCTAATCTTGCAAATTTCTATACTTGCGTTCCAGAATTCGGTATTAACAAATTTGTTGTTTCGATTGGTAGTGGTTTAGGGTGGGGATTGATTGATTGTTGAAGAGCGCAGTGTGTGGAATTTGTATGTGCAGTCGATTTAGAGGAGGTGAGTGTGTTCGACTGTGAGTAGATGATAATTGCAGATAACTTCAAACCGGGGCTTCTGATCTACTGCTCTTAAAGCCAAATCAATGTTATATACTCCCTCCGTCTCAAATCTATGTGCCATTGTGCCATTTGATCCCTTTGATGTTTTGGGCCGGGAATAAAGGAAAATGGGTAATGAAAAAAGTGTTGTAAGTATAAAAGTAAAATATGAGAGATAATGAGTGGGAAAAATAGTAAAGTTGATTGGTATTGTGAGTATAAAAGTAAAATAGGAGAGAGAATGAGTGGAGGGAATAGTAAAGATTCTTTGTCATTTTAGAAAAGGAACATGTAGGTTTGGGACGCCCAAAATGGCAAAATGGGCATGTAGGTTTGGAGAGAGAAAGTGGGGTAGGAAATAGTGAGTTGATTGATGTTGTGAGTATAAAAGTAAAGTAGAAGAGAGAATTAGTGGGTGAAATAGTAAAAATTATTTGCCATTTTAGAAAGTGTGCAGTTTGAAATGGGACGCCCAATGAAAAAAAATGTGCAGCTTGTAGCGAGATGGAGAGAGTATATTCCTTCCTTCCTTACCATTTCTCCTAATATTTTAGCAAAAATAAGGAAAAAATATAAGTGGGACAAATAAAAAATGAGACAATAGAGCAAATGAATGAGATGAATAATAAGTTTATTTGTATCGTGATTATAAAAGTAAAATAGGAGACAATAGAACGTACCAGATAAAACTTTTTCAACAGTAGTTGATTCGTTTTCTAACATATATGATAGAAAATCAGGAACAAAAGACTTTTGCACTCTTCTATTTTACTATGTTTAGGTTCTTCATCTTATTATTGAGATTGTGTAGCTTCATAAGTTTTCTTATTAGAATTTGCATCTTTCATTTCTTTAGCAGAAAATATATTCTCAAAGAATGACGCATTTCTTGGTTCTATTATCATTCATTCGTTCATATTATGAATGTCCGACTTGTACACTATAAACTGATAGACACTGCTATTACTTTTATATCCAATGAAAATGCGTTCAATTGTTTTTTGTCCGATCTTGACTTGCTTTGACTTACGTACTTCAACATTAGCTAGACACCCCCATATTTTAAGGTATTTATACACGGCTTATGATTATGCCATAATTCATTAAGGAGCGTTATCAATTTTTTTCTTAGATATCTTATTAATAATATAGTTGGATGAGAGCATGGCTTCCCCCCACAAGTTATCGGGTAATACACAGCTTATTAATATTGCATTCATCATTCCTTAATCCCTTAAGAGTACGATTCTCGTGTTCAGCTACTCCATTAGACTGAGGTGTATATAGAGTTGTCGTTAGATGAATAATGCCAGATTTTCTGCATATGTCTTCAAACGGAGCTACATATTCTCCTCCTCTATCACTTCTAATCTTCTTAATCTTTACATTAAGTTGATTCTCAACTTTATTCCCATTGCAGCTTGGAAAAGCAAAATAACCATGTGTTCTTGTGCTAAATTTTATATGAATAATGCCAAGCAGTTTCATTGGTTTCAGATGTTTAACTTTCCAACTAATGTCTTCATGTTCCCAAATCAATGCATGTTTTATCTATTTCAAATTCAGGATCACAGAGCCTAACCGAGTTTTAATATCTACTACAACTATGGAAGTTGTGGAGAAGTATCAAGTGCATGCGATCATTGGAACATTTACATGGCAAGAAGCCGACCTGGTATATGGAGTTGGCAAACTGACCAAGGAAACCCCCATCATTTCCATAACTCCAACTGCTGAATTTCTTCCGCCAATGCCACTAAAACCACCCTCTTTTATTCAGATGAGTAACAATATCACTAACCACATGCAATCCATAGCAGCCATTGTTGGATATTATCGATAGCAAAGGGTGACATTTTTATGCGAGCATAAGAACAACTTTGCACCGATTACGGGCTTATAACATTACGCTCAGATTCGCTCCGACGTGTTAACTCTCCCGTTGAACAACACTCAGCTTTTCTTCCTTTATCTTCTTTTGTAAACCCAGAAGTCATCATCCAAGAAAGGTTGGAGAAACTCAAAAACTCCAACAATAGTGATGCAGGTTGGTAACAGAAATAGAGGCAACAGAAATGTAAATGTAAATGTAAAGCAGGCGGTTGGAAGCCGAGGCCGGCGCCTCACCTTCGCCAAAGGCGGGCGCCCGGGCAATGGCGACGAAGTGCGAAACAGGCATGCGGTTGGCAAAGTGCAATGGGCTTCAACGTTGCTGGTGTGAGGGTTAAGTGTTTGTTTTATGAATTATTAAGTTAGGGTATTTTGATCTTTTCTTTGGAAAGTTGTATTAGGGTTTGGACGTAGGATTCTAGAATGTTCTTAGAATTAGTATTTAAACATTGTTAGGATTTTGTTTTTAGGCAGACTTTGTTTTTGATTAATGAGAATATTTGTCGTTGAGCAATTATCTAGGGTTTCAATCCCATCTTGTTTCAATTCCGTTCGGTCAATTCTCATATATATAACCCTCCGTTTACATCAAATAGGGTGTTTATTGTCATACAATCTTATTTACAATTTGCTAGTCTCCTCTTTGAGAAGGCAAAGCAAATGGGTATGATGGAAAGAGAGTGTGTGTGGATTATAACTGAAGATATTGCAAGTCTTAGGGGCCGTTTGGTTCGATGGATAAAAATGAAGGAATGTAATGATCAATGGAATTGAATTCCTGAAGGAATTGAAATGGAAAAAAACTGGTCAAATCCCTCCGTTTGGTTGACACGGAATGGAATGAAATTGTCATTCAATTTCTTGGCAAATCATGTTTGGTTTGAAAATACAAATTATAGGAATGAAATGAAAGCAAATAAAATGTCCAATTTACCCTTCTTTTAAAAAATTAATGAGTAAAAAAAATTATTTTTTTTGGAGGGGAGTGGGGTGGGGTAGGCAGGGGTATGAAAAATGAGTAAAAAAATTATTTTTTGGGGGGTGGGGGGGGTAGGGCGGGGTGGGTGGGTGGGGGTGGGCGGGGGTATGCAAAATGAGTAAAAAAAAAAATTTTCGTGGGGGTTGGGGGGTAGGTGGGAGTGATAGGGCAAGAAATTTGGATGGGGGAGTAGGCGGGGGTATACGAAAATGAGTAAAAAAAAAAAAAATCGTCGGGGGGTGAGGGGTGGGGGGTGGTAGAGCAGGGGGTGGGTGGGTGGGGTAGGCAGGGGTATGCAAAATGGGAAAAAAAATCGTGGGGGTGGTAGGGCAGGGGCTGGATGGGGGGGTAGGCAGGGGTATGCAAAATGAGTAATTTATTTTATTTCGTCGGGGTGGGGGTGGTAGGACAGGGGCTGGGTGGGTGGGGTAGGCAGGGGCATGCAAAATGAGTAAATTTTTTTTTGCGCGGGGGGAGGGGGTTGGGGGTGGTAGGGCAAGGGCTGGGTGGGTGGGGTAGGCAGGGGGTGGGGGTAGGTAGGGGTGATTTGGGTTTGAGGGTATTTTGATCATAATTTTTTTTTTTTGAATTCAATTGCCAAAGGAATTTATCATTCCTCCCATATTTGGAGGGAATGGCAAATTCCTACCTTTGATGGAATTGATCATTTCAGCGGAATGAAAACTTTAGAAAAACTTCAATCAAACATGCCAAAGAATTTGGGGGAATAAAATTGAGCATTCCATTCCCCCACTTTACCACGAATCAAACAAGACCTTATTGATTCTCTTGGCCCATTAGTTATATCTAACATGCAAGGTGTTGTTTCAGAACCTATTTTGGGTCCACTTTTAAGGCTTAGACTATCAATAATGGTTTCATTTTCCTTCCCCATTTTATCTAACATTTTTTACACTTTTTCTCATCCACCTAATATTTCATCTATCCATTTTATTTAACCCCCTACAATGGTTAAATTAAATTAAATTTCAACTCTCTCCAACTCATCATTCTATATCCCCACCACTTTTATTTTATTTATATACTCTATTTTTATAATTAATAAAATAATAATAATTATTATTATTATTTATAATTAAAAAATATTTCACGCATAATTAAAAAAATATTGCATCAATTTATAGGGAAAAAAAATAATGATTTTTTTTAAATAAAGGCTAAAATGAAGAAGGATAATTGAGAAATGAGTGTTTTTTTTTGTGTCCAAATCAAATAAAACTTATATCAATTTATAGGAAAAAAATGATGAATTTTGGTGAAAAATTAAAAAAAATTAATTTACTAGGTGATAATTTAGCTTAAAGAATTGGGACAAAAAAAATTACGAAAATCCTGATAACCAATCACATGTCGCCACATTCTTCGAGCTCGGCCCAATCAAAAGTCGCCACGTGTCAGTTCAAAAAGTTTTTTTTTTTTTTTTTCAACTTGATGAAATTTTTCATTCCCATTTTTCATTCAACCCCTTTCATCTCCTCCATTCCACCATTACATCCAACTATCTTCCATTTCATCCAACATTTCATTCCTCCATTATTGTAAGTAGTCTTATAAAGATTTAAAACTCAAGTTTCAACGCAAGTATAGATCTGAATATCCCGAAGAAGAAGGGCATTCAAACCCCAGTATATATGCCTTGAGAACATACGATGCAACTTGGGTGCTTGCGGAGGGCATTCAAGGTTCAATGGGACAGGAAAGATCAAAAATCTTGTTAGAAAGCAATCAAGCTAGTGACTTTTAGGGGGTTTTTTGTTTTTTTTAAGTGATAAATGCTGAAATCTGATTTCAGTTCTGAAAATGGCTGAATGATTAAGAGGCAGCAACTGAGAGAGCGGACGGTTTGAGCGGTAAGATAAACTTCAATAGAAGCAGGGCTAGCACAATTACCAATATTTACGATTATTAATATACTCCCTCCGTCCCACGTTAGTTGAGACTAACTTTTTGGGCACACCAATTAAGGAAAATGAATAAGATAATGAAAATGTGTGGTAGAAAATGAAGAGAGAGAATGAGTGGAGTTAATAGTAGGTTGGTTGAATAAATTGTATGGTGAAAAATGAAGAAAGAGAATGAGTGGGTGGGGTAGGGTGAATATAAAATATTAAAATTTTTGCTATTTTGGACAGTATCAACTAACGTGAAACGGCCCAAAAGGGAAAGAAGTCTCAACTAACGTGGGACGGAGGGAGTAGTTGGTAAGGGCTACAGAGAGATAGCTTTGTGGTCGCAAGAATCTGGTTTCTTTAATAACGTGAGTGAACACAATCGAATGGAGAGGAGAAGCAACAATTATTTGATGGACGATCTTGATTCTAGTTACTGGCCCGGTGGATTGCAAAGAGTTCCAAAGGGATGGACTTTGAGTGAGAAGGAGAAACCGTTGAAGGTTGGGGTTCCTGCGAGGGCTGCTTTTAATCAATTTATAAA
Source organism: Adenophora triphylla var. japonica (assembly GCA_022495995.1). Taxonomy (NCBI): domain Eukaryota; kingdom Viridiplantae; phylum Streptophyta; class Magnoliopsida; order Asterales; family Campanulaceae; genus Adenophora; species Adenophora triphylla. The sequence goes on along the minus strand of JAFEMH010004513.1, from coordinate 60,018 downwards.
AGTCAATTATGATTTCAATTGATGTTTTCGAATCTGTGGTGAAGTGGCTACCCTATTATTTTCCCCATTAATGGACTGTATGATGAAATGGTTGCTGAAGTTCATAAGAAGGTATAATCTTTCTCGCTTAACATGTATTGTACTCAACTGCTAGTTTTAAACATTAGTATACTGCCATAATTGTCATTGCATTTGGAGATCTTATTTCTGGTGATAGAATGACATTAAATCTAGAATCAAATTGCCGGTTAGATGCTTTCTGGCATTAGGATTTAACTCATCATACGTAATTGCTTTTGTTTGTGTGTGTGTGGAGAAATTGCTTAGTCTTCATAGTTCGATTGCTCAAAGTAATCTCCCCAACCGATTCATGCAAGTAGCCTAATTGCTTTAAGTCCTAAATAGCCATACCATATCTCAAACAAAAATCTACTCCCTCCATCCCTAAATGATTGTCCATTTTTTGGTGAAGTTACTCGACTCTCTCTTGTAATGTTGGAATTTACACTTGCACTCATAATATCATGTACGGTGCTCATTAAGGGTGTATATAAATGCTTAAAATCCAACTTAGTCAAAAGTCCCTCAAAGTCAAGCATGGACATTCAATTAGGGACAGCATGCACCTTAACAGATGAAGAATTCTCATTAAAAATAGTGGTGCTGATACTTTTCAATTGATGCTCACCCATACTGATACTTTAATGATGTAAACAAAGAGCTTGGATGCAGCAGTTGGTGATACAGAAATTTTGGCAGGTCGCTACGAGTTTGCAGACTTTTCACAGCCTTAGGCTCCGTTTGTTTCGCGTAAAACATTTTCCGGAAAATGATTTCCGGTAAAATGTTTTCCGAAAAATGAAAATGTTTTCCGAAAAATAAGATAAAAATGAAGTTTTCCCCATTTTCTGGTGCGAAACAAACACCAGAAAATGAGGAAAACATTTTCCCCCAAACAAACGGAGCCTTATATTGAATCTGAATTAGTAATGGTAGTAAAGGAAAAACCGAACGCCTATGAAAGATTTATGTTTATGAAAGCCTTTAAATTGGAAATGTGGATTCTGATGGCTGCAATGAGCATATCCACAGGATTTGTTGTTTGGTTAACTGAGCATGCAGAGAACAACCCAGATTTTGGCGGTTCAGTATTCCATAAATTTGAAAGGATGCTTTGGTTTTCTGTCAATGTTCCTTCTTTCTCCCAAAGTAAGTCTTATATTGAATCCGTACTTAAGGCGCTATGGATTTCCTCGAATATTTCAAGTTTAGCAATTTCCATTTGAGTTGCAATCACCGGTGAAATATCATCTAATCAGTGGCGGACCTAGGAGTTTTTTCAAGTGGGTGCACAAATTACACTAGAAAGTTTCAAAATGTTAATTGTGAAAAAATGGCTAGTTGGGGGACTTGAACCCCCAACTACAAGGTTAAAATCCTAGCACTTTAAGTCTTTAACTACTAAACTAGACAACCTTTTTGATTAAGTGGGTGCACGGGCACCCATACAAGGTGCCTATGTCCGCCACCGATCATCTATCAACATTTTTGAGGCCATCATGTTTGATGCGCATTGTTTACACGTCTAGGTAATTTAACAACTCTAAATGCCCTGTTACAACTCCTAAAACACGATTACATGTTTTTGCAGGAGAATCAATAAAAAGCACTTTGTCTCGCTTTGTACTAGGCAATGTGGCTATTTGTAATTGTGATCGTGGCATCATGCTTTAATGCTGTACTCACTTCCATTATGACCGTCAGACAACTCCAACCCAATATAGTAGATATTGAGCACCTTCAGAGAACCAATGCAGGTGTCGGGTGCAATGGAAATTCATTCATCCTTGCATACTTGGAAAATGTCTTGCATTTTCACCCGCATAATATTAAGAGAATAAATTCAATCAAAGACTATCCAGAAGCTTTTGAAAGAGGAGAGATTTCTGCAGCTTTCTTCGTTGTTCCACATGCCAAAGTCTTCCGTGCTGAATATTGCCATGGCTATACGCCTATACCATAGCAGGGCCCAGGTTCAGGCTAGGCGGTTTTGGCTTTGTAAGACTGATCATTCTCTTTCATCTCTTCATTTTCATTACATTCAGTAGATTCAATACACTTGTAATGGGCTTTTCTTATCACACTTGCTCGTATGCTACAAAGGCGTTGTCTGGTTTTTAGCTTCATACAAGAAATGTTGGTTCAAAGAAGATTTGGTAGATGGACCTCAATGATTCTCAGTCGAAGCCATTCAATACATGACTTTAGATTACGAGAAGGAAGATTTAGTATTGCTAAAGATAATCAAATGACACTGTGTGCAGACACGCAATAAAAGACAGTGCGAATTGAGTTGGTCCCAAATGAAGCAGCATAAATATTACAGGTACTGAGTCAGATTATGTATGTGCATGACCTGATTGCTACTCTATCCTCTTTGTAGGTTGTATATGTAACACAAGTTAGTTGTGAGGTATTTTTTTTACCAAAAAAAAAAAAAAAACTTTTGAATTGAATAATTTCCATAATGTTAATTTTGATAGAGTATACACTATTAGCAATGTTGTCTTCATGTGAACGCTCCACGTAAAGATGTTGTTTGTAACAATACTATTAAAGTCTGAAGTCGTCACTGACAGTATCTATTGAACACAGCCAGACTTGGTGAGACCCAACAGCAACAATTTTATTAATGACAGAAATTACTTATTACAAGGCAAACAAATACAAGACACCAAGACTGATATTGCACGACTGACTTGGACACTTTTAGACAGAACACAACAAACTGTTTTTGAGGAGGGTTGGACTGCTTCACTTTTCTTGGACGCAAGTGAAGACATCACCGCCTTTTATACTTGCAAAGACGATGTAATTACATACTGATAAGGAAGCAATAAATGTAATGCTAATCTAGAATACTAAAAGGTTAAGGACTTATCTAGAAACGGAAGAGACACAGACAGAAGAGAACTCTCTGGATGAAGAAAGGAAGTCAGTGGACTTTTAACACTCCCCCTCACTGACTACTTTCTCATTCTCGACACCATTCCAAGTTGCTCTCGAAATGCTTCGAACTTTGTTGGGCTAGGCTTTTTGTGAAAACATCTGCAACTTGGTCTTCAGTCTTTACATGCTTCATCTGTATATCCCCAGTCCCCACGTAATACTTTCTCCTGTAGATAGTGATAGTGTACCTCCACATATTTGGTCCTTGAGTGAAACACTGGGTTCTCGGCCAAACATATCGCTGACTGATTATCACAATACAACACTATGGGAAGATTAATCGGTTGCTGAAGATCCTCCATCAATTGTTTTAACCAAGCTAACTCTTGTGCTGCAGCGGCAGCTTCTCGATATTCTGCTTCTGTAGTAGAGAGCGAGACTGTTTGTTGTCTCTTACTACATCATGATACTACCCCAGAACCAAGAGAGAACATGTATCCAGTTGTGGATCGCCTTGTGTCATGATCACCAGCATAGTCCGCATCACAATACCCAACTACTCCTGGCCGGGCTCCTTTCTTATAAGAATTCCATAGTCCAGTGTACTTTTTACGTACCTTAAAATTCTTCTAGCAGCTTCTAAGTGAGGCTTCTTTGGCTTCTGCTTGCATCTGCCCACAACTCCAACTGCGAATGCAATATCTGGCCGAGTCGAGGTGAGATAAATCAAGCTGCCAACCAACTTCCTATAAGCAGTGCTATCGTCAAGGTCCCTTCCTTCGACAGAACAAAGCTTTTTATTAACCTCCATTGGGGTTGTCATGGCTTTGCACTAACATTCGGAACTTCTGCAACAACTTACGAGCATACTTGTGCTGGCACACAAACAACCCTTCATTATTATACTCAATCTCTAGACCGAGAAAATGCTTCAATTCTCCAAGCTCCTTCATTAGAAATCACACAGAAAGATTTTCCCTTACTTGCTTAATCTCTTGGACGTCATCTCCAGTGATGATTAGATCGTCAACATAAACAAGTATTACAGTGAGTTTGCCAATTTGTGTCTTCACAAATAGGCTTGAATCTGCTGCCGTCACTGAGAAACCACTTTGAGTTAAAAATTCTACGATCTTACCATACCACGCTCTGGGTGCCTGCTTAAGCCCATATAGAGCTTTCTTTAACTTGCACACAAACTCTGGATGAGAAGTGTTCTCGAACCTTCTAGGCTGCTCCATGCAGATCTCTAGATCCAATTCTCCATGCAGGAATGCATTCTTGACATCTAGTTGCCATAACTTCCATGCCTTACTAGATGCGAGTGCTAGCAAAACTCGAACTGTAGTGATCTTTGCCGCGGGGCTAAAGTTCTCATCGTAGTCTAGGCCATACTGTTGTGAAAATTCACACGCTTCCAAGCGGGCTTTATACCTTTCTATTGATCCATCAACTTTAGTTTTCACTTTGTACACCCATTTGCATGATATGGGTTGTACATCTTTTGGCTTCGGCACTAAGTCCCAAGTCTCATTCTGCTTCGGTGCATGTATCTCCTCCTCCATAGCCTTTCTCCAAACTTCTTCCTTTGCCGCTTCCTCAAAATTCTCGGGTTCAACCATGCATAAATTACAACGAGCATATAAGTGACCTCATCTTCGGAGGTGGACTTGCATTTGAAACATCACCATTGCTTACTTCTTCAGATGATTCACCAAAGGGGCTTGAAAGGGGGCTTGACTGTTCATACCCCATACTTGACCCATTTTTACTTGGGCTCAAATGATTCGGATCTTTATCTAATTTTTCCTTTAGTACTTCTTCCATCTCTTTTGAATCTGGCAGCAAGTTAGCTTGTGATGACCACCATGAAGATGCTTCATCAAACACAACATTTCGTGACACATAGCAACGATTTGTTGTGGGATCACAACATCTCCACCCCTTTCTCTCATTATCATAACCCACAAAAATGCATCGTATAGCCTTCTTATCAAATTTGCTACGTAGATTATCTGGTACAAATACATAGCATACACAACCAAAAACATGAAAATGACTTACTGTGGGTTTGATATTCCAGAGCTTCTCATGTGGTGAGACGAACTTCAACCTTGCTTTTGGAAGTCTATTTGTCACGTACACGGCTGACTTCATACATTCTACCCAATATTTTGGTGGCACATTCTTGGCGTGTAGCATACTTCTGCAAATCTCCGCTAGATGCCTATTTTTTCGCTCTGCAACTCCATTTTGCTGCGGAGTTCTTGGACACGTGAGTTAGCAACGAATCATGCACTCTTAAAGGTAGTTGGAAAACTCCTTGGACGTATATTTTCCCCCATTCTCTGTCCTTAAAGTCTGAATCTTTCTCCCCATTTCTTTTTCATCTCTTTCCTTGAACTCCTTAAACTTCAAAAAAAAAAAAACTTCAGAATTTTCTTTCATGAAGTTGACCCATACACATCTTGAGAAGTCGTCTATGAAGGTTTTCATGTATCGACATCTACCAGCAGACTCCTGCTTTACGCGGCCAAAAATATCTGAATGCACCAATTCCAATGGTACTTTTGTTTGATACTTTGATTCTTCATAGGGTAATTGATGAGCTTTACCATATTAGCATCCAACACATATAGTGTCATCACATACCTCTAGCAGGGGAAGACCTTTAAGCATTGACCTTTTCATCATTCCCTTCAACATGTGATAGCTTACATGGCCTAGCCTAGCATGCCACAAATCTGCAGTCTCATTCCTCCTTGTACGATCAACATACGCCTCCTGTGCTGACATCACATATACAGACTCCACACGACGACCTTCCTTAATTGGTTTTGTCTTTGGTTGGAGACTATGGTACCCCTTCACGTCATCTGGACCAAACACCACATACTTTCCTGAGGCCGTCAGTTGTGACACAGATAACAAGTTCTTCTTCATGCCTGGTACATGGTAGACATTCTCCAACTCCAATTTGTCTGAGTTAAACCCTGGCTTTGTAAAGACCCGAAAAATTTTGAAATATTTTTTTTTTTGTATTATTTTAATTATAATAATAATAAAATAATACTCCTTAATTGAATTGGACTTGGGTTAATTAAATGTATCAATTTAATTAATTAAATCAAGTGGGCTAAGTTGGGCTTAGGAAGTCAAAGGGGCCCAAGGAGGTGAAAGCCTAGGATATAAAAATAAAACCTCATTATTATTTTCTCATAATCTTTCATTTAACAAAGAGAAAGAAAAAAAAATCAAAAACCCTAAACCTAGAAGGAGGGGCGGCGGCTGGTTGCTTGGAGGGGGATTTACAGCCGTTTTTGGCCTTCCTTTGGCCATTGTTCCTTCATCAAAAATCAAGGTAAGATAATAACCTACAATCTAGTTTTTGTTTCATTCAATTCCGATTTAAATTGAATTAGTTATGATTTTTCAAAATTTAAAATCATTTAATTATAGGTTTAGTCATTATTGGATTTCTAATGATTAATCTTAGGGTTTATGTAATAAATTAAGGATTTGATTATTGGGGAATTGTAGGTTATAATGATATAACCCTAACCCTAGTTCATATTGTTTTGAAATTGAATCAAACAAAATTAATATGATTAAAAGGATTTTTATTAAAGAATATAGAAATTAAATAATTGTTTAATGTTTAAAAAAATTAAAAGAGGAACAAAATAATTTTTGAACAACCTGGGAGATCGGCCGAAAGTGTTCTTGGCTTGATTTGGGTGTTCTCCATTTAAGTGTTAGAGTTTCAGTTAGTTTTTAAACTGAAAAGGGACTAAACTGCAGAGTTTTCAAAGCTGAAAGGATTTTTCAGTTAAGTTACTAACTGAACAGTTAACTTCAGGACTGAACTGAAAAGTTCAAAGGTTCTGAGGGACTGTTCTGTGATTTTGAAAATCTGAAGGACTGTTTTGCAATTACTAAAAAGTTGAAGGATTGTTTAGTAATTTTCCAAAAGTTGAGGGACTGTTTTGTAATTTTCCAAAAGTTGAGGGACTGTTTTGTAATTTTCCAAAAGTTGAGGGACTATTTTGTAATTTTCAAAAGTTGGGGGACTATTTTGTAAAAATTGAAAAGTTAAAGGACTTTATTGAAATTAAGAAAACCTAAAGGAACCTTTAGAAATTTAGGGGAAGTCCAAAGACTTTAAAGGAATTATATCAAAGGAAAAGAAGAAGAATAACACTTTAAGAATACTAAAAGACTTAGGTTCCAAAGTGTTAGAATTTCAAAATAGAAAGTTTCTAAGTTAAGAAACTGCTAAATTAGGAGAGCTTCTAAAAATAGAAGGTTAGTTAACCAATTAAGGTGAGTCTAAGAATAACTCATAGGTTAACTAAGGAAAGGAAGTATAGGTGCATAAGAAGTAATAAAAGGTTACTTGTGCCTAAAATATGCTATTACGTGATTGTAGATTTCGCGTAAAGGGCGTTGCTAAGAAAGGAAGCAAAGCTAAGGTAAGGAATTACGATCCTAAGTACTCTTGTATATCAATTCGTTTGGAAACTCCATTGAGTCTTTTCAAAACGTGAATGCTATCTGTGGCTGATAGTAATTTTTAAAATACTCGATGAAATGTATCGTCATTGAAAATTCCTTATTCTCGTGATATGTTCTTGTTCATGGAATATCTGCAAATATTGAAATTGCTATGTGTGTTCTTGTACCTTGGAATGCATCTGTATGTAATAACTAGTATGCATTATTATTTACTAGTTATGAAATTATGCTTAATGAGAAAAGCATGTATTATGAAAAATTATGGGAATACTCAATGTAGGGTATAACCCATGTAATAACTAGTATGCATTATAATTTACTAGTTATGAACTATGCTTAATGAGAAAAGCATGTATTATGAAAACACGACATCAATGTAGGTGTTCGTTGTTTTGGGAATTACTCAATGTAGGGTATGACCCATGGAATTGACGGAAGTACGAAAGCATAACAAAGTTGTAGTTGCCACACTTTCTTTGCTATGAAATATACACATAATTGTTGTTTATAACCTATCCTTGAATATAATTTTTGGATGCGTTTCTTTCTAGTCGTCTCCTCGTTGTATCGATGAGACCACGTATGAACTACTTGGGCATTGTTCGCTCATTTCCTTCATTTTCTTTTTCCCTCGGGATCGGAATAGAAAGGAGGAGAACCGTCAATCGAGAAAGAGGCGGAGAAATTAAGTAGAATAAATGAATTATTTAATGATTCCGAATTTCAGAACTTTTATTAGTACTAGTTACTGTACTTAGCCGTTACATCTGATCTTTCCGCACTTATGTAATGGTTTGACTTAAGTTACCGTTGTGGACCCGTATTTTTGGGTATTTATTTATGTTTATGGAATTATGGAAATTATGGAAATTCGGGGTCGTTACAGTTGGTATCAGAGCCAGGTTTTAGGTCTCATGGGAAGTGTTAGATCTAAGTACCTTGGAGTAATAGAATTGACTTTTGAGGAATGAAACCCAGAATTAAGAAATGGTTCTAGGTTTGAAAATTATAAAGTTAGGAAAACTAAGTGGAAAGGTTAAAGGAATAACTTACTCGTTGCTTTGGAAGATTAAAGCATAATTACTTTAAGTATATAAATATTATGTATTGAAGATATACTAATGATGATTTGTCTTGATTCTAGGAGATGATCAGGAGATATTTTTTGAGTTTTGGCTGGTAATATGACCTAGGAGAGTCAAAGGTACCTATAGAAAAAGACGAGGCAGTTATCGAGGTAATAAAGAATGAGATTTCTAAGGTGAGATACTTGAGGTATAAGCTGAAGAGATTGGGAGTAGTGAAGCTACTCCAATTGTAATTGAAGATGATGATCAAGATTTAGAGCCAGTAAGAAAGTCTAGAGGAAGACCAAGAGGTTCTAAAAAGACACCAAAGGTACCTAGTGAAAGACCTAGGGGAAGACCTAGGAAGGTGTTGTTTCACGATTGAAAAGTGGGACGTTGAGTTATTTATGAGTAGAGATAATGAGTAGTTAGTTCTAAACAAACTCCAGATATTTTGTTGAATTTAAAGAGTTTAAGGCAATGATAATATTTAAGTTTATTTGGAGGAATTGTTTGTGTTTTGTTCTTAAGTGTTAAGCGTGTGTGCTAACCTAGAACGAGAAAGTTGGTCAAGTGAAAAGACCATGTGTGAAAAGTATTTGGCTGATTGAAATGGCCAAGTGAGAACAATGATTGGTCTACTGAAACGATCAATGTGAAAAGATGAATGGCCTATTGAAACGGTCGAGTGTAATTAAGTTTGGGTCTAGTGAAACGATCGATAATTGATGAGTGGTCTATTGAAACGACCAAGGATATAATGAATCGACGATTAAAAGGGAAGAGTTAAAATCTTTTGAGACGGACTCAATGAGGTAATTATCCAAGTAACAAACCTATAAGAAGTCATATTTTCCCTAACTATAATGTCCCAAAGGGGGGAAGGTTGCTAAATTTAGGAAGTTACTAAATTTAGAAAGCTACTATTTTAGGAATGTACCTAAAATAGAAAGTATATAAATTACTATTTTAGGAGAGTGCCTAAAATAGAAAGTATAGAGATTACTGTTTTAGGAAAGTATCTAAAATAGAAAGTACAAAATAGAAAGAATGGAAGTTACTATATTAGGAAAGTTGCCTAAAATAGAAAGCTTAGTTAACCAAACCAAGGAGTCAGGAATAACTCGTAGGTTAACAAGAAGAACTATTAAAGTGTTTTAGAAACAGAAAATCTTCAAAAGTTAAAATCTAGTCTGTTGAGACGGAGATAAGGAAGTTAATTATAGTCTGTTGAGAAAAAAAAAAAATTAATTATCGTCTGTTGAGACGGAAATATAGAACCAAAGTCAGTCTTTTGAGGCAGAACCGTAAAGTATTAACTAGCCAGACAGCTATGTATGTATATGTAGTGAGTTAGTTAAACTAAATATTATAGTTATTATTACTTATTAAAGAAGCTAGTGGACCGAAAAGTGCCACTGGAAACTGGAAGCTGGGACCAAGATGAGACCGATAACAAAATGAAAGCTACGGATAAGAACCGTGGAAAGAAGGTACGGCAAGCAAGTACCGAAATAAGAAATTCGATAACCGCGGATGGGAACAAAATTGATGCCCAAGGGCGAGGAACTACTGGGAAATGTCAAGTGTGCGAGAGGAAGCACAAGACTGATGAATGCTAGTATAAGGAAAAGAAATATTACAATTTTGACAAGATGAGACATCCGCAGTGGAAGTACCCAGAACCAAAGGAAGCTGAAATTGCTCAAGGAAGAAAAGATGATAAAAGAACCGGTAGTGGTTGTGGACGAGTGTTACCATGATTGTCAAGGACGCAAGAGCCACCAATGATTTTGTTGAAGATACAAGTCAACTCTATTCTAGTGATGGGTATGTATTGTTTGATTCTGGTGCTACGCATTAAATTATTAGTGCTTATTAGGCAAAGAAAATGAACTTGGAACCTGAGGCGTTAGGATTACCTCTGGTCATAGATTCTCTGACGAGAGAGTCAATTCCTATTTCATATGCATATAAGTGTTTCCCTTTGAAAATAGGAGAAAGAGAACTCGAGGTTGACCTTATCGAGTTAGGAATGAATGAATTTGATATTATCTTTGGGGATAGATTGGTTAGTTGCTTACCATGCCAAGAAAAATGGCTTTAAGAAGGAAGTGTATTTCAGATTACCATCTGGAGAAGAGTTTTATGACCAAGAATCGAATCCTAGACCCCAAGTGAACTTTATTTCGGAGATGAAAGCCCGAATGATGTTAAGAAAAGTATGTGAAAGTTTTTAGCCAATATTAGTGAGGGGGATAAGAAAGAAGTGCGTATAGAACCTCTTTCAGTGATCAGAGATTTCAAGGATGTGTTCCTGCACAATTGCCTCGGAATACCGCCGTAAAGAGAAGTGGAATTCTCTATATATTTGGCACCAGAAACCGCACCAATATCTAAGGCACCGTCAGAATAGCGCTGACTTAACTTAAAGAACTGAAGGAACAATTACAAGAACTATTGGATAAATGTGTGATTGTATCCATTGATGATGTGTTTGGTATATTCAGAGACTAAGGGGGAGCATAAAGAGCACGTGAGGTTAGTGCGGAAAATTCTGAAAGAACAACAATTGTATGCCAAATTCAAGAATTACGAATTTTGGCTAGAGAAAGTGGCATTCTTAGGACATGTGATATCTAAGGATGAAGTTGCAAATGATCCAACAAAACTAGAAGCTATAGTGAATTGGGAAAGACCAACCATAGTTAGTGAGATAAGAAACTTCTTGGAATTGGCTAGTTACTATAGGAGATTCATCAAGGATTCTCTAAGTTGCCGTGACCGTTAATTAGATTAACGCGAGAAAGGAACAAGGTTAGTTTGGTCGAAGAATGTGAAAAGAATTTTCAGAACCGAATCAAAGATTAGTCTCTGCACCCGCTCTTCCGTTACCATTTGGATCAGACGGATTTGTAATTTATAGCGATGCTTCGCTTAAAAGATTAGGCCGCGTATTGATGCGTAATGATAAGGTTATAGACTACGTGTCAAGGAAAAAAAACGCGAGAAGAATTACCCGACTCATGATTTAGGGTCAAGAACAGTGGTGTTTGCATTAAAGATTTGGAGACATTACTTGTACGGAACGACTTGTCAGATTCATACGTATCATAAGGGTCTTAAGTATATTTTCACCCAAAAGGAACTTAATATGAGGCAAAGGAGATGATTATAATTACTTAAAGATTATGATTGTACCATTTTGTATCACCAGGGAGGCCAATAAGGTGGCCGATGCATTGAGTAGGAAGAATAGGGGAACCTTAGCGGCATTAATTTCTAAGGGGGTAAGTGCGTGGAATAACGTTGAGGGTTCAAACTTAGCAGTGCGAGTTAGAGGGTATCTAACTCAGTTAATTGTTCAACCTACATTTTTGGAGAAAGTTAAGGAGGCTCAAGGTGTAGACGATGAGAGAGATGTCCTCATGGGCAAAGGACAAGGCAAAGATCTTCGTATGGGCGAAGATGGGATCATAAGGTATAAGTCGGGAATTTGGGTACCAGACAACCGAGACAAAAAGCGAGAGATCTTACAAGAATCGCACTATTCGAAATTTTCTGTTCATACCAGGAATACAAAGATGTATAGGAAATTAATGGGTATATGTGATGAGTGGAATTGATTTTTGTGTTCTCGTACCTTGAACACTACATATACTATTATTATGTCCATTTGATGAGGACTTTGTATAAATTGGTCTAGACAGATTGAAATGACCTTAATATTAAATGAATTGGTCTAGACAGATTGAAATGACCTTAATATTAAATGAATTGGTCTAGACAGATTGAAATGACCTTAATATTAAATGAATTGGTCTAGACAGATTGAAATGACCTTAATGTTGAATAAATTGGTTTAGACGAATTGAAATGACCTTAATGTTGAATGAATTGGTTTAGACGAATTGAAATGACCTTAAATTCTATAGATGTGATTATCATGATGCATCCGGATAAGGGAGCGCTTTGATAAAAGCGCAGGGAACCTTATTCAACGATCGCCTGAAAAGGTGTATCAGAGTCACCTAGATGAAAGGTGCACCAATACTTAGAATTGACAGACATATGTGTATAAAATCACTATATGTTAATTGTAAAAGTACCACTACTTGTTATTGGAAGAGTATCTTTCATTGTCAATGGAAATGAGAGATTATAGCAATGGACTTAGTGGTTGGATTACTGAAGACGTTGAAAGGTCATAACGCGATTTGGGTCATAGTGGAGAGACTTATGAAGTCGACTCACTTTCTGAAAATTAAGGTACAACATATTCAGAATGGTTATTAACGGCACAAAGTAGACAGAAATCGTACGCAGACAATAGACGACGCGATTTAGAATTTCAAGTGAGAGGTCATGTGTTTTTGAAGATCTCACCAACCAAAAGTATTATGAGGTTTGGTATAAAAAGAAAGTTGAGTCCAAGGTACGTAGGACCATTTGAGATCTTAGATAGAGTTGAAAAGGTGGCATATCGATTAGCCTTACCACCTGTACTTGCTGGGGTACACAATGTATTTCACGTATCCATGTTAAGAAAGTATATGGCAGATGCTAGTCATGTAATTGAATACAAGCAGCTAAGGCTTCGAACAGATTTGAGTTATGACGATAAACCGATTAAGATTGTGGACCGGAAGGACCAGAATCTGCGAAGGCGAGTTATACCGTACGTGAAGGTACAATGGAGCAACCACTCAGAACGTGAGGCGACATGGGAGCTCGAAAGCGAAATGAGGGAAATGTATCCCGATCTCTTCAAAAATTAAGGTACGTTTAGTTTGGAGGACCAAACTATTTTAAGGGGGTAAGAATGTAAAGACCCGAAAAATTTTGAAATATTTTTTTTTTGTATTATTTTAATTATAATAATAATAAAATAATACTCCTTAATTGAATTGGACTTGGGTTAATTAAATGTACCAATTTAATTAATTAAATCAAGTGGACTAAGTTGGGCTTAGGAAGTCAAAGGGGCCCAAGGAGGTGAAAGCCTAGGATATAAAAATAAAACCTCATTATTATTTTCTCATAATCTTTCATTTAACAAAGAGAAAGAAAAAAAAATCAAAAACCCTAAACCTAGAAGGAGGGGCGGCGGTTGGTTGCTTGGAGGGGGATTTACAGCCGTTTTTGGCCTTCCTTTGGCCATTGTTCCTTCATCAAAAATCAAGGTAAGATAATAACCTACAATCTAGTTTTTGTTTCATTCAATTCCGATTTAAATTGAATTAGTTATGATTTTTCAAAGTTTAAAATCATTTAATTCTAGGTTTAGCCATTATTGGATTTCTAATGATTAATCTTAGGGTTTATGTAATAAATTAAGGATTTGATTATTGGGGAATTGTAGGTTATAATGATATAACCCTAACCCTAGTTCATATTGTTTTGAAATTGAATCAAACAAAATTAATATGATTAAAAGGGTTTTTATTAAAGAATATAGAAATTAAATAATTGTTTAATGTTTAAAAAAATTAAAAGAGGAACAAAATAATTTTTGAACAACTCCGGGAGATCGGCCGAAAGTGTTCTTGGCTTGATTTGGGTGTTCTCCATTTAAGTGTTAGAGTTCAGTTAGTTTTTAAACCGAAAAGGGACTAAACCTGCAGAGTTTTCAAAGCTGAAAGGATTTTTCGGTTAAGTTACTAATCGAACAGTTAACTTCGTGACCGAACGAAAAGTTCAAAGGTTCTGAGGGACTGTTCTGTGATTTTGAAAATCTGAAGGACTGTTTTGCAATTACTAAAAAGTTGAAGGATTGTTTAGTAATTTTCCAAAAGTTGAGGGACTGTTTTGTAATTTTCCAAAAGTTGAGGGACTGTTTTGTAATTTTCCAAAAGTTGAGGGACTATTTTGTAATTTTCAAAAGTTGGGGGACTATTTTGTAAAATTTGGAAAGTTAAAGGATTTTATTGAAATTAAGAAAACCTAAAGGAACCTTTAGAAATTTAGGGGAAGTCCAAAGACTTTAAAGGAATTATATCAAAGGAAAAGAAGAAGAATAACACTTTAAGAATACTAAAAGACTTAGGTTCCAAAGTGTTAGAATTTCAAAATAGAAAGTTTCTAAGTTAAGAAACTGCTAAATTAGGAGAGCTTCTAAAAATAGAAGGTTAGTTAACCAATTAAGGTGAGTCTAAGAATAACTCATAGGTTAACTAAGGAAAGGAAGTATAGGTGCATAAGAAGTAATAAAAGGTTACTTGTGCCTAAAATATGCTATTACGTGATTGTAGATTTCGCGTAAAGGGCGTTGCTAAGAAAGGAAGCAAAGCTAAGGTAAGGAATTACGATCCTAAGTACTCTTGTATATCAATTCGTTTGGAAACTCCATTGAGTCTTTTCAAAACGTGAATGCTATCTGTGGCTGATAGTAATTTTTAAAATACTCTGATGAAATGTATCGTCATTGAAAATTCCTTATTCTGTGATATGTTCTTGTTCATGGAATATCTGCAAATATTGAAATTGCTATGTGTGTTCTTGTACCTTGGAATGCACTGTATGTAATAACTAGTATGCATTATTATTTACTAGTTATGAAATTATGCTTAATGAGAAAAGCATGTATTATGAAAAATTATGGGAATACTCAATGTAGGGTATAACCCATGTAATAACTAGTATGCATTATAATTTACTAGTTATGAAACTATGCTTAATGAGAAAAGCATGTATTATGAAAACACGACATCAATGTAGGTGTTCGTTGTTTTGGGAATTACTCAATGTAGGGTATGACCCATGGAATTGACGGAAGTCTGAAAGCATAACAAAGTTGTAGTTGCCACACTTTCTTTGCTATGAAATATACACATAATTGTTGTTTATAACCTATCCTTGAATATAATTTTTGGATGCGTTCTTTCTAGTCGTCTCCTCATTGTATCGATGAGACCACGTATGAACTTACTGGGCATTGTTCGCTCATTCCTTCATTTTCTTTTTCCCTCAGGATCGGAATAGAAAGGAGGAGAACCGTCATCAGAAAGAGGCGGAGAAATTAAGTAGAATAAATGAATTATTTAATGATTCCGAATTTCAGAACTTTTATTAGTACTAGTTACTGTACTTAGCCGTTACATCTGATCTTTCCGCACTTATGTAATGGTTTGACTTAAGTTACCGTTGTGGACCCGTATTTTTGGGTATTTATTTATGTTTATGAAATTATGGAAATTATGGAAATTCGGGGTCGTTACAGGCTTTATCATCGTTCTTCAGGTGTGAGTAATTGGCAATCACCACAACTCTCCCCCCATTGTATTTTACGATACTTGACAACTTTTCTTTGTCCCATGTCATATGATTTGAGCATCCAGAATCTACTATCCAATCTTTATTATAATCAATTAATTTTTCACTTACACTTACAGGTGCTACCTCTTCTTCTATTGGCTTGACCATGCACGATGCGGCAAGCTCTTCTCAAAATCCCATTCATCTTCACTTTCAGGACTCGTTTGGGCTGATGTCACTGCATTCCCTTCAGCTCGTCTCAATGGGCAATCACGAGCATAGTGCCCCTTCTTGGGCTGATGTCACTGCATTCCCTTCAGTTTTCCATATTCGTATTATCTTAACCGACCAAATATTCTTAAATCTTTTAAAATACTTAGCAAGATCCAACTGACTAGATTCTTAACAGCTGAAAATATACATGTTCATATGTAACCAAGATAAATCATAATGTTGTATTATAAAACTCAAAAGCATCAAATGTTTTCTATTACTTACATGTCCTGAGGAAGTGTTGAATCATCGGTGTTTGAGTACAAAAATAATGAACCTCCACTCTCAATACTAAGAAACTTCAGGGACGCCTACTCATTTGTAACAGCAAATATGTCCACACAAACACCTGCTTGAACAGCGACAGCAGCCTGTAAAATATATGTGAATACTTAAATTCCTCAAACACACACTGAAGAAATACAAGATTTAGCCAAGTACCAAATCTTTGTAAAATGGTGTCTGTTCGGGAAGCAAGGCACGATCAGCATCCTCTCCTTTACTCGCATATTGCTCACCATAACGTCTTGTGTCTAACTGGCCTGCCCCAAAATCAGGAGGTCCAGATAGAAAAGCAAAGACTCTAACTGCAGTTCATTTCAATGAGAAAGATAACACACATTATTTGTTTGAGGGATTTAAAATGAACGAAGAGGATTCTTGAAATTTTAATGCCCAACAAAGCCCAACAAAAGTAATTGATGCCCAAACAAGGCCCATTAAAGTCCAACAATCCATTAAGACACCGAACCAAACCGATATCACACCGAAACCGGTAACACCGAACCATTAAGAAACCGAAGTTAATGGTTTCGATTTACATAAAACCGATAGTTATTGGTTTGGTGTCGGTTTTATCCTAAAACCGATCCAAACCGATCCGTGCTCACCCCTAATTTTCGTGTCTTTTTCCTTAAGATGTCGAGCTCCTCCTTGATGCAAGCCTCTCCCTTGTGAATCACTTGCTCCTAGTTTATAACTCCTATCTCGTTCACTTGTTTGAGCATGTGTCTCTTTGTGACCATCTTCCAATCTTGCACCTCCTCGTCTCCCATTACCTCATTTAGTAAAGAGAGCCGTCTCCTCATCTTTAATCGAGACTTCAGACATCTCTTTACTAAGAGCCTCCTGATTTGCCAAAAGGTTCTCCAACTCTGATAGAGATGGTTGTGTTGCCCATCCACGAATTGAGGTCATTATTCCTTGAAACTCGGATCTCAAGCCATGAATAATCTTTCGCCTTAATCTTGTCTCACTAATTGGATTTTCTGGATCTAATTTTGTAATTTCTTCGGCTAAAGATTTAACCTTGACAAAATATTTATTGACCGTTAGTTGCTGTTGCGAGATGGACAAGAACTTGTTCTCAAGTCGCTGGAGCTTCGCATCATTAGTCTTAGCAAGCACCGTCTCCAAAGTGTCCCATGCCTCCTTAGGTGTGTTCGCATCTTTAATGTGTTGCAACAACTGTAACCAACAATGCATACATCGCCTTTCCGCATTTGATGTTCCACCTTCTTAGGGCTTCCGCCTCCGTTGGCTCTGTAACAGCATTTCCATTGACAACATCCCACAAGTCTTGGCCCTTCAAGTAAAACTGCATGCGCGTCTTCCACATACTATAGTTGGAGTGGCTGAGTTTCTCCATAAAACTTGCAACATTCATATCTGCCATCCTCTTAGTCGTCTCCTTGCCGAACCACCGGTAGAGTCTCCTCTTTAACTGAGCCCAGAAATACGCTCGACCTCCAAAGACACCTGATAGCAACTCCTTTGCTAATTGTCTTGAACTAGACCTCGAGCACGTACCACAGGGACCGTCAAAACCACGCTCTGATACCAATTGTTGAACACATCCAGACTTGGTGAGACCCAACAGCAACAATTTTATTAATGACAGAAATTACTTATTACAAGGCAAACAAATACAAGACACCAAGACTGATATTGCACGACTGACTTGGACACTTTTAGACAGAACACAACAAACTGTTTTTGAGGAGGGTTGGAATGCTTCACTTTTCTTGGACGCAAGT
Organism: Adenophora triphylla var. japonica; assembly: GCA_022495995.1. NCBI lineage: Eukaryota > Viridiplantae > Streptophyta > Magnoliopsida > Asterales > Campanulaceae > Adenophora > Adenophora triphylla. The sequence continues at coordinate 41,924 of JAFEMH010004513.1, read as the reverse complement.
GAAGACATCACCACCTTTTATACTTGCAAATACGATGTAATTACATACTGATAAGGAAGCAATAAATGTAATGTTAATCTCGAATACTAAAATGTTAAGGACTTATATAGAAACGAAAGAGATACAGACAGAAGAGTCTTAGACAAATCTAAACAATCGAGCACAAAAAGAAAAAGAATTACAATAAAATTGAAATACAATATACAACATAAACATTAACAAAGAAAAAACCGTAAGTCGTCGTCTTGAATTTGCTTGAATCCGAGCCGTGTGTTAGACACTCTCCTTAAGACTAATTCGCCCCCTCACTACGAGTGCTCGAGGTCTTCAATGGACGTTAGTCTCCCAGGATAGAACGGATGAACCGGAACAACTTTGCACTTAAGTTTTTTGGCGAATTTCCCCATGCTTGGACAAAATCACCATGGATATTTCTCTAGGAGGCCAAAGGAAGAAGATCACAAATTGCAAGAGGGAGGTGGAGAATTGATGGAAAAAGAAAATCAACTTTCATTATTGTGGGTATCTCTACTTATAGCTCCACTAACTCTCTCATGAATACCCAATTAATCTTAGTATTAATATGAGACTCATTACTTTCTATTCAAGAAGTTTAATACCAAACTTTGTAACCCCAAATTCCAAAGTAATGATCCATATTAATCCCTCAATTAATCTAGGAATTATGGGACATCAATAGTGGTGTTAACTTCTAAAAGTTACACTTTAACCCACTTACTTTGAGCTATCATATCTTTCTCATCCAATACCAAATTGGACATCTAGATATTTCATTTTCATGTTCTCACAACGTGGAACATGAACCCACAATAATCTTTGTCAAACGACAAACGATTCATGTAAGGAAAATACACAATTTCCTTCACATATAACGAATTTTTCCAACAATCCCCCACATGAAGGAATTTGATGACGAGTTTGGTGATAGAGTCCGGCAGACGAAAACTTGCATACGATAGGTGCGGAAATGCCCATTGAACCTTCGCTCGTACAAGCATATTTACTCTACTCGCAAGTCGATAGACGCGATGTCCTTAAACCGTTATGCTTTTTGTGTAGCCGATCATATACTTGACACAAGTAATGTCCTAGCATAGTTCAATTCTCATAGCTATGTTCATTCATGGCCCTGAACATTTTGCCTGGTTCTGTGAGAGGGTCTAAGAATTGAGCCTCACACAATTCTCCTCGAAGCGGCCCCACTTCTCTCTCACATAGGTAATTTCTTAAAGGTAACCCGTATTACCCCGCTCAAATTTTCGACGCGTAAGAATCATTAGAAGCCATAAGCTTATCATTGTCCTTTCGGGATGTCACTAACAGGAATGGACTTGGGGTTGGTTCCCCCACAGTGACGCTGCAAGTCTTTTAACAGTTAGGTTGTCCCATTGAATCTAGTTCTTGGGATCTCCAGTCATCTAGATTGGGTTTTCCGCTGTGTTTAACTTTTAAGAGGCTTACGTCTCATTCCCCTCATCGAACTTTCAACTAACTCTCTATTTAATCCTTTGGTTAACAGATCCATTTATCATTTGACTTCACATTGTCAAATTAGTTGAGAGTAGTTGTTTAATGGTATTATGTCTTAGACATAAATGTCTAGACTACCATTACACACATTGCTATATGTCTTTTCAATCATAAATTGACTTTAGCAATATACCATCTTGCTAACACAAGTTTTATCCATTTGATACTTGTTAACTCAAATTCATTTAAATCTCAGCTATTCCATATTGATCATTTCAAAAATTTCAAGAATATCCACCTAATGACTTGTTTAACAACAAGTCTATTAGTTTTCCTTGAATTTGAATTAACAGATCAAATTGACTAGAATTTCCCTTAGTTAACATATCGTTTTTGGATTTAAATTAACAAAGTGACGTAGTCACTCTTGTTTAAATCCACACAATCAAACCTTTGATGTCATTATCTTTGTACTTGTCTCAAGTCATACAATGGCTTTACAAACTAGCAAATTTTTTTCTAGGTTCCATTTCTTGAACCGTTTCAACACTTTGATCTATTTCATTCAAAGTATCATATATTCACTTCCATGAATTTGACATCAATACTTGATTTCCATTGATTTTATTTTCTTTTAATTTTTATATATATTCAAACTTATTGAATCATATATAACAAACCAATATGCACAATTGTTATGAACATAACTCTTGAAATATAATCTACCATTTAGTAACCAAATTCAATTTCTTTGGTAATTGGACTTGCTACTTTGCGAAACACCCCACATTCACAAGTGTACGTAGGCCTACGTTTCCATACTTCACATGGACATCTCATTGTTTTCTTGGGGAAACCTCTCCAAAAGGTAATTATTTTCCCAAGTATACCCACCCCCACATTTTCGGAGTAGTCCCAAAATTAGCAATAATGCCAATTTTCATTATTAACACCATTTGATCATGATGTACATTGTGGACACTTTGTTTCATTGCTCATGTACAACAAACCCCTCGGGTTGTTCTATGTAAATTTTCTCTTCTAAATCGATATTTAGAAAGGTTATTTACATCCATTTGATGTATTTCAAATTCTGCTATGCAGCAATTGCAAATACAACTCTTTATTCTCGTGATGAGAGAATAAGTATAAAAGTAATCAAGGTCTTCATTTTTCTTGTAATCATCAATTACAAGTCTAGCCTTGTACTCATTGATTGTTCCATCGATCTTCATTTCCTTTTTGAAAATTCACTTATATGCTAGTGATTTACTACTTGGAGGTAAATGCACTAGTTTCTAAGTATGATTTCCCAAGATTGAATTAATCTCACTTTTAATGGTCACTTTCCACAAAGATCCTTCCAAAGAGCTCAATGTCTTTATAACTTTGTGATTCACTTTCTAGCATGGAGGTTAGAAAATTCGGGCCATAGAATTTTCTTATCCTACTTCATTTGTTATGTCGAGGTTATACCTTTTCTTTATCATTCCTCATGATAAGTTTCTTCTTCTTCTATTGAATCATGAATCCATTTAAATGAGTTTGCCTCATCTCTTAATTTATACGAAAACATATTCTTAAAGAAATAAGCGATTCATGATTCCATTATTGAATCTTGAATTCGTACACAAGAATTTTATAATCACAACTATTGTAAGCATACCCAATCATATGCAATCAATAGTATTTAGTGTAACATCTACACAAACTACATTTAGTTATGTTTTATCATTACCTCCTTATTAAGTTGATTTCCAACTTTTTCTTTAAAGAGATAAGATTCAACATTTTGCTTTTAGCAAGCAATGTTAAAGGTAAAAACTTATATTTTACCATCATCTAGTAAATAACATTCACACCTCAAATATGACTTGATTATAGCTTCAAGCATATATTTGATAAGTCTTGTTTGACCATAAAAAGATATTCATTCTCACTATTAATCAATTGAATACCCTCTCATTTCATTCATTCAAACATCATGAATTTCATTCTTGATGATATCACAATTGCCACTCAAGACACAAAGTATATGCTTGACTTTTTCAAACAAGTTTGGCTTTTTAAACACGTTTGACTTTTCAAATGATTTTGACAATTCAAACAAGTTTGACCTACTTTGTCTTTGTATTAAGCATTTAGGCATGCTTCATCACATTTGCTTTCGCCAAAAGAAATGTTAGACAACTTTTTCTCCAAAGTTCTATTCTCTTTTCTAACACAAAGACGAATAGCACACACCTCAACATTCATTTCCATTCATTATGTTTGAGGTGATTTTAAAAATATTTTCAGGTGGAAAGCAATTTCTCAATTATTGTCATCACTTGAGAATTTCACTCAACACCATCCATTCTACATGGTTTTCATGGAATACTATTTCCACTTCTTCCATATGATTTTTATTTCATTTATGGAGTCCACTATTTAAAAACAAGAAAGCGGATTACGAGGATTTTCCAATACACCCGCATTCTCGATTTTATATTTATAGTCCAACGACTCCCACAAATGTTTTGCAATTTTCTTCGAACTATATATGATTTATAATGAATTCGACAATTCATTAAGTATATAGTTTCGATAAAGAAAATTCACATGCTTCAACCGCACTCACGGCTTGAACATCCATCACATTTTCACCCAACTTTGTAGGATCTTCCAAAAGAAATCTCTCTAAGTTCAAGGTGGTCAAGTAGAACATCTTTTGTTGCCATCACTTAAAGTTGAGGCCAACAAAATTTTCTAACTTCTCACTATGGTGATCCGATATATTTGGAACAACCACATTCCATTAGAGATTTGTCTCCACACAAAGAGCCTTTAATTTTCAACAATTATCACTTTGTTGTTACAAATATAACTCTCTAACTTAATTAGAGAATTCACTTTAAGAATAAATTGTTAATTCAATAGGAGAATTAACACAATTTATTTCTCATAACCACTCATATTTATAAACATCTAAATTTCTTAATGGAATTATAATTGAAAGTTAATTATTCCAAAACTTTAAAGATCTCATCTTGAAGTACCTCTAAATTAGAGAAAGTCACATTCTCTTTACAAAATACACACTTTCTTTTAGAAGTTCTCATTCTAAATATTTTGTGTTATTTGTCATCATCAACAACAATAAGATTTAACAACTTCCTTCAAGAAGTCTTATTGTTTTTTTTTTTTATCTTTATGACATTAGTCACATATTTCCCTAATAGATTTTAACAACTTCTTCCAAGAAGCCCTATGGTTTTTGTTCTTGTAACATTTTTCAGTGTTCACAACAATAGAATTCAACAACTTCTTTCAAGAAGCTCTATTGTTTTAATCTTTGTGACTTTTGTCACTATTGACAATAATAGGATTTAACAACTCCTTTCAAGAAGCCCTATCATCTTTGTCAATACATTATTGATAAAATGCAACGTTAAAGAGTACATCTTTATCCGTTCATCTTCTCAACTTAGTTCAAAAGAACTTTTCATTTATAAAATGCAACGTTAAAGACTAAATCTTTACCCGTCCATCTTCTCAACTAGGTTCAATGAACTATTCAATTTTTCTCAACATGATTCTTGTGAATCATAAGAACGTTAAATACGATATCTTTAACCGTTCATTTTCTCAATTTAGTTCAATCGAACTTTTCAATTTTTCTCACTATGATTATCATGAACCATAAGAGATCTATCATTCATTGTATAAACACTAGAAGTGGCATCATCACAACTATTTTACACAATCATTACAACATCCTTGATGTTCATCCGTAAGTCAATACATCATTACTTCTTTCAGAAACTGTTTTGTTCCGAAATTTATATATTAATATCTACTCCCTCCGTCCCGGTTCACTTGGCACCAAAATGAATGGCACAATAACTAAGAAAAAAGAATAAAATAAAAGAAATGTGTGATAGAAAATGAAGAGAGAGAATGAGTAATGATTAAATAAAAGAAATGCTTGGTTGAATAAATTGAGTGGTGGAAAATGAAGAGAGAGAATGAGTGGTGGGGTAGAGTGAATATAAAATTATAAAAAATTTGCCATTTTGGATAGTGCCAAGTGAAGTGGGATGGACCAAAATGGAAATTAGTGCCAAGTGAAGTGGGACGGAGGGAGTACATAATAAAATCCGATCTCCACCGTTCAGAATCTTCTCCTATGAGTTGTGAACATGCACACCAAATCAGTCTGATCCAACGGTTAAAGAAACGGGAAAATAATTTTTACCACAGATGGTCACTGAAAAAATGTGCTGAAATTTTCTTCCGTCTCGTCCATCGTTTTCCAATTCTTTTGCCTCTTTCTTTGATTACCGCTCCACCGGATTTCCAAATCTGTAATTCTTTCTCAAATAGGGAATTAGTCTTAAGATTTTTAGACAAATCTAAACAATCGAGCACAAAAGAAAAAGAATTACAATAAAATTGAGATACAATATACAACATAAACATTAACAAAGAAAAAACCGTAAGTCGTCGTCTTGAATTTGCTTGAATCCGAGCCGTGTTAGACACTCTCCTTAAGACTAATTCGCCCCTTCACTACGAGTGCTCGAGGTCTTCAATGGACGTTAGTCTCCCAGGATAGAACGGATGAACCGGAACAACTTTGCACTTAAGTTTTCCGGCGAATTTCCCTATGCTTGGACAAAATCACCATGAATATTTCTCTAGGAGGCCAAAGGAAGAAGATCACAAACTGCAAGAGGGAGGTGGAGAATTGATGGAAAAAGAAAATCAACTTTCATTATTGTGGGTCTCTCTACTTATAGCTCCACTAACTCTCTCATGAATACCCAATTAATCTTAGTATTAGTATTAAACTCATTACGTTCTATTCAAGAAGTTTAATACCAAACTTTGTAACCCCAAATTCCAAAGTAATGATCCATATTAATCTCTCAATTAATCTAGGAATTATGGGACATCAATAATGGTGTTAATTTCTAAAAGTTACACTTTAACCCACTTACTTTGAGCTATCATATCTTTCTCATTCAATACCAAATTGGACATCTAGATATTTCATTTTCATGTTCTCACAACGTGGACATGAACCCACAATAATCATTGTCAAACGACAACGATTCATGTAAGAAAAATACACAATTTCCTTCACATATAACAAATTTTTTCCAACAAAGAGAACTCTCTAGATAAAGAAAGGAAGTGGACTTTTAACAGTATCAACCTTAGAATCATTGTTACTAACAACGACTTTACGTGAGCTGGATTTTTTATAAAGTTGCTTGTAGAGCAAGTAACACATACTTTTTAAAAGTTAACATTTTCGAATTTATTAAACTTTTGAGAGTATATTTTGGTAAAGAAAATCTAGTTGTGTTGTAACATGTAAATATCAGATTCCAGTGGTTGAACTATGTTTTGTTAAGCATCAAGATGCTGTCCTTATTGTACCAGAACAAGAAGAAGCTTACTGTATGATTTTTTAAATAGCCAAGGCATAGCTTCACCTGCCAAAAAAGTTAGGGTTCCTGGAATATTTAAATAAACAGACCGACTGTCTTGATAATATCTACTACTGTACTGATTAATTAGCCAGCCTTTTTGATATGATGTTTTAAATTTGACAAAAGTTGGTGCTTCTTGGCCTAACAATTGCTGCTATCCTTAAATTTTGTCTCTACCTATATTGGTTTAGACAATTCTAATAGTCATTACACGTTATTTAACTTTTTTGTGTAGGATAAAGTCAAAAACTGTTTTCATTTGTAATTGTTGTTTGTCCATAAAAGATAATTTTATTTTCAAAATATGTTAAAATTATTAAACTTATAAAACTGCAAACCATGAAGAAGGAGAGAGAGAGAGAGAGAGAGAGAGAGAGAGAAAAGAGGGAGTACGTAATGGTGTAATAATTAAACATTGTTAAGATTAGTGATGCGAATAAAAAGAGGTTGCTAAAATGTTCGAATAATTATTATTGAAAATATTTTTAATGATACTTCTGATATGAATTTTGGAATATCGACATAATTGATTTTTATAAAAATTTAATTAAAATTCAATCAAGTTGATTAAAATTAAAATTAAAATGAATTATTTTTGCGGGACAGTTATACATTATTGCCTTCTCCCATGTTACAATTAGTTGCTCCCTCTTTGATTTTTAGGATCAATTCAATGAATTTTTTTTCTCATTTAATTTTTTTTAAAAAAAATATTTTTCTAAATGACAAGCATTAAAAAGTATTTGCAAAAATGATTAACTTCAGTGAAAATTGCTACTGCTAGTATTGGAACCACGACCACCACATCACTCTACATTATTATGATATTATCCGATTTTACCCCATCCTTCGCGAATTTGTTTTTGAATCATCTCCCAAAAGGTCTTGTACTAATGGAGTGTATTGACACCTCTATATAATAGACAATTCTTCTTTCAATTGTCGATGTGGAATTTGGGTTGATACCCCAACAATCCGAAAATTTACTTGTACTGCCTCTATCCACCACCTTCGGAACACGCTTGAGGAAATCCCACACATCTCGCAGAACACACGGTCCACTGCATCGGACCTATACACTAACCACGACTTTGATACCGGCTATTCGGACCGCGACACTCCACCACTCTACATTAGTATGATATTGTCGACTTTGAGCCCAACCCACACGAATTTATTTTTGGGTCATCTCTCAAAATGCTTCATACGAATGGAGTGGGTGGACACCTCTATATAGTAGACAATTTTTCTTTCAATTGTCGATTTGATACTTGGGTTGATATCCCAACGGTTAGTAGCGAGTTTAACCTTTTTCTTTATAAACTCGCTACCACCGAACTTGGCTATTTTGCAAATATTTTTCAAAGCTTGATATTTGGGGGATTTTTTTTTTAAAAAAAAGGAATAAAATGACAAAAATCTCATGTCAGTTGATATTTGATCAAAAAATTCTAAAAAGGTTAATTATATATTTTTTAATTTTAGCAAACAACAACTTCAATTAAAATAATAATAAGAAAAGATTTGACACTCTACAAAGGCCGAATGCTTACCCCAAATATCCATATTAGATACATTTCTTAACCTACAATAATTGCAGTTTTGATATAAATCTTGAGACGTTCGAATTCTATTTCATTTAAAACTTGGACACTGTCTGGATTCAGCATTGAATAAATTTTCCATCAGATAATATTTCGTATTGAGTCCTCGACATAAACAATCCGAATTGACGAGTAAACGTCTATCAGACATAAAAAATACTCGAATGCAGCAAGAACAATGACATACTCTTTGTTTTGAGATGATTGAAAGATTTGTCACAAGATTGAATTTGATGTGATTATGAAAAATGGATTTGGGCCTTCAACAGTAAATGAGGCCCAATATGATAAAAATGGGCCAAAAGTCGTTTAAACTTGTTTCAGAGTGGGGCCAACACAATAAGGCGACATATGTAGGCCGGCGTGTGAGAATAAGATCAAGAGGGATGTACATTCGAGTTAGCAACGGCTGAAAATGATAGCGTCTTAAGGCAGGATTCCCACCTGTAGGGAGGTGCGGGTTGGCGGCAATCCGAAGCTTGCCGCCTTCCCTTTGATTGTCGCTTGGGCGACTTACGTGTCTGGTGACTTTGAATGATACCCAAACTGTCACAGCTGGGCCCCACCATAGCCGTCAATGATAAGAGGCTTGACAGGTTGAACAGTGGCGTCTCCACTAACTTTGGGGGTGGTTGACACCCTTTGTTGATGATTGACAAGTGTCGAGGTACGTGCACACGCACACGGTGAGACGTGGAGTATATAAGCCATCTAAAAAATATTATATGTAAGTCTTCTTATTATTCCCTCAAGCTTTCTCTCTCTCAACTCCATAGCTTTTGCTTGATATTGTGACCAGTTAACTTACTCTCACGCCGGAGGGGTAACGCCGGAGACGCCCCCGACTTAGTTGACTCGTCTTTCATGTGTGTAGGTGACCAAAGGAGAAGATAGCCGACATATCCTCTTTTTCTGTGTTCGAGCGGTCCTGTGCAACCATTTGGCTTGATAGCATCAAAATTGTAATTGCAGGATACAAAAAACAAACACACAAACCAACAAACAAGCAATGACTCTAAATAACGAAAAGAAATCAACGACTTACAACAAATGAGAGAAATCAACGGATCTCAACAAATGAGAAAAATTTATTGTATCACAAAGGTATATTAAAACATACAAAATTACAACCTAAACATAATTTAAATCGACAACACAATTATTAGTAATTTCAACGTGAAATTAAAAAAAAATGTGTTGTTGAAAAACTTGTATCTTGGATCAGAAGAAAAGAAGAAGAATTGGAATTTGTTGGTTAAGAATTAGGGAATGAGATGAAGGGCTGCAAAAATTTTGTCCGTTAGAGGTTTGGAACCTAATTTTTTTGGAAATTTGTCCTATAAGTTTCTTTTGGAACAAATCACTTCCCACTAAGTTTCTCATTGTATTAAAATTGCCCCATAAGTTCTCATGTTGTATTATGTATAATACAACATTTAGTTATGCATTAGTTTAAAATCATAATACTACATCCGCACCACCGCCACCGCCACAGCCCAGCTCCGCCGCCGCCGTCTGCTATCGCCGCATGCCGGATTCCGATCAATTTTCGCCGGAATTCGGTCAATTTTTATCGGAATCCGCCAATTTTGGCCGGAATCCGGCCGCCGATCGCCGGAGGTCGGAATCTGGTCGCCGGTCCATGGGTTTCGGACTTCGGTCACCGGAATGCAGTATTATGGCCTTAATTGATGTTGTATTTTCGAAACATAATACAACATCATAATACAACATGGGGAAGGAACTTATCAAATATTATGAAACTTTTTTAGAACTTATCGGGCAAAGTCCCAAATTTTTTTATTCATATGAAAAAAATATCTTATAAACTTTTAGATCATTTTACGAGGACTCGAAAACTTTTATGCGGTTGACGTGATAAAACAATTATTTTACATCAAAATTTAACAAAGCCAAATCCACACACATGCTAAATGATTGAGATTAATTTTTTTCCGATGGATCCCATACAACTTCAACTTAATGTATCGAAATATGAAGCGACTAGTTTCAAATTCATTTGCTAATCAAATAAATATAGTCATACGATTGGAATAGAAAACATAACTGATTATATAATTCGAAAAGGGTTCCCCACCTCAAAGGTGAACCGCAAATACATTTTATTATTCATCATTAATACAAATGACTGTATTCAGAACTAAAATCAATGACCTAAAGATTATAAGACAACATCTCAAAGAACACATAAGAACCAAAACAATTTATCCCAAATTCGGACAGCAGCTTCCAAATTGGTTGGAGTAGGTCTCTTTTCATTCCATTACCAAGTCCAAGTTACAGTCACAGGGTTGGAACGGGTCTGGTCTAATTCCATTCCTTCCCGAGTCCAACTTAAGTCGACGCAAGCCAATTTCTCTTCAAACTCTGCTTACAAATAGTTGAGTTGAATTGAATGCGGCAATTCCGATGACGTCCGTCTCACTCAATTCCACTCCCCAACCTGTCCCCTCGACAATTCCAGCCTTACACCGTAACATTTGACAGTTCATCCCAACCAAATCCAACTCTCTCTCTCACACTAAGCAGTCCCTTTAACAGCTGCTTCAATTTTGCCTCCAATTTTTCTTACTCTACGGCGTCTGATCTTTGAATCATTCTTCCATCATCCTCTACTTCAACTGATTGATAATTTTCGGGATTGAACTGGATCTGGAACTGCCAATTGGTTTCGGATCGTAGTAATGGACGGCGGAGATGGAACGGTGAGATTGGGGACAGTGAGTACGAGGCCGGATCGGTGCTTCAATTTGGAGCCGGAGGTCTCCGTTTCATCGCCGGTTACTCGACAGAAAGCCGCTGCCGCTAAGGAGTTCATTGAGAATCACTATAAAAATTATCTACAAGGCTTGCAGGATCGCAAAGAAAGGTCCGTCCGATTTACCTACCTCTCTATTATGTGTATTTGCATTTTGATTTGTTTACTCTGTGTGTGTGTGTGCGCGTGCTGATTATGTTTTTTGGGAGGGTTTAGGAGACGAGCTTTGCAGAGACGGGTGCAGGAAGCGCAAGTATCGAGTGAGGAAGAAGAGCAGATGATGAGGAGTTTGGAGAGGAAGGAGACTGAGTACATGAGATTGCAGAGGCATAAGATTGGAATTGACGATTTCGAGCCTTTGACTTTGATCGGCAAAGGCGCTTTTGGAGAGGTGCCTATACATATTTGTATAACTATATCGTGATTATGTGTCTGTGATTGTTTTGTTTGTTTCTTGTCACAATCTGAGTCTGGAAAAGGTATTGCAATGTAATTCAATTTGACAATTTTCTATTAATGCTTAGCAGATGAAATTTCCCCCAAGTTCATTGCACTAATGATAAGGTCCAGTTTTAGTGTGCATATCGATTGATAGGTGTAGGCATGAATCTGTAAGGTAGTCAGATGTATTGTGCTCTAAAAGAGATTGTTGATATGTTCTTTCTGGTTCATATGGGTGAACTTGATAGGATTTCTTAAATTATGAATTGGGACCTAAACCTAGATCCTCTACATCTTACTTTAGTTTAAAGAATTCGCAGTGTTATCTTCGACGTTATTAGGTCTGTTGAATCTATGGCCTTTGTGTACATGATGCTTAGACACGGACTCTGCCTGCATAAATTTCATTTGGAGGAGCTTTAAATTCTTTTCAAGATTTCTTTCAAATTTGGTCTTACCATGCCCATAGTTAGAGACTTAGATTCATTGAGATAACCTGACTTGATGCTGTGACTCCTTCCAATGTCTTTCTTACGTTTCTTTGAAACAACCTGACTAGACACTAAACCAATCAACCTGACTAGGGATTTTTCAGTGCATTCATGTTCATGGGCTATTTTCATTACCAGTTATCAAAAATTGATCGTTGCACTTTAAGAGCTGGGCATGTAAATTTTAGTATTTGGGGCTCTAAGGTGGCGTGGGAGCGGATTGAACTTAGAGAGCTTGCGCTTTGTGAATCTCTAAGTCCATGTCTTGGCCACCCTTTAAGTGGATGTAACCAACAGCACTTTTGTTAGCATGTTTATGGATACACATACAAACTCAAAAGCCAAACATGATTTAATGTACGCATAAAATGTCATGATATTGTTCATGATGATATTAATTATGCAGGTCAGGTTATGCCGTGCTAAGAGTACCGGGGAAATTTTCGCAATGAAGAAATTGAAGAAATCAGAGATGCTTAGCCGTGGACAGGTGATAATGACTGAAATTGACTGTCAAAGATTATATTTTCTTAATGGTTTTCTTGAGGAGAGCATATACTTGTGTTGAACCTTATATATAATCTTTGTGGTTCCATTACGTTTTGTATGTTTCAAGGTTACTTTCTTCTCCTCTATCTCCCTCTCTCTTTCTCTCACAATCACTCAGCTTCATCACATGTGCCTGTAGTTGAATACGAGAGAAACAAGATAATTGCACTTATATGTTGATAATTTTGATAGGGAAAGTTATTATGTTCAATATCCACTCCTCCATATTCTCCTCTTTGGTTATCATAAAGAATCTGTTTACTCTGATTTTTTTCTATTACAATAGATCTTATGCAATGTCGATAATCTCCTCCATCCATGAACAATCAATTTGCAGTTAAAATAAAGCATCGAAGGTAACAGTTGGGTTAAACTTCTTGTTGAAAGTAATTTGAATGCACTTTATAAATCTTTTGGTGCGATGAGTGTTTGCATGTAACCTTTATTTTAAATCAATTACATCTGAAAATGAATGCCTTGAAGAATGACCTGCATGTATCGTTTTACATTGTTCTTTTGTGCCATGTACAGCAAAGATTCTTATTTTTGTGATATGTATAGAAATATCATTCTTTATAACCCGACCCACCCAGCCTTTAAGGACACAAACTCATACACACAACACAAGGCAAGTTTCTAATACTCTAGGTGGACTTTAATGCAAAAATTCCACTATTGATATCTGATATTTGCCCTACTGCAATTGGCACATGATAACCGGATTTGAAAAGATATAATAATAAATCTGTGTTTCCATACTCTGAAATTTGTATGTAGATGTTTAAAGTCCACTTAATTGAGCTACTAATGATGCTTTCTGACTTCAACTCTTTGCATTCATCCAGGTTGAGCATGTTCGATCCGAGAGGAATTTGCTTGTGGAGGTCGATAGTCGCTGCATTGTGAAGCTTTTTTATTCTTTTCAGGATTCAGACTTTCTTTACCTTATAATGGAGTATCTACCTGGTGGTGACATTATGACCTTACTAATGCGAGAGGATATTCTTTCTGAAGATGTTGCACGATTTTACATGGCAGAAAGTATCTTGGCTATTAATTCTATCCACCAACACAACTACATCCATAGGTACTATTTAGGTATCACAGTAAAGAATAGTGCACTTGTTTCATCTATGTTATGGCATGCGTATAAATAAAGAACTGAATTATGTTTATGTTAATTTATACTAGCTTCAAGCGGATGAATAATATTGCTTATTGCATGAGATCTTGTTTAAGGGCAAGCCTTGCAACAGCTGTAAGGTTGCTCTTGTTTGACTTGGAGGTCACAGGTTTGATATAAGGAGACAAACTCTATGTTAGAAAGGGTAGGACTGTACATTAAACCTTTCCCAGGCCCTGCAAAGAGCAAGAGCCCCGTACAGTGGATAGTCCTTAACTGGATTACATAAATAATTATTAGGACAGTTTTGTCATTGCAATATTTTGCAGAGACATAACCAAGTAGTTGTTTAGCTAGCTGCTTAGACAAGCCAAAACAAATTTGGCAACAGCTCATTTTTCTAAATGTTACACAATACACATCATGTTCTCCTTTTAGTTGTCGAAGCTGGGGGACCCTTTGTAAATTCGTTTGCATCTATTAACGTTTTCAAAAATAGAAGTTATAGTAATCCTTTTTTTTTTTTTTTTTTTGGTTTTGAGGGGGCGTGGGAAGGGATATAACTTGAGACTTCACACTTTGTATATATATTTACTTTAATTACTTACAGAGATAAATAAAGCAATAGGGAAGAAAGAAGCCGTGAGGGTATTCTAGAGTTTCTAATTTTCCACGTTTGGTCTCTCCCCGTCAATCTTTTAAACATTACTTCCTCCATCCCAAAATGATCTTCCCACTTTTTTATTGTTATTACGAAGGTATTTTAAGCAATAAATTTAGGTTAATATAATTTAATTATTCTAATGAAATTTTAAAACTTGTTATTGATACAACATTAAATACTATCAATAACAATTTTTTAAATCTTCATGAGGATAATTATTTTAACCTAAAACTATTTTTCAAAGTACCTTCATAATAACAACAAAAAAGTGGGAAGATCATTTCGGGATGGAGGGAGTAGTTAATTGCAACTGAGTTGATACTGATATTAAGTGCTACATTGAATTAAGGAAATTCCTTTTTGCGGACCTAACAAGGAAGGGTTAACAAACACCCCTCCCCCCCGGGAGTCTGCCCTTCCCATTTGTTATCTGGAGAAGAGAAATATTTAGGTGATAGAGATACTTTCTTGAACAAGTTGAAGTTGAACTACTTTAACGACGATGTATAGATTTTTGCCTATACTTCTTTTACTTCTAAAAACATGATGTCACAATGGTGCAACGCGTTCGATAATTCGATGTATAGTGGTTCAAAACCACCTTGTTACTGATATAATGATTGCTTCTCTCATGTTATATTACCTGTGTTATATTGCCTTTCGGATTGCGTTATATCTGAACCCTGAAGTAAGTTTAATTGCTACATGGGGTTCAAAAATGTCTGCATATGGATGTGGGTATGCATGTAGATATGTCATATTTATATCAAACTCAAAGTTTACATATCCCATGTTCTTTTTGACTTGTAGGGACATTAAACCAGATAACTTGATATTGGACAGAAATGGCCATTTAAAGCTGTCTGATTTCGGCTTGTGTAAGCCTCTGGAAAACAAATACTCGTCAATATTATTGAATGATGAAGATTATGATACCCAGGAGTCCATTAGTGACGGCGAAGGAAATTCTAGCTTTGATAAAGCTCCTTGGTTGATGCCAAAGGAAAAACTACAACAGTGGAAACGCAATCGTCGAGCCTTGGTATTACATTTTTTGTTCTCTAAAGCCTTTTTTGGGTATTAAAAATTGGTGAATGCATGATTTTGTTTCTATTAACACTATGTGTGCTTGTGACATTTCTTCGGGTTTTCCTCAATTGATGTTATTTGGTTCCCACCGTGCTTTGTAATTTTGATGTATACTATTTTGGTAGGCATATTCTACAGTTGGAACTCTTGATTATATGGCACCTGAAGTTTTGCTTAAGAAGGGGTATGGAGTGGAGTGTGACTGGTGGTCGCTGGGGGCTATCATGTATGAGATGCTTGTTGGCTATCCTCCGTTTTGTTCTGATGATCCAAGGATGACATGCCGCAAGGTATTCCAGTACTTGTAATATTCCAGCCTGTTTTGTAGATGTGAAAACTGTGTCTCCGGAGATAGATGAATGATACACCAACGTCTCATTTTTTTGTCCACCTGAATAAAGCATGTGTTTTAGGATTTCCAATAAATGTGTTAGTTAGTCTAGCTTAGTATTTTTATTTCCAGTTTACTCCTTGCTGAATTTATGTACTCAAAAGCAAAGAACACCTAGAGCATTATGGGAATGGATCCGCCTTAACTTTGTTAGAGGTAAAATGAGAAAGTAGGTAATCAATGATCATTGGGTTACATGCGTGGACAAAAAAATTGAGACAGCCAAAGGAGGAAATAAATAAATGAGATGGAGGGAGTATTAGCATCAAGGTTATTTAGAGGTTTTCTGCCAAATTTGATCAGTTCAAAGCAATGACATTGGTTGTGCAAAATGTCTTGAACCTTAAGGCAAAGAAAAGATTATGTTAGTTATTTTTTATCCCATTTTACAGGATATATCATGTTTACCTTTTATTTTTTTGTATTTAGATTATCAATTGGAGAACATGTTTGAAATTCCCAGAGGAACCAAAAATATCAGACAAGGCCAGGGATTTGATATGTCATTTGCTGTGCGATGTTGAAACACGGTTGGGGACTGGGGGAGTGGAAGAGATAAAGGTAATAACCTCTTAAACCAATGCTTTGTTCTTTACTCTTACAAATAAGTTTGTCATGTTGCCTCATGTCATTTATTATAGATGCAATTCTTGACATTATTTTTTTCTTAAGATGTAGTGGTTGTAGATTTCCATTCAAATGTGTTATGCATTGATATTGCTTATTTGTGTTTTTCAGGCACACCCCTGGTTTGAAGGCGTTAAATGGGAGATGTTGTATGAAATGGAAGCTGCATATAAACCTACTGTCACTGGAGACTTGGACACACAGAATTTTGAGAAGTTCCCTGAGGTGAGTACATTGATTTAGCTGGATTATACAATTTGTTTTTTTGTTGGGAAGTAGGTTGATAACAATGATCAATCACCTTTAGTAATTGCAATAGTCCTCCAGTTTGGAAGATCACTTGTTCGGATTGTGGCATGCTACATATATCTTATTGTTTTTTACTGCTTTACCATACAGTGTATGTATGTTGTGGGTAAAGTGGAAGAGCATTGTGATTCTCAACTGTTATGTTGTGGGAACTAACCCGTTTTGTTGATTGGTTTTGCTTTGTCCGAGTTTCCCTTTTTGTTCACTTGATTGGGCTCGAGAGGCAGAGGAATAATTGAGATGAAGATCTCCGTTTTGAGCATCCCACTTGACTCATTATGTTTACACGATGTGTTCAAGTTTAGGAAGCAAAATTACCTTTGACATGTGGAGCTTCCTTTGCATGAATCAAAGGCGGCTGATGTTAGCTATTTTTGATTAGAGATTTCTGGTCCTTTTGCTGACTCTGTTGGTGATATTAACTCAAGTTTGTCATTTATTTTCTTTTTGATGGCCTTGTGCCGCTTATAGGGTTGAGTTCAGTTGTTGAGGCCGAGTGGAAATTGTTTAGGGTTTATTGTTGAGCCATATAGTCTTTTGATCTCTTGGTAGGTGGTTAGTAGGATTTGTTACCTTTGACTTGGGTATTTCAAAGACCTAGTAATTTTTCGATGAAGTTTAAGATCGTTATTATATGTTACTTTAAGATGTTTTACCCATCACATCAGATGAGGATTCAGCATTTAGCCATAACATAGTTAGAAAGGTTTCCAGAAAAAAAAATTTGACTTGTACTTGAAAAAAAAAAATATAGATTCAAGACAAGCCAAGTTGTTCATCTCTGAGACTGGGGCCACTCTTTCTGGAGAGGTTAGCTGAGGAGAAATTATCAGCAATCTTATTGTATGATGAATCTTGGTGCCCTATTCTTTATGATCTTTTTAGCTGCTCTCACCACTGTAGCTGCACATGCTTTATGGAACTTTAAAAGTATTTCATTTCATACTCTAAAGCATTTTGTTTCAGTTGTGCTAATTTTTGCTATGTCACAGGCAGAAGGTTCTCCATCATCAGTACCAAGAGTGGGTCCTTGGAGAAAGGTATATCATTATGATTTTTAAGTCTTCCTTGAATTTATTATGAAGATTATGTTGAATATTGAAGAATAAACCATTCACTCATTATCGCTTGTATACTTGAAACTGTGGAAGTGTATACTTTTTTCTGTACTGCTTGATCATTGAAGAATAACAGTTATGTAAATTCCAAGTTCTAGAACCATCTCAAATTGATATCATATACTCCCTCCGTCCCATTTGAAACTACACATATTTCCCATGGGTGTCTCATTAGAAACTATACACTCCTAAAACTGAAATTTTATACTCCCTCCATCCTAAAATGAAGGTCCAATTTTTTATTTTTTATTAAAAATTGCTCTTGATCAAGAGCAAATCTGAAAAAAAAAATTTGGACATCCATTTTGGGACGGAGGGAGTAATATTTTTTATTAGATGGGCCCACTTGTCATAATCACAATAACTATCCACTTACTATTCCCTATTCCACCTCTCTCCTACCTCACTTTTCAAACTCACAACACCTACTCCACTACCAATATTATAACTCTTTTCCTTAACCCATGTGCTCAATACAAAATGTGTAGTTTCAAATGGAACGGAGCAAGTATCTATCCATCCAAAAACATCTTTGAAGCAAAATTTTCTTTGGTATATGATTACACTGGTTTGGATCCGGCCACATGACATGGTTCCAGTGAACACATCTACCTGATCAAACTGTGACATGGTTCCAGTGGACACATCTACCTGATCAAACTGTGTGCGCACCAGGTACCATAGCTGTATCCAGGTTGTAGCTCTCAATGCCAGTCTCTTGTTCCTCGAACCCCTCGAGTATCCCAAGTGTGTGCAGATGGATACTGTTAATCGGTCTCATCTTGTATGAAGGGATATCTCTTAATGAGAGGTGGCCCAAGCTCATGGATATGACTTAATGGTTTTGGACTGTCTCGCCACATTCTCAGATGTATAGGAACTTGTTCATGCTTGCATGTCTGTTTTCCGCTTTTCTCTTGAAAGTTGTTATGGTGTGAGTTCACAACACTTATTGCATGCCTAACCATTTTTTCTTGCCTGCTCAATTTCTTTAGATGTTAACATCAAAAGACTCAAATTTCATTGGGTATACTTTCAAGAAATCGGATATGCTAAAGTCAGGTGGAACTTCAGGTATGTCATTTGGGGAGTGGGTTCTCCCATACAACTTCCTGCTACTGCGTTTTATTTTGTTTGCGGATAAATATATAATTTGGTCCCTAAACTTTTCTTATTTTCCTAAATTGCTAAATGTTTGTCATTTCCTATAACAGCCCTTATACGTAACTTTTTGCCAACAAAACATCCCTCAACCAATAGCCGTTAGTTTTTCCGTTAATAATGGAATACAAGGACATGCATGTCCTTATATGTGGTGAGCGGGATGATGACATGGCCTTTTTTTATTTTTGTGGGCTAAGGCATTAACATTGGTCCAAAAAAGAAAAAGAAAACCATTACACTTTTACAAATTCAATAGTGAGAGACTTGCTTCATTTTTTTTACTTCAGCGTTAATAATGGCACCAAACCCAGGCCTCCCCCTACCAAGATCTCATTCCTTTCCCCGATTTTCCACACCAACCCCAGGGCGGTGACTTCACCAGCTGGGCAAACATCTTTTCCAACATCAAGTCCTACTTATTTTTCCTTAGCACTTTGTTCTTTTTCCCGGTTCAATACTCTGAGATGGGAAGATTTAAGAAGATCGAGATTCGAGATACCATTAACTTTGTGTGGATCATTTTTTGCTGCAACTACTCATGGAATGTCACTAGAAAAGTAGATTGCTTACAATGAGAGTGTTCTGCTCCAGCTGTTTTTCAGTCTCCAGTGACCTTTTCTCACATCTAACTTCCTACTGCTTAATATTCCATTACCGTGATCTCAGTCGCTCAGTTTCTCCCTCTTGAATCGGCAGGGGAGTAGTGGGAG
Organism: Adenophora triphylla var. japonica; assembly: GCA_022495995.1. Classification (NCBI taxonomy): domain Eukaryota; kingdom Viridiplantae; phylum Streptophyta; class Magnoliopsida; order Asterales; family Campanulaceae; genus Adenophora; species Adenophora triphylla. The sequence continues at coordinate 21,894 of JAFEMH010004513.1, read as the reverse complement.
CTCTTGTAGCACAAGGTTGCTCTTTTTCTTAATCAAGGGACGTTTAGCGTTTAGTTGGTAGAAAAATCAAGTTTAAGCACCAATTTGGGAAATGGTAATCATCTAGCACCAAATTAGGACCATATGTAAAGTTCATGGACCAAATTATTTATTAAACCTTCTTCTGCTGTGCTTTTATTCTATCACTCTTAACATCTTTAAAGTTATGTTTCCTTGTGTGGAAAAGAAAAACGAAACATAAAACATAAGTAGAAACGCATAGATGGGAGGTTCTCACCAAACATTAAAGTAAAGGATTTTCATCTTTCTTGTTCTAGTGAGAATAATAAGTCTCCATAGGAAAATGTTGTGTAGGTAACTGCTTCTCTAATCATTTTAGCAAGTAAACGTTGAAGGTAAACGGTGATTTCTGTTTTGCAGGTGGATCAAATGGATCTTCAAAGCCCCCATCACTTGTGTCCTTGTTTGGTACGCTGACTTTCTTTCTGATTTCCGATTGAAGAATATAGTTAACCAGCGTTTAATTAATATCTTCCTTATACCTGATGCAGGGAATATAGACATACAGCAAGAGGTATTGCTTGAAGATGATCAAGAGCAAAAGAGTTAGGGAGCAGATACCATAAAACAGTACTTATACGTCAATGAAACTGTCAACCTATCTGATTCACGGGGATATAACTTGTTACTCGTCAAACCTTCGGTGTAAGGCGATACTACAAAGAAAATTTATCTTTCATTTACATTTCTCGATCGGAATATTAGATGAGTGAGATAAACAAGATGGTCATCAAGAAGCAATATTAATTCTTCTCCAACAATCCATTGCGTTTATAATTGGCTTAAACGACTAGATCTCTCTTTCTATACTTTTTTCTTTTTATACATTTGTATATGAAGATGAATTTTTATTTTTGTTCTTTTTTTGAGAGGGAGATATATGGATTATGCTGAAGAGACATACTACATATATATTACTCCTTTGTTTATCAGTGGAGATATTATTTCAACCCGTTTGTTATTTTTTGTTTATAGCATACATAATTTTTCTTTTCTTGATTCCACTCCACTATATGCCTATCTTTATTCATGTAATAAACTCCAAAATAATTAACTTGTTGTTCAAGATATGCAATTCTAAGAAAAAGATTCAAGTGAATAAAAAGCGTTTTGGATATAATAATGAGTTATAATTTAAGCAAAAACATTACAAAAATTTGAATGGGCAATATTTATTTGAAATTATATTTTTGTGGACTCAGATATTAAATGATTTAAATATCAATTATTGAGCCCAATAATGGGGTGGTGGTGGGGTGGGGGAGATTGAGTGAATGGTTTGGAATTGGGTGAGCATGAAATCCATTTGCATTGATATTTTGAACAGAAGAATTCCTCATTTGCATTAATATTAAAAAATAAAAAGTTTGGTTTAAATTTTAAATAAGTACGTGGTCTATGATATGAAAAAAAAACATATGTGTAAATTTTTTAATACTTTTATTTTGCATCTTTCAAAATAAATTATATTTCTAAATAAGAATATAAATTTAGTGCAAAGTCACAAATTTACAAACAATAAGCAATGAACAATTAAACAGAGCGCTTTAATAATGTTAGAATAATCATATACTCTGTTTCTTGTCCTGAAATAAATATCACTATTCTTAAAAATGTTGACATCTATCAACTATAGTATTATTTAAGAAAATGTATACTCCCTCCGTTTTACGTGAGTGGAGACTTATTTCATTTTTCGTTCATTTCATGTAAGTGGAGACGGTACAAAATGATAAAGTTTTTACACTATTTCTCCCACCCGTTCTCTCTCCTACTTTACTTTTATACTTACAACACCAATTAACTTACTATTTCTCTTACTCATTCTTTCTTTATTTCTCTTACTCATTCTTTCTCCTATTTTATTCTACACACTCACAAACACCTCCTCCCACTAATTCTCTCTCCTATTTTTTATTAATTACTGTGTCCAATTATTTGATTTCCAATTACGTGATATGAAGGGAATATTATTTATTTTAGAAGTATTTCGAGGGAGAGAGAGGGACAGGGAGTATACTTTTCTCTATGACCTAGTTTGGTACACGTGAAAGTGCATGTGGGAATTAGCATATGTGATATCTGAATATCTTAAATTCAGGAATGATGAAATTTGATTTATTAAAAAAAAATATCTACTTCCTTAGTCCCGTGAAAAAGATTTCATTTTTATAATTTTTGGTGTCCAAATAAGATGTTAAATTCCTAAAATTACAAAAAAGAAATATTATTTGTCTCACTTATTCTCTCTCTTACTTTACTCATATACTCCCTCCGTCCCACGTTAGTTGAGACTAACTTTTTGGGCACACCAATTAAGGAAAAGTAAGTGAGAGAAAAAGTGAAAGAAAATGTTGTGAGTATGAAGAATTAAATAGGAGAGAGAATGAGTGGGAGGAATAGTTAGGAGAGAGAATGTTGTGAGTGTAAAAGTGAAATAGGAGAGAGAATGAGTGGGGTAAATAGTGAAGATTCCTTTGCCATTTTGGACAGTCTCAACTAACGTGGGACGGCCCAAAAAGGAAAGAAGTCTCAACTAACGTGGGACGGAGGGAGTACTTACAACACCAATCAAATTACTATTTCATACCCCACATTATCTCTCACAGCTCACTTTTTATATTTACCGTACTTATTTCACTTACACATTTTATAAAATTTTATGCAAAATACATTTGTTAAATCTTACTCCCCCTGTTCCCTTACAAAAGGTATAAAAGACACATTTTGATATTCCATTATAAAATGTACAAGCACAAAAAGAAAAATTTTTAATATTTATTTATTCATAGAAATCACGTGTTATACCCAAATCATCTATCCACTTACTATTTTTTAACCTCACTTTCTCTCTTTAACAATACTTTTTAAATGCCCAATCTTATTACAATTTTTTTTTTTTTTTTAATTTTTGTGAAAAATCTATTTTATACTTTTTGTAATGAGACGGAGGAAGTATCCGGGAGGAGTACACGTTTAGGGTCGGTGAAAAAAATAAAAAATCTGTAACGTTACAGGATATTTTCGAACCCACCAAAATTAGGCAAAAAATCTGTAACGTTACAGGATATTTTCGAACCCACCAAAATTAGGCAAAATATCTGTCACCAAAAATATCTATACGAATTCAAAACTTAGTTCTGACGTGGCTAACTTTATACGTGTAAAAGCGATCATAGCTGGCACCCCTTTCTTTGTTTTTTCCCCTAAAAGCACTTGGTAAATTTTCATTTTCTCCATCAAACCGAAAAAAACTAAAGTCTCTCTCCCATCCCAACCAAAACCGCCAAATTTACTCCGTGAAGATTTTGCCCGGAATTTAGTCCGTTAGCCTTTCTACTCAATTTCATGGAGGATTTTGTTCATCAACCGATGAGGTTAGTTCGTAAGGACTCCGCGGCGTCGGAGCTCACCGGCGGCGGCCGTTCAAGCGATTCCGTTGAGCATCAAACGGTAGTTAAATGCTCTATCAATCTAATATCTTATTAGTGATTTTTATTTGTGTATTCTATTCATGTATGTAGATGAAGAACTTTTTACGCATAAATAGGGTGTGGAATAGTTGAACTTGCTTTTGGATCGGTCACTTTTTTGATTGGTTGGTTTGTTTACCGTTATGTTAAGATTAGGAGCTTATTATCGAAATTGATGTTATTTTGTCTCTCCCGATGGTGAATTTTGTTGGATGTTTTGTTTCGTGAGCTACTATTATAGTTGTATATCTGATGAATTGTTAGTTAAATCACGTTTGCTACTTGGAATTATATGCCAAATTGCAGTGACATTTAACTTAAGATAACCTTGTTAAGCTTGGGGATGTATTAGGGGGAGATGATGTTCTGTTTTGTGATTAACACTCGAGGAGAAGTTGGGGAAAGATTAAGCATATTTCATGATTAACGATCATGCTTAGTCTGAGTGTCCACCGCTGCATTGAAAATCGTTCCTAAATTTTCAAATCGATACAGAGAGTCGGATGATGGGAGTTAAGCATTTGGTGGCTTTCATGAATGTCAACGTTGGTAGTTAAGTTTCCCTTCTTAACTATATTTGGGAACAATTTCTATGCCTTTGTATTATGAGAAGATGCGCACTTGAGCTTGTGTTCCTACTAGTTTATTAGAAACCTTTTTTTGGTCATTTGATGCTGACAAAAGTTTTTTTATTCTACATATTCTAATTTGGTATTGTGAGGAAACCGAAATTTGCTTTGGCAAACGAGCATTGCTAGCGCTACAACTTGTAATTGTATCTGCAGAGGGCTCCCATCTATGAAAAACCTCACAGATGGTGAAATTTTACTTTAGTTGGTTGGGTATCAATAAGTCTTTTGGCCAACCTACTCTTGTTTGTAGCTCGTTTTATCCACATTCCACACTATGTTGTAATTGTACTAGTTTGCACATCAATGCTTCCTCATGAGTTCTTATACATGTTAACATGGTGAAGGGATCAGTGAAGGACTTTATTTATTTTTCACGTTTTTCCTGATGCTCATCGAAGATGATTACCATACTTTTCCTTGTGCTCATTGAACATGATTCTGTCTCAGGAGTTCCAAAGGATACAAGTAACGCCGATGGAATGGACAGATAAGAAGCATAGCTTGTATCTGAAATCAATGGAAGCATCATTTGTTGACGAGTTATATGGTACTTCAGATTTGGATGATTGGCGCTCCCAGAAGGATGGATTAGCAGATACATCATCTTCCAGGAAAATGCATGCCAGCACTTACATCTCTTCAGGCCAGGTATATTTTCTGAGTCATTCCCTTCGATGTGCTGTACTGCCATATGTATTTTCACATCCATGTGAACCTAGTATTTAAAATGAATATTTTAATATTTGTTATTTATTTCCTAAGGTTTTCCTTTATCTGCCAGTTTAAAGTTCTTCAAAGTGGCTATTGGTTGAAGAAAAACTTCAGGCAAGATGAAGCACAAATGACCGAAGCAGAACAGTCTCATGCTCTTCCTCAAAGTCCTTGGATACGGCATTTCAAGGCAGGAAAGAGACGATATGCTGCACCAGAGCCTGCCATCCAGGGTAAAAGTGCACCTGCTTTACAGCAGTTTCTTGTTTGTGGTGATTATTTGTGCCGACAAGATTCAACTAGTAACTCAGGTAATTAAGAACTCTTATCAGACTTGTTTTTTTCGAAAAGGTCCTTTCTGTTGATATGACTGCCTTGTTTGTTTTCTACATGTCATCCTTATACTATTCTGTTAGTCTTATGTATATCTCAAGTATAAGTTCTCAAATCTCAACAAATGCTCGTAATCCGATTGTAGGGTACACAGAGGTCTTGTAAGCAGGGTGTGTATAAGCCAGATTGTGCTATTTCCTACTCCCTCCACCCCGAAATGATCTTCCTACTTTTTTAGTTGTTATCACGAAAATACTTTGAGAAATGATTTTAAGTTAATTTAATCATCCTAATGAAAATTTGAAGTTTATTGTTAATTCACCATAATAAATACTATCAATAACAAATTTTAGATAATCATTAGGATAATTAAATTAACCTAAAATTATTGCTCAAAATACCTTCGTGATTACAACTAAATAAGTATGAAGATCATATTGGGACAAAGGGAGTATTTTTATTTTTTTTTTCTTTTTGGGGTTGGTTACCATTGTCATTTATCAGAAACCATAGAAGTCTGATGGTGTTTCTGCAAATTGTCATGTAGGATAATTATTTTTATTCCTGAAACTTTTGTTACAGAGGTCAGCGGTCAAAATTTTCCTGATGAACACATTGCCAAAGAGAGGACTGGCAGAATAAGCAGTGGGAAGAGAATGCGAACGTCTGTACTTTCTAATTCAAACAACGATCAGGTATGAACTTTTGGTAGGTCTGGTTGAAATTAACATTTATAATATGTTCCGCTTGTTCAGTTCATTAAAGTCCAACTTCTTTTCAGGTTGTGCCTCTCGGATTATTCCCTATGATACAGCAGTAAGGCTTCATCATTAGCGGTTGGTTTGTAAGAAAGCCAAAGGAAAATGCCTTTGTCAACGGAACTCTGACATTACCGGAGATTCTTGACAGAGTATTTAAGGATTCTGGAAATGAGAGAAGATTACTAGCATAGTATGGTGCGAAAGAATATGTTGATGCTGCTGGAAACCGAATTTGATAATTTGAGTAGATGTGATTGGGACAAAAACTGTCCATGGAGCTACTCGTGTTGAATTAGTTCGTTGCCTTTTATTTATACCTTTCTAACTTGGTAACTATTGGACTCTGGGGAGGAACTTAGGTGCTGCTTTTGGGATTTTCTTCAGTCTGTAAGATGGTAATTTGTAAAGATTATAGAAAATTTCTGAAATTTATAGGAACTACCTTGGGATTTTCTGGTTTCCAAAAATAATGGAAATAATAATCTAGTTTATTTTGTATTGACAATTGATGCTACAAAAATTATGCTCACCATGGAATATCTAGCTGGGTGAAGTGAATGGCTGTCCATGGCTCCGAATCTCTGTAGCAATCTGTAAAATAAGTCACCGTTAGGGGCGGGGGGTCTTTCCCCCCAAAACCCTTAGGTGTGAGAATCATTATTATGCCATTCTTTGTGTAAGTAAATGTTGAACATTTAGAGAGAGAATTTGAGGTTTTGGGAAGGAAGAGAGAATGAACCTGAGAATTGTCCTCTTTCTCTGGAGATGAAGTTTCCTTTTATACTTAGGCTGAGGAAGCGCTTTTGCCCTAAAGTCCATTTGCCATTCGGCCCGTTTGGCCCGTTAGCCCGATTGGGCAGCCATATTATCACAATATCACAATATTTTGGGGTCCAGATAATGATCACTTTATCCCCGTAGTGCTAAACGTTTTCCATATATTTGTTATATCTATTTTACCCTTTAGACATATCGTATTTTTCGGTGAATATTTTACGGTCACATTAACAATAACATGTAATGGTTTAAAAGAGATAGCAAAGTCATACACTTGGTTATTCTTGTCCATAATTCATTAATGGTTTGGAATATAATGTTCAGTTCACAAAATACAAATTAAACCTTTATAACAGTTGTTTACCAATGTAAATCATCATAAAAGACAATGTCTCTTTCTTTCTTTCTTCGTGTTGTTTTATTCTTCTTTCACCCCCACTGCATTCTGAAAATTGTCATTTTTCTTCCCTTAAAAATAGTTTTCTTTTTTTAAAGCAGAAAAAAATATTTTTTACTCCTTTCTATTTAAATTTGTATAATATTATGTAACATTGTACATCTATAATATTTTGAGCCCCATAATTTTTAATTTATTTTTTTGACTTTACCACTGCTCTATCATTGATCTCTAATGACGAGAAGTATCATCAAAGATCAAAGATTTGGAGCATGGATGATATGATGAGTAGCAATTGACTAGAAGTTGCTCCTTTGGTGACCATAAGGTCACGGGTTCGAGTTTTGGCAAACAGTCTCTTGGCAATTATTAGGGAAAGACTCTAGCAAATAGTTTCCTTTCCCAAACCCCGCTTGGCGCATCGGGATTTGCCCTTTTGATGTCCAACGCCTTGAGGTGAGAAAAGGAATCGAATACTGACGTTAATTGCTTCTTGAGACATGACTTTACCAATACAAAACTCATTTGGGGACAAGTTGGTTTGATAACTATTAAATACTCCCTCAATCTCATTTGTCAAAATCCCAATGTTGGTTATATAAATTTACATGCTTTTCATATATGACCATCTATAATTTTTTAGTTTCAATTATACTCCCTTCGTGTCGAGTCAATGGACACCAAAAAATTAAACACAATAACTAAAAAAATGAATATAATAATGAAAAGTTGACGTAGTGGAGAGATATTAGGAGATTTAACCCATCCTAATCTCAAAAGACAGCCAAATAACATAACAGTAATTTTTTTTTACAAACTGAAAATTCACCAGTCAGTCAGATTACAAACTTCTTTTGAAAATTTGGATTTCCCTCCAAAATTTCAAATTTGATCCCCAAAAGTTTGAAACTCCCATCTAGTAGGAAAAGGGGTCTTTTGTGTACAAATTTTCAGGCTTTGAATGTAATAGAAAAGTGGCCTTTTAATGTAGTGGAAAAGTTGACTTTGAGAAAAAATGATCCCAATACCAGCAATCTAAAGTATAAATGGGAACGGGTCTGCTACAGTACAATGAACAGTTTTAAATGCCAAATTTTTCATTTTGCCCTCACTAAGTTGTCCCTTTCCCATTTTGCCCTTTAAAAAAATTAATTTTTTTTAAAAATTAAAAAAAACACGTGTCCTCGAACACGGGCTTTTACTAGTATCATAAAAAATCAAGGCAACATCTGTTCTTAGCAATTTAGCATCAATACCAACAAAGTCTCAGAAAAATATCATCATGGACATAAAAAAACACTAAATCACAAAACAGATTTCCAAATCAATTTTGTACTCTTAATCACACAAATGCACAAAAAAAAAAAGAGAAATTAGTGATACGACCTGAGAAGAAGATGAAGCGAAAAACTCTTTAATTTCTTTCGAAGCCGGGTAGTATGGATTGTCAATGTCATCCTTCCTAAAGAATTTTGGTAAGAAATAAGCCATCATTCTCAGGGTAGAAAGATAGCTCGCGGCTTTAGCTTCAATAGACATAGGCTTCACCTCGATTGAAGCCCTCCAAGCAGATTCAAGCTCGTGTTGAGCCTCAGTCAACTCCTCACAAGGACTCAGTTGAATCTCAGGTACTTCAGTTTCTTCGTAGATGTACTTCGAGCAAGAGTCATCAAAAGGGGTAGGCGGAGTATCTGGGATAACGGTTCCGTAGTAGGAACGAGTAATCAAAGGAAGAGCTCCATAAATCGGTGAATCGGGGCATTCATATGACGGTGAATCGGGGCATTCATATGATGGTGAATCGGGGCAATCATATGATTTCGAGAAACCAAGAGGAGGAATCGTTGCCGCCGTATTATCTACAAGCAACGAAACCATTCCATCGAAGTATGTTGACCCAGAATTTGGAGGATCCATGGAAATTAACGGTGGAATTGCTAGACGGCGATGTAGAAAAAAGGGGCTAGGGTTCTTGAAGATGAACACCGAATAGAAAAGGGAGGGGGTGGAGGTAGGGTTTTATTTTTTTGTTGGGTTGGGTTGGGCTGGATTGGGTTGGGTTTTTATTATTTACCTTGATTAATGTTTGCTAATGGCCCAATTATCATTAGGATTAGTTTAATTAACTTCATTAGAGGTTAAATGGGTGGGGTATGATAAATATAAAATAATAAATTTTTTTCCATTTTGGGCAGTCTCCAATCACGTGAGACGACCCAAAAAGGAAAGAAGTCTCCATTGACCCGACACGGAGGAGTATTCATTTTATTCTATTCCCTCTATTTCTAAATACCAATATCTAAATTTTATTTTAAAAAATACTCTAAAAATGTGTGTGTTTTTATACATTTTAATGATGAAAATGAATAAATATTCTTCTTATCCAATTTTTAAATATTTAGTTGTACGACAATAAAATGAATAACAATTTTTTTATGATAAAAAACGTTTAGGAATAACTTCTTTAAAAAGCAAGATATTCTGTAAACACACAGTATAAATCACAATCTATAATATTGCATCCTAAATATAATATTGTACTCCCTCCGTTCCTAAAAGTTTGTCTCATTTGACTTTTTAGTTAAACTTTGATCACAAATATATAATAATTTAATTATGTTTATGAAATTCTAAAAATTCCTATTGATTCACCATTAATAATATTATCAACAACAACTTTTATTATTTTATGAACATGATTAATCTATCATAAATTTGTGGTCAAAGTTCAACAAAAAAATCAAATTGAACAAACTTTTAGGGACAGAGGGAGTATAAGGAATATAATCGTGTCGACCGGCGATCGGAAATTGATTTCCAGCGACCTTTTCTGATGACCGACGGTGACGGTAGTGGCAGGAGATAGTATTGAAAATGTTGTATCATAATTTTTAAATACTGTATATTGCATGCATTATAATATACTACTACATAATAATTTATAAGATATTTAATTTAAGGATTAATGACAATTTAAGGCCTGAAGTATAGGGCGGTACCACATTGGGGCCTGAAGTCTTAAAGCTATCAATTTAGGGCTCAACGTTACAATTTTGATCAATTTGGGGCTTTTTGACGTTTTCCGTAAAAAAACCTTTAAGTGACCATGTGCGATTCACGTGAGATTTAGTGAGGGCATTTTGGTCATTTCGTGTAGACTTCAGGCCCTAAATTGACAAAAAATAAAAAAAATTGTATATATTAATTTTTTTTTTTATTGTTTGAAACTGAAAAATATAAATATTTCTAACAAAAAATCACAATAAAACTCAAATAAATCAAAAATTAAATTTTATGTGAATAAACCACCATCCCTACCATCCAGCCCCTCTCCATGTATCAACAAAATTTCTCAAAGCAACCTTCAATTCACCAAACCCAAATTCAAGTTTCAAATCAGTCACCACCCACCACCAACATCCAATTAACGCCACCATCCATTTTTTTCTTTCTAAATATTCAAATCGATCGGATGATGATGGCTTTGAATCAGTTGGATTCGTTCCTGGGGCAAGAAATCATCTATAGTGTTCGGTGATTTGGGCGGAGGTATGGTGAAGTGGTGGTGGGAGGTAGGGAAGTGGTGGTGGGGGAATGAGTCCATTGTAATCGCCGTCGCAATCGGAGGGGTTCAAACTCCTGGGCGTCAATCTCGAATTCCCCAACCTTTCCCTCAACCAATCTGTCCACGCCGAACAGTTTTTAATCACTAATCTTGCTGTCCACAACTCTCCCCGCCTCCTTTACTTTGCCGTCTCCGCCACCCCCTGCGGCCATTGCCGCCAATTCTTCCAAGAGCTCCGTCACGCCTCCCAAACCCAATCCCAGATCCTTATCACAGAGGAATCTCAAGAAAATGCAGATTTTCAACCCTTATCGTCACTTCTGCCGAACCCATTTGGTCCATTTGATTTATTAGACAATGAAACTCATTTGATGCTTGAAAAACACAATAATGGGTTAATCCTATTATGCAAAGATGAAAGCTTTAGCCCTAACAATGGCAATTTGTCCAATGGGGATTGCAGCCACCAGTAATGGGGATCAATTTGGGTTGAAGAGGGAGGAAGAAGGTTTAAATTGGGCATTTGTCAATTTAGGGGCTGAAGTCTGTGAAATGACCAAAATGCCCTCACTGAATCTCACGTGAATCGCACATGGTCACTTAACGATTTTTTTTTTACGAAAAACGTCAAAAAATCCCAAATTGATCAAAATTGTAATTTTGGGCCCTAAATTGATAGTTTTAAGACTTCAGGCCCCAATGTGGTACCGTCCGTACACTTCAGGCCCTAAATTATCATTAACCCTTAATTTAATGAGAAAATTGAGCGGAAGTCTTTTATAAAAAAATAAATAAAAATATATGCTTAAATTTCCCTTATTAAAACCCGTCAAGTAATTAACGTTGCACTAATACAATTCCGGTTGTCGGTCTTTCCCTAATCAGTATAGTCGGTTCAGAATATTCATTTTATTCTCGTCCACGGATGAATTTTGCTTCAGAATTTCTAAGTTCGTTCTTTGTATCTTTCTTCCCTAGGGTTCCGATTCTGCCTCACATCATTCATTCGATACAATCGCTCCAAATCCCTGCATAAATTAGGTCATCGTCGCTTCAAATTGATTTTCCCCTACCCCATAACGGCATCTGTTTATATATCAATTCTCAAACAGTTCCGGTAATTCATTGATATGACGTCATTAATGTCGACTTCGAAGGTCATTAGGCGGTTGATTTTACGCAAAAATGGAGGTGGGCAATTGATGAAGAACTGGAGGAACAATGGAGAACCAGGAAATTGCATTCAGACACGTTGTTCGAGCAGCATTGCAGGCGTTGAGGGGTTTTCAATCCCCAATCATTTGATTGGTAGAGGTTGTAAGGATACAGCATATTTCTCTTTGGGAAGTAGTGTTGTTCAAAGAAGGGGATTTCTTGGCTGTGGTGATGGGGATGAGGGTAGTGTTTTGTCGAAAGTGTACGAGGAGAGGATCGTTTTGGGGTAAATCAATTTACTTTTACTTAGCTACTCTATTTCCATCGTGAACATGACTTGATTGCAGTTTCTTTATTAAATCTGGTGGTGTTATGTTTTGAAATTATTTGCCTATATCAATGGATTCCGTGTTATCTGAGTGATCATTGATTAAAGAAAGAGTTGGTTTCATGCTATACTAGGTGCTTTACTTTAACCGGGCATATTAACAATGAAAAGAGCATTACCACCTTTTACAATTAGGAATAGAGAATTGTTATTCACCCCACACAATTACTTAATACCCCCGCAATGTAATTTTAAAAAAAAAGCCATTAATTAAAATGACTCTATTACTCTTCATTGGATTTCTTCGATATTACTTACCTAATCGGGTCGGGTTGGGTTGAGTCGGGTTAAAGCGGGTAACGGGTCGAAACGAGTAATACCTGTTACAATCCGTTTAACATACGGGTCAAATGAGGCGGGTCGACTCGGATAACCCGATAAGCTCAACTGTTTTTTTTTTCTTTTGAATTACTCGGCTAGAAAAAATAATTTTCAAAAATAAATTAATATTTTTTACCCCAAGGGGGGGGGGTGGGGCGGGGCTGGGGGGGTTGTAGGGGTGGGGCTGGGGTGGTTAAAAATAAATTTTAAATGGTTAATTTATTTTTTTTTTGACCCGGAGGGGTGGGGGTAAGGGTGGGGCTGGGGTGGTTAATAATAAATTTAAAATGTTTAAATTTTTTTTTTCGACCCGATAAGTTCTTTTTCCCCTTTTTCCTAGCTAGTTTTCTTCTCTACTTTGCCAATTCTTTGATTCTTTCTCTATACAACTCAATCCAAAGATTAGAAATCCACAACCAACTAACCAAAATCGCCATTGCAACAACGGCAATCCAAGAAATCCAAACCCATTCGGGTATCACAGAATCAGCAGCCCCACTCGAATAAAAAAACACCCATTTCATACACAAAAAAGGGACCAGCCAAGCCACGAACAATAAATTTAAAATGTTTAATTTTTTTTTTGACACGGGGCGGGGTGGGGGTAGGGGTAGGGGTAGGGGTGGGGCTGGGGTGGGGTGGTTAAAAATAAATTTAAAATGTTTATTTTTTTTTGACGCGGGGTGGGGTAGGGGTGGGAGTGCGAGAGGGTGCGGGGTGGGGGTGGTTAAAAAAAAATTTAAAATGATTATTTTTTTTTGACCCGGGGGGGTGGGGTAGGAGTGGGGCTGGGGTGATTAAAAATAAAATTAAAATGTTTAATTTTTTTTTGAGACCCGGGGGGGGGGGGTGGGGGGTGGGGTGGGTGGGGGCAGGGGGTTAAAACTAAGTTTATTTTGGTTCATTTCCCTATCAATATAAATATAACGGGTTGAGACGGGTTGACGAGTTGACCCGCTTTAACCCGCTAAATTTAATGGGTTAAAGCGGGTAACTCGTTTCAACCCGAAATGGTTAATGAGTCGGATTGGGTCGGGTAATTAGCGAGGTGGGTTGAGCGGGTTCTTGGGTAACGAGTAAATATTGACATGCCTACACTAAATACACCCGCAAAATTCATTAAATTTTCATCCCCATTAAACCCTAAAAACTTACCTTTCTTTACCGCCTTTTTCTACTCCATCATTGGCAAAAAAAAAAAAAAAAAAAACTCTCTCTCACTTCCTCCCATTATCAAGTTTACAAAATTCTCTATTCAAGTTTACTATATTACAAGATCAAGTATGGATGAAGCAACACCTGATAATATAGCGTATATGTAAGTATTTTGAACAATAATCTAAGGGTTTTTGCTTTGTCTTCAAAAAAATTAAAAATTTATTGTGCTTACGGTTCGGTCAGTAGTTGTCGAACATATTTGAATTGTTTGGTAACGGTTGACAAAACATTCTTACAAATCCGGCCGGTGCCCACCGAACATTGGAATGATGTTCAATCACTATCAGCCGAAATTCAGACAGTATTGGCCGAACATTTGAATAATGTTCGGAGAGTATCGGCCAAAGATTTTAAACTGTATTAAACACCAGTCGTTGAACATTTTGAAATTGTTCAACCAGATGTGGACCCTTTTTGAAATTGTTTGATTATTTTTTTTCCTTTTTTTGGTGTTGTCATTGTTTGTAAGTGTAAGTGGGTGTGGGTGTATTTTGATAGTTTAGGGGTGGGTGTTTATTGAGGGTTTATAAGGGTAGAGAATAGTAATAATGGTGGTGTTTTTTATAGGAAACTTAGTAATGCGGGGGTATTAAGTAATTGTGGGGGCGAATAACAAAATTCTTAGGAATATTGATTGCATTTGGTGGTCGTTGGGCTACCATAATTGATAAAGGCTGTGTTGCCTTTTGCTCTCAGCTTTTTGTTCTTCTTTTCTCTTGAGACCTTCAAATTTGGCATTTCCTGTTATGCTCATCACTGGTGTTTGAAGCTACATTAATTAATGTAACATGGGTTGCTTATTGCTCTCAGTTTCCTTTTTATTTTCAGACCTTTTAGTAAGTCATTTCCTGTTTTGTCAATTACTGGTATTTGAAAAGCATTGTATGTTGAGTACTCTGCTCATTTGATGCAAAGGACCCATTTCTTTTTGGAATTGATGAGCAGTTACCCAATGAACTCATCCCTTTTGTGATTTTTTGGGGGAGGTGTAGGTTGGGTAATTAGCAATATTTGGTTCATTCTTTTGTGCCTTGTTTTGCTTCATCAGATCTTGGACTGCAACCTTCTTCTTGTTTGAAGGCATGTTGCTTCTTTGGTACGGATTGGCCCCTTGGCAAATTTCCAATGCATACATTTACTCATCAAAACAAGAAAAGGTTTTTTTTTTTTTTTTTTTTTTTTCTGAACTCTTGGGGTCGAGTGTATGTGCCTGAGTGTAAGATGCGGGTGTGCAAAATGCTTGTTTAATTTGCAAATCGCTTGGTGCCACTTCTTGGATTTGCTTTGGAAAAATATATGTTGTGGAGAGATTTCATTCTCATATATCCGCAACAAATTGAAGGAGCCTTGGCGCATTGGTTAAAGTGTTTCCGTGTGACCTTGAGGTGACGGGTTCAAGTCCTAGAAGCGGCCTCTTGCATTTATGCACGGTAAGGTTTGCCTACATTTCACCCTTGCGGTCGGGATCCTTCCACGGACTCTCGCTACGTTGGGATCTTTGTGGTGCGTCGGCCGCCCTTTTTTATATCCACAAACCATTGAAGGTGACAATCGGAATTGCTAGGATGATACTCTTACTCTGCTCAGAAGTTTTTAATGTATAGCCTACGAAATGGCTTACGTGTCATCTTCTTTGGATATCTCTATCTCTTACTACTCCACTTTTCCTCTGTCCCATCTGCATGAATCCGTTCGGCCATTATCATATCTAATACAACTATACGTCATCCTTCAAGCTTCACTGCTCATTTTTTGCACCCATAACTTCTCGTCGGTTTTGTACGGCCGTATATCATATAAGTCTATGTAGGATATACGTGTTCGCGCACGTGCCTCACATGCTGTTGCCATTTTCCCGCGGAAAGGTTTACGTCCCGCAAATATATCTCTCATGAGACGCGTCTCCGTTCCGCGGATCTACTCACGAGCAGCGAGATCGTCTCCCGCGAGACGCATCTCGTTCAGCGGATCTACTCCCTTGGACAGACGAATCGTCTCCCGCAGACGCATCTCCGTCCCGCGGATCTACTTCCGCAGATAGCAGATCGTCTCCCGCAGACGCATCTCCGTTCCGCGTGATCGACTCCCTTGAGCGACGAGATCGTCTCCGCAGACACATCTTTCTCTCCGCAAGTGCGGGTTGTTATCCTCTACTTCCCGCGATTAGACAAGGTCTGGGAAGTCTTTTCCACTTATCGGGATCACCGAGGAGCAGTGGATTGGAGGCTAGAATAGGAAGTTCGCCACGTGGTCCAATTATTGGGTTACACGTGGCCTAGTTGGGTTTATAAGGGAGAATTGCGGGCTGATCGGCACTACGGACCGTGTGCCATGCGCGTGGCTTGCTGCCTATAAATACCTCACTTTGGTATTCATTTGCACTAAGAAAGAGAGGCCGTCATCTGTGCAATATTTCTCTCGAAGCAGTTGACCAACAAGTTCCGCAATACTTGTCTCTCCCAAAAATCCTCCTAGTTCCTATTTTCGTTCCTCCTTTTCATTATTCTCCGGTGATTCGTGTAACGCCTCTTACCCACAAAACTCTCATTCAATACCCTAAAACCCTAATATAACCCCGTAGGACTACCCTCCTACATTTTGGCGACCACAGTGGGAGGTATTCACGAATACTCACCGGAATCCTCATATTCAACCCTGTCGAAACTTCCAGCAACCATGGCTAGCGCAAGAGCGCCATAAAATCAAAACCTTTCACACCCAAGGAGGAAGGGGCTGCAGAAGAAAACCCAGTAACTTAGAAAAGCAGGAAGCTACTTTTCCGGCCACATCTCACCGGAGCTTTCTAAGAAAGGCGAAGAGATGCGAAGAAACAACAAAAACGCACCAGATCTGGACTCCCCTTAACAAGACTAAACTAATGATGTAAAAATCTTTGCCAACAGCGGTCGCAACCGAAGGAAACCGTCACCGCCGCAAGATTCCGGCCATTTCTAGAGTTTCCGGTGGCCGGCGTCACTCCGGCGAGAACCCAGAACACCACTGCCGGATGCGCCTTGGCTTGACGAAGCAAACGACGTAAAAATCAACCTCATCAGAGCTCAGACACGTCGCCAATCACTACCGTCAAATCCGGTGACCTTCTCCATTCGCCGGCAAACTTCGGCGATCAAAATGGACGAGAATAGCACAGATGGACGCGCCTCGGCTTTGCTCGTGGCCCTAAAATTCGCCACCAACGGAGATGATTTGCACAGATTAGGGTTCCGGCATCTATGGGGTTTTTCGCGCCGTTTTTCGGGATCGATTGTCGTCGGCATTTGTTGGTCAGCTGTTATTCCGGTCATCCTAGCTGCGCCTTCGACCCGAGGCTCCTTCCGCGCTCCACGTCTCCGCCCTTCGTCGTTGCGGGAGAAAGACGCGTAATGATCCTGGATGAAACACATATTGTTTCAATTTGCGCTCCTTCCAATTATACCCAGTATTGGAACAAAAAAAAAAATATCCCGGAGTGCGCTCCTTCCAATTATACCCTTCATTAAATCTTTTTCACCCATCACATGCCTACTTGCGCACCAGTAATGATTAAAAATGAAGCACATATTGTTTCAATTTTATCAAATATACAAATAAAAAAAATGAAAACATGCTCTCAAAAATAAATATATATAGTGAGAATATATATATTTACTTTACCTTAAAATTAAAAGTGAATTTCAATCACAAATTGGATGGTCATGCCTATCTATACAACTTATATGCTTATATATGACATATTAACTTGCTCCTTGCATTTTCTTTCATATGGCATGAAATCATTTGCCGTTAAGATATAGACGTCATATCGTTAGCATGCTCAGGTACAAAACTACAATTGCACCTTGATTTATTTGCCTAATTTTAGAAATCATTAAATTAGCAAATCGTGTGCCGCTATTATATGCACGTGATAATACTCCCCGTCCTCGAGACGAGCATCGAGAATATGGAGTGGGGGCGATAGGAATAAGTTCTTAACACTCTTTGCTAATATGGCATTTCTCAAATTATGTTTTCAACCTATTTAATTGGGAGTCATGCTACAATATTATTATGCATGATAAAAATACAATAGTACAAATCATAGTGCAAATATCGCATGCTCGCTTTGTTGCTTACTTTGTATATTAGTAAAACTAGGAAAGATCCATCACACACGCGCGATCAATTATGGCCGATCACGCAAGCTGGCCTAGTTATTTATGACCTCTTTCCTTATAAAATGTGATATTTAACTCAACTAAATGTCGTATGTTAAGTATACCTACTTGTTCTTTTAAGGCATCTTTATGGCGATCTATTTGAACATGCCATGATTCTTTTCATTCTACTACCGCTAATTGATTATTTGCGGGAGTAACTTCTTCCTCAATCATTTTACGAAGGGAGATTACTACTTGGTGGCGGTATGCTCACGTCTTCCGTAACATACTCGCCTTCCGCTCGGTTTCCGCGATCATCCATGTCTGCAACCCCAGAATTAATGTCCTCGTCACAAGAAGTTTCTTCCACTTCATTTGACGCATGTAACGAGCTGCGTGACCTCACGATGAGCATTCCACAATCTTATCAACACTGCAGATTGGCGCAATCTTCCGTATCCCATCTCTGCGTTACTTTTGGACAGGCTTAAGTCCTTCATTAAAACCTGCGGTATGATCACGCAACTACGGTATGCATGCTCGACATCTTCAAGATTGGCGCGATCTTCCATATCCGCATCTCTGCATTACTTGGACGACTTAAGTCCTTCATTAAAACCTGCGGTATGATCACCGGCTACGGTATCATGCTCGACATCTTCAAGATTGGCGCGATCTTCCATATCCATAATCTCTGCATTACTTTGGATGACTTAAGTCCTTCATTAAAACACAACGGTATGATTACCGCGGTATCATGCTTTCAACACACTGCAAGATTGGCGCGATCTTCCATATCCGCATGATCTACGCATTACTTTTGGACGGCTTAAGTCCTTCATTAAAACTGCGGTATGATCACGGCTCTGGTATCATGCTCAACATCTTGAAGATTGGCGCGATCTTCCATATCCATGATCTCTG
Source organism: Adenophora triphylla var. japonica (assembly GCA_022495995.1). Lineage (NCBI taxonomy): Eukaryota > Viridiplantae > Streptophyta > Magnoliopsida > Asterales > Campanulaceae > Adenophora > Adenophora triphylla. The sequence goes on along the minus strand of JAFEMH010004513.1, from coordinate 3,040 downwards.
CACATTACTTTTGGATAGCTTAAGTCCTTCATTAAAACCTGCGGTATGATTACCGGCCATTTGGTATCATCTTACACACAAGATTGGCGCGATCTTCCATATCGCGATCTGCATTACTTTGGACTGACTTAAGTCCTTCATCAAAGCCTGCGGTATGATCGCAGCAGGTATCATGCTCAGCACCAAGAATTGTCGCGATCTTGCGTATCCACTGATCTGCGCTACATCATAAGTCCTTCGTGAAAACTGCGGTATGATCGCAGCCCATTTGGTATCATGCTCAGCATATGAATTGTCGCGATCTTGCATATCCGCAATCTCTGCGCTACATCATAAGTCCTTCATCAAAACCTGCGGTATGATCGCGGCACGGTATCATGCTCGATATCTTGAATTGTCGCGATCATGCGTATCCGCAATCTCTGCTATTTTTTGATAGCAAAAATCCTTCGTCAAAACTGCGGTATGATCGCAAAGATGGTATCATGCTCGACCCACAAGATTGTCGCGATCTTGCATATCCATGATCTCGCATTACTTTTGGATAGCCTATGTCCTTCATCATCAAAGGCTTTGCGGTATGATCACCAACATTGGTATCATGCTCAACATTTGCAAGATAGGCGCGATCGTTCATATCCGCAATCTCTGCTTTACTTTTGGACATCATAAGTCCATTGAAATATGCGGTATGATCACCAGCCCTGGTATCATGCTCAGCATCCGCAAGATTGTTGCAATCTTGTATATCATTAATCTCTACGTTACTTTTGGACATCATAAGTCTTTCATTAAAGCATGCGGTATGCTCACCAGCACGGTATCATGCATATTCGCAATCTCTGCACTTTTCTTGAACAATAAAAGTTCACTTGAGTTTGCGGTATGTTCGCTAACTTCAGTAACATACTCAGCTCCCGCACGGTTGACGCGATCATCAGTATCATGATATTTGCCGCACTCTTTATATAGACAACATAAATCCATCACTTGAGTTTGCGGTATGATCGCCGACTTCAGCAACATGCTCAGCTCCCGCACGCGGTTGCCGTGATCATCCATTTCACTGATATTTGCACTCTTTATGGACTGACATAAGTCCATCATTTGAAATTTACTGGTATGCTTGTTGGCTTCGGAAATATGCCCAACCTCCATGATAGAGCCCTAATCAACCCGATACGCACTCAAGTATTATTTGTGGATAAAATTAATCCGCCGCCTTAGTTAGCGGCGGCGTACCCAACTTTCGTAAAAACGCCTTGATCAACTTGATCCGCGTTCATTATTTGTTTGTGGACAAAATTAATAACGGGACTTGCGTGACATGTCCAGTTCCTTCCTACAATTTGAATTTGCGGCATATTCTTCATCGTGAGTAGCATGTCCAGTTCCTTTTCGCAATATGAACTTACGACATGGTCTCCAGCCCAATCCTTTTACGATTTCCCGCGAGAGGGACTATCTTTATCTCCGCGAGAGGACCACTTTTATCTCCGTTGAGGGACTACCATATCTCTTTGTTGAGGGGAATATCTTATATCCCTTGATAGGGATTATCTTATCCCGCGAAGCGGACTATTTTATTTCTCCCCTCATTATCATTTGCGGACCCGTTTATGCGGATAACATCCTGCGACACGCTTGTTACGTGCCGCAAAATGCACGTCATATCTTTGAACCGCCTACTTATACTCCCTTGACATCGAGGGAAGCCGTTCCACAATTTTTATAATAATGATGGCTTTATCTACTCATTGCATTCTCGTCCCACACCTCAGCTCTACTTATACTCATGAAAATCGATATGAAGCATCAAAACTTCAATAATAGTGGTGGACTATTATGAGATGATTTTATTTACTCATTTGTATATCCGTCATTTACCTCTGCACTTTGCATTTTACTTCTCCTGAAATCGATAATAAGCAAATTCGCAATTTCGGATCTAATAGGGTACCCGATACGGGAGAACTTCATTTGCTTTCGTCCCACATGTATTCGCCCCCACATTTATATTATGACCGACAAGGCCCAGCTCGTGGATTCTTTCCCGCAAATACATGCTCATCTTGACTATAATTTAGTGTCGGGACCTTTCAATCCCTTAGCTTTCAATTGACCTTTTTTTCTCCCAATAAAGTCTACATTTGAGTCTAAGGGTCGAAGTCTCACTTTTATCAAAATCTTGAGACTAAGTTCTATCTTCCGCAATGTTGCTCCCGAAAATTTATAAGTTAAAACATTGCTCCCAGCTAAAAATTAATAGGTTCCGCACTAATATGAGATATATGAGTTCCCAGCACGCTCTACGTGCATCTCATAAATGTTTTAGTTAGGAACAATATCAATTCAAGAGGGACAATATATCTTCCCCACCTTGGCATCTACCCGTGTAAACTTGACATACGAAACCTTACTCAATTTACTAAATGCAAACATGTTCATTTGCTCGGGAATCTTTCTCTCGAAAAATTCCTGCGAGGGGACTAATGTAAGAGGATTTTATCCACCTACTTGGCATGTGACTCACGCTCTATAACATATTATGACTATGACAAATTTTATTATTCGATCACGTCATTTATATTTGACATATACCAATCAAATAAGAATAAGAGCAATATATTTTGCGGATGTCGGTAACTCATTTGCCACATCGCTATTTTCATCTAGTACCTCATCGTGTTCCTGGCATACCTTGCTTATGTCTTATGCGTCGTGCACCTTGCACACTTCTTCCCACGTTTGATTCACACGCATTAATGCTTTTCTAAGTAGAATTATAGATTGAATTGTCGAAGGCAAAGACTTATCCCGCATGTGTCTTTCCACACACATTTCTCCTATTAGCATGCTTCTTCCTTTTCAAAGTTATTCACTCTGCAAGCTATATTGATGGGTGAGTTCTTGAAATCGCCTTGAAAACCTTCAAAGTTTTCAATCATAGAAGTCTATCATAAGTCACATAAAGTTTGGTCTCCTTATTGACTATAACTCTCATCGGCTATTGCGCTAGTTGTGCTTACATGAATAATCT